>CAUYWW010000106.1:0-600000 GCA_963576845.1 Megachile leachella | reverse complement strand
ATGTTATATTGATAACATCGGGAGTAACGAGTATAATTATTACAGTTCTAGCGATAATAATAGTAAAATATGGCTAATAGTGCCTGTTCTATTGATAATAATAAAAGTAATACGTATATTTATTATAGTTCTAGCGATAATAACTGCATAATATGGGTAATAATGCATGTTATATTGATAATAATATAAGTAATAAGTATAATTATTAGAGTTCTAGCGATAATAACTGCATTATATGGGTAATAATGCATGTTATATTGATAATAATAAAAGTAATAAGTATATTTATTATAGTTCTATCGATAATAACTGCATAATATGGGTAATAATGCATGTTATATTGATGATAATGAAAGTAGTAAGTATATTTATTACAGTTCTAGCGATAATAACTGCATTATATGCGTAATAATGCATGTTATATAGATAATATCGGGAGTAATAAGTATAATTATTATAGTTCTAGCGACAATAATAGTAAAATATGGCTAATAGTGCATGTTATATTGATGATAATAAAAGTAATAAGTATATTTATTATAGTTCGAGCCATAATAACTGCATAATATGGGTAATAATGCATGTTATATTGATAATAATATAAGTAATAAGTATAATTATTACAGTTCTAGCGATAATAACTGCATCATATGGGTAATAATGCACGTTATATTGCTAATATCGGGAGTAATAAGTATAATTACTATAGTTCTAGCGATAATAATAGTACAATATGGCTAATAGTGCATGTTATATTGATAATAATAAAAGTAATCAGTATATTTATTATAGTTCTAGCGATAATAACTGCATAATATGGGTAATAATGCATGTTATATTGATAATAATAAAAGTAATAAGTATATTTATTACAGTTCTATCGATAATAACTGCATAATATGGGTAATAATGCATGTTATATTGATAATAGTATAAGTAATAAGTATATTTATTACAGTTCTATCGATAGAAACTGCATAATATGGGTAATAATACATGTTATATTGACGATAATAAAAGTAATACGTATATTTATTATAGTTCTAGCGATAATAACTGCATAATATGGGTGATAATGCATGTTATATTGATAATAATAAAAGTAATAAGTATATTTATTATAGTTCTATCGATAATAACTGCATAATATGGGTAATAATGCACGTTATATTGCTAATAATATAAGTAATATGTATAATTATTACGGTTCTAGCGATAATAACTGCATTATATGGGTAATAATGCATGTTATATTGATAATAATATAAGAAATAAGTATAATTATTACAGTTCTAGCGATAACAACTGCACTATATGGGTAATAATGCACGTTATATTGCTAATAATATACGTAATAAGTATAATTATTACAGTTCTATCGATAATAACTGCATAATATGGGTAATAATGCATGTTATATTGATGATAATAAAAGTAATAAGTATATTTATTATAGTTCTAGCGATAATAACTGCATAATATGGGTAATAATGCATGTTATATTGATAATAGTATAAGTAATAAGTATATTTATTACAGTTCTATCGATAGAAACTGCATAATATGGGTAATAATACATGTTATATTGAGGATAATGAAAGTAATACGTATATTTATTATAGTTCTAGCGATAATAACTGCATAATATGGGTGATAATGCATGTTATATTGATAATAATAAAAGTAATAAGTATATTTATTATAGTTCTATCGATAATAACTGCATAATATGGGTAATAATGCACGTTATATTGAGAATAATATAAGTAATAAGTATAATTATTACAGTTCTAGCGATAATAACTGCATTATATGGGTAATAATGCACGTTATATTGCTAATATCGGGAGTAATAAGTATAATTACTATAGTTCTAGAGATAATAATAGTACAATATGGCTAATAGTGCATGTTATATTGATAATAATAAAAGTAATAAGTATACTTATTACAGTTCTATCGATAATAACTGCATAATATGGGTAATAATGCATGTTATAATGATGATAATAAAAGTAATACGTATATTTATTATAGTTCTAGCGATAATAACTGCATAATATGGGTAATAATGCATGTTATATTGATAATAATATAAGTAATAAGTATAATTATTACAGTTCTAGCGATAATAACTGCATTATATGGGTAATAATGCAAGTTATATTGCTAATAATATAAGTAATATGTATAATTATTACGGTTCTAGCGATAATAACTGCATTATATGGGTAATAATGCATGTTATATTGATAATAATATAAGAAATAAGTATAATTATTACAGTTCTAGCGATAACAACTGCATTATATGGGTAATAATGCACGTTATATTGCTAATAATATACGTAATAAGTATAATTATTACAGTTCTAGCGATAATAACTGCATAATATGGGTAATAATGCATGTTATATTGATAATAATATAAGTAATAAGTATAATTATTACAGTTCTAGCGATAATAACTGCATTATATGGGTAATAATGCAAGTTATATTGCTAATAATATAAGTAATATGTATAATTATTACGGTTCTAGCGATAATAACTGCATTATATGGGTAATAATGCATGTTATATTGATAATAATATAAGAAATAAGTATAATTATTACAGTTCTAGCGATAACAACTGCATTATATGGGTAATAATGCACGTTATATTGCTAATAATATACGTAATAAGTATAATTATTACAGTTCTAGCGATAATAACTGCATAATATGGGTAATAATGCATGTTATATTGATAACATCGGGAGTAACGAGTATAATTATTACAGTTCTAGCGATAATAATAGTAAAATATGGCTAATAGTGCCTGTTCTATTGATAATAATAAAAGTAATACGTATATTTATTATAGTTCTAGCGATAATAACTGCATAATATGGGTAATAATGCATGTTATATTGATAATAATATAAGTAATAAGTATAATTATTACAGTTCTAGCGATAATAACTCCATTATATGGGTAATAATGCATGTTATATTGATAATAATATAAGTAATAAGTATAATTATTACAGATCTAGCGATAATAGCTGCATAATATGGGTAATAATGCACGTTATATTGATAATAATATAAGTAATAAGTATAATTATTACAGTTCTAGCGATAATAACTCCATTATATGGGTAATAATGCATGTTATATTGATAATAATATAAGTAATAAGTATAATTATTACAGATCTAGCGATAATAGCTGCATAATATGGGTAATAATGCACGTTATATTGATGATAATAAAAGTAGTAAGTATATTTATTATAGTTCTACCGATTATAACTGCATAATATGGGTAATAATGCACGTTATATTGAGAATAATATAAGTAATAAGTATAATTATTACAGTTCTAGCGATAATAACTGCATTATTTGGGTAATAATGCATGTTATATTGATAATAATATAAGTAATAAGTATAATTATTACAGTTCTAGCGATAATAACTCCATTATATGGGTAATAATGCATGTTATATTGATAATAATATAAGTAATAAGTATAATTATTACAGATCTAGCGATAATAGCTGCATAATATGGGTAATAATGCACGTTATATTGCTAACAATATAAATAATAAGTATAATTATTACAGTTCTAGCGATAATAACTGCATTATATGGGTAATAATGCATGTTATATTGATAACATCGGGAGTAATAAGTATAATTACTATATTTCTAGCGATAATAATAGTACAATATGGCTAATAGTGCATGTTATATTGATAATAATAAAAGTAATAAGTATATTTATTACAGTTCTATCGATAATAACTGCATAATATGTGTAATAATGCATGTTATATTGATGATAATAAAAGTAATAAGTATAATTATTACAGTTCTAGCGATAATAACTGCATTATATGGGTAATAATGCACGTTATATTGCTAATATCGGGAGTAATATGTATAATTACTATAGTTCTAGCGATAATAATAGTACAATATGGCTAATAGTACATGTTATATTGATAATAATAAAAGTAATAAGTATATTTATTATAGTTCTATCGATAATAACTGCATAATATGGGTAATAATGCATGTTATATTGATGATAATAAAAGTAATAAGTATATTTATTATAGTTCTATCGATAATAACTGCATAATATGGGTAATAATGCACGTTATATTGAGAATAATATAAGTAATAAGTATAATTATTACAGTTCTAGCGATAATAACTGCATTATATGGGTAATAATACATGTTATATTGACGATAATAAAAGTAATACGTATATTTATTATAGTTCTAGCGATAATAACTGCATAATATGGGTGATAATGCATGTTATATTGATAATAATAAAAGTAATAAGTATATTTATTATAGTTCTATCGATAATAACTGCATAATATGGGTAATAATGCACGTTATATTGAGAATAATATAAGTAATAAGTATAATTATTACAGATCTAGCGATAATAGCTGCATAATATGGGTAATAATGCACGTTATATTGCTAACAATATAAATAATAAGTATAATTATTACAGTTCTAGCGATAATAACTGCATTATATGGGTAATAATGCATGTTATATTGATAACATCGGGAGTAATAAGTATAATTACTATATTTCTAGCGATAATAATAGTACAATATGGCTAATAGTGCATGTTATATTGATAATAATAAAAGTAATAAGTATATTTATTACAGTTCTATCGATAATAACTGCATAATATGTGTAATAATGCATGTTATATTGATAATAATATAAGTAATAAGTATAATTATTACAGTTCTAGCGATAATAACTCCATTATATGGGTAATAATGCATGTTATATTGATAATAATATAAGTAATAAGTATAATTATTACAGATCTAGCGATAATAGCTGCATAATATGGGTAATAATGCACGTTATATTGATGATAATAAAAGTAGTAAGTATATTTATTATAGTTCTACCGATTATAACTGCATAATATGGGTAATAATGCACGTTATATTGAGAATAATATAAGTAATAAGTATAATTATTACAGTTCTAGCGATAATAACTGCATTATTTGGGTAATAATGGATGTTATATTGATAATAATATAAGTAATAAGTATAATTATTACAGTTCTAGCGATAATAACTCCATTATATGGGTAATAATGCATGTTATATTGATAATAATATAAGTAATAAGTATAATTATTACAGATCTAGCGATAATAGCTGCATAATATGGGTAATAATGCACGTTATATTGATAATAATATAAGTAATAAGTATAATTATTACAGTTCTAGCGATAATAACTCCATTATATGGGTAATAATGCATGTTATATTGATAATAATATAAGTAATAAGTATAATTATTACAGATCTAGCGATAATAGCTGCATAATATGGGTAATAATGCACGTTATATTGATGATAATAAAAGTAGTAAGTATATTTATTATAGTTCTACCGATTATAACTGCATAATATGGGTAATAATGCACGTTATATTGAGAATAATATAAGTAATAAGTATAATTATTACAGTTCTAGCGATAATAACTGCATTATTTGGGTAATAATGCATGTTATATTGATAATAATATAAGTAATAAGTATAATTATTACAGTTCTAGCGATAATAACTCCATTATATGGGTAATAATGCATGTTATATTGATAATAATATAAGTAATAAGTATAATTATTACAGATCTAGCGATAATAGCTGCATAATATGGGTAATAATGCACGTTATATTGCTAACAATATAAATAATAAGTATAATTATTACAGTTCTAGCGATAATAACTGCATTATATGGGTAATAATGCATGTTATATTGATAACATCGGGAGTAATAAGTATAATTACTATATTTCTAGCGATAATAATAGTACAATATGGCTAATAGTGCATGTTATATTGATAATAATAAAAGTAATAAGTATATTTATTACAGTTCTATCGATAATAACTGCATAATATGTGTAATAATGCATGTTATATTGATGATAATAAAAGTAATAAGTATAATTATTACAGTTCTAGCGATAATAACTGCATTATATGGGTAATAATGCACGTTATATTGCTAATATCGGGAGTAATATGTATAATTACTATAGTTCTAGCGATAATAATAGTACAATATGGCTAATAGTACATGTTATATTGATAATAATAAAAGTAATAAGTATATTTATTACAGTTGTATCGATAATAACTGCATAATATGGGTAATAATGCATGTTATATTGATGATAATAAAAGTAATACGTATATTTATTATAGTTCTAGCGATAATAACTGCATAATATGGGTAATAATGCATGTTATATTGATAATAATATAAGTAATAAGTATAATTATTACAGTTCTAGCGATAATAACTGCATTATATGGGTAATAATGCATGTTATATTGATAATAATGAAAGTAATAAGTATATTTATTATAGTTCTATCGATAATAACTGCATAACATGGGTAATAATGCATGTTATATTGATGATAATAAAAGTAATAAGTATATTTATTATAGTTCTAGCGATAATAACTGCATAATATGGGTAATAATGCATGTTATATTGATAACAGTATAAGTAATAAGTATATTTATTACAGTTCTATCGATAGAAACTGCATAATATGGGTAATAATACATGTTATATTGAGGATAATGAAAGTAATACGTATATTTATTATAGTTCTAGCGATAATAACTGCATAATATGGGTGATAATGCATGTTATATTGATAATAATAAAAGTAATAAGTATATTTATTATAGTTCTATCGATAATAACTGCATAATATGGGTAATAATGCACGTTATATTGATGATAATAAAAGTAGTAAGTATATTTATTATAGTTGTACCGATTATAACTGCATAATATGGGTAATAATGCACGTTATATTGAGAATAATATAAGTAATAAGTATAATTATTACAGTTCTAGCGATAATAACTGCATTATTTGGGTAATAATGCATGTTATATTGATAATAATATAAGTAATAAGTATAATTATTACAGTTCTAGCGATAATAATTCCATTATATGTTTAATAATGCTTGTTATATTGATAATAATATAAGTAATAAGTATAATTATTACAGTTCTAGCGATAATAGCTGCATAATATGGGTAATAATGCACGTTATATTGCTAACAATATAAATAATAAGTATAATTATTACATTTCTAGCGATAATAACTGCATTATATGGGTAATAATGCATGTTATATTGATGATAATGAAAGTAGTAAGTATATTTATTACAGTTCTAGCGATAATAACTGCATTATATGCGTAATAATGCATGTTATATTTATAATAATATAAGTAATAAGTATATTTATTACAGTTCTATCTTTAGAAACTGCATAATATGGGTAATAATGCATGTTATATTGACGATAATAAAAGTAATACGTATATTTATTATAGTTCTAGCGATAATAACTGCATAATATGGGTGATAATGCATGTTATATTGATAATAATAAAAGTAACAAGTATATTTATTATAGTTCTATCGATAATAACTGCATAATATGGGTAATAATGCACGTTATATTGATGATAATAAAAGTAGTATGTATATTTATTATAGTTCTACCGATTATAACTGCATAATGTGGGTAATAATGCACGTTATATTGAGAATAATATAAGTAATAAGTATAATTATTACAGTTCTAGCGATAATAACTGCATTATTTGGGTAATAATGCATGTTATATTGTTAATAATATAAGTAATAAGTATAATTATTACATTTCTAGCGATAATAACTGCATTATATGGGTAATAATGCAAGTTATATTGCTAATAATATAAGTAATATGTATAATTATTACGGTTCTAGCGATAATAACTGCATTATATGGGTAATAATGCATGTTATATTGATAATAATATAAGAAATAAGTATAATTATTACAGTTCTAGCGATAACAACTGCATTATATGGGTAATAATGCACGTTATATTGCTAATAATATACGTAATAAGTATAATTATTACAGTTCTAGCGATAATAACTGCATAATATGGGTAATAATGCATGTTATATTGATAACATCGGGAGTAACGAGTATAATTATTACAGTTCTAGCGATAATAATAGTAAAATATGGCTAATAGTGCCTGTTCTATTGATAATAATAAAAGTAATACGTATATTTATTATAGTTCTAGCGATAATAACTGCATAATATGGGTAATAATGCATGTTATATTGATAATAATATAAGTAATAAGTATAATTATTACAGTTCTAGCGATAATAACTCCATTATATGGGTAATAATGCATGTTATATTGATAATAATATAAGTAATAAGTATAATTATTACAGATCTAGCGATAATAGCTGCATAATATGGGTAATAATGCACGTTATATTGATAATAATATAAGTAATAAGTATAATTATTACAGTTCTAGCGATAATAACTCCATTATATGGGTAATAATGCATGTTATATTGATAATAATATAAGTAATAAGTATAATTATTACAGATCTAGCGATAATAGCTGCATAATATGGGTAATAATGCACGTTATATTGATGATAATAAAAGTAGTAAGTATATTTATTATAGTTCTACCGATTATAACTGCATAATATGGGTAATAATGCACGTTATATTGAGAATAATATAAGTAATAAGTATAATTATTACAGTTCTAGCGATAATAACTGCATTATTTGGGTAATAATGCATGTTATATTGATAATAATATAAGTAATAAGTATAATTATTACAGTTCTAGCGATAATAACTCCATTATATGGGTAATAATGCATGTTATATTGATAACATCGGGAGTAATAAGTATAATTACTATATTTCTAGCGATAATAATAGTACAATATGGCTAATAGTGCATGTTATATTGATAATAATAAAAGTAATAAGTATATTTATTACAGTTCTATCGATAATAACTGCATAATATGTGTAATAATGCATGTTATATTGATGATAATAAAAGTAATAAGTATAATTATTACAGTTCTAGCGATAATAACTGCATTATATGGGTAATAATGCACGTTATATTGCTAATATCGGGAGTAATATGTATAATTACTATAGTTCTAGCGATAATAATAGTACAATATGGCTAATAGTACATGTTATATTGATAATAATAAAAGTAATAAGTATATTTATTACAGTTGTATCGATAATAACTGCATAATATGGGTAATAATGCATGTTATATTGATGATAATAAAAGTAATACGTATATTTATTATAGTTCTAGCGATAATAACTGCATAATATGGGTAATAATGCATGTTATATTGATAATAATATAAGTAATAAGTATAATTATTACAGTTCTAGCGATAATAACTGCATTATATGGGTAATAATGCATGTTATATTGATAATAATGAAAGTAATAAGTATATTTATTATAGTTCTATCGATAATAACTGCATAACATGGGTAATAATGCATGTTATATTGATGATAATAAAAGTAATAAATATATTTATTATAGTTCTAGCGATAATAACTGCATAATATGGGTAATAATGCATGTTATATTGATAACAGTATAAGTAATAAGTATATTTATTACAGTTCTATCGATAGAAACTGCATAATATGGGTAATAATACATGTTATATTGAGGATAATGAAAGTAATACGTATATTTATTATAGTTCTAGCGATAATAACTGCATAATATGGGTGATAATGCATGTTATATTGATAATAATAAAAGTAATAAGTATATTTATTATAGTTCTATCGATAATAACTGCATAATATGGGTAATAATGCACGTTATATTGATGATAATAAAAGTAGTAAGTATATTTATTATAGTTGTACCGATTATAACTGCATAATATGGGTAATAATGCATGTTATATTGATAATAATATAAGTAATAAGTATAATTATTACAGTTCTAGCGATAATAACTCCATTATATGGGTAATAATGCATGTTATATTGATAATAATATAAGTAATAAGTATAATTATTACAGATCTAGCGATAATAGCTGCATAATATGGGTAATAATGCACGTTATATTGATAATAATATAAGTAATAAGTATAATTATTACAGTTCTAGCGATAATAACTCCATTATATGGGTAATAATGCATGTTATATTGATAATAATATAAGTAATAAGTATAATTATTACAGATCTAGCGATAATAGCTGCATAATATGGGTAATAATGCACGTTATATTGATGATAATAAAAGTAGTAAGTATATTTATTATAGTTCTACCGATTATAACTGCATAATATGGGTAATAATGCACGTTATATTGAGAATAATATAAGTAATAAGTATAATTATTACAGTTCTAGCGATAATAACTGCATTATTTGGGTAATAATGCATGTTATATTGATAATAATATAAGTAATAAGTATAATTATTACAGTTCTAGCGATAATAACTCCATTATATGGGTAATAATGCATGTTATATTGATAATAATATAAGTAATAAGTATAATTATTACAGATCTAGCGATAATAGCTGCATAATATGGGTAATAATGCACGTTATATTGCTAACAATATAAATAATAAGTATAATTATTACAGTTCTAGCGATAATAACTGCATTATATGGGTAATAATGCATGTTATATTGATAACATCGGGAGTAATAAGTATAATTACTATATTTCTAGCGATAATAATAGTACAATATGGCTAATAGTGCATGTTATATTGATAATAATAAAAGTAATAAGTATATTTATTACAGTTCTATCGATAATAACTGCATAATATGTGTAATAATGCATGTTATATTGATAATAATAAAAGTAACAAGTATATTTATTATAGTTCTATCGATAATAACTGCATAATATGGGTAATAATGCACGTTATATTGATGATAATAAAAGTAGTATGTATATTTATTATAGTTCTACCGATTATAACTGCATAATGTGGGTAATAATGCACGTTATATTGAGAATAATATAAGTAATAAGTATAATTATTACAGTTCTAGCGATAATAACTGCATTATTTGGGTAATAATGCATGTTATATTGTTAATAATATAAGTAATAAGTATAATTATTACAGTTCTAGCGATAATAACTCCATTATATGGGTAATAATGCATGTTATATTGATAATAATATAAGTAATATGTATAATTATTACAGTTCTAGCGATAATAGCTGCATAATATGGGTAATAATGCACGTTATATTGCTAACAATATAAATAATAAGTATAATTATTACAGTTCTAGCGATAATAACTGCATTATATGGGTAATAATGCACGTTATATTGCTAATAATATGCGTAATAAGTATAATTATTACAGTTCTAGCGATAATAACTGCATAATATGGGTAATAATGCATGTTATATTGATAACATCGGGAGTAACGAGTATAATTATTACAGTTCTAGCGATAATAATAGTAAAATATGGCTAATAGTGCCTGTTCTATTGATAATAATAAAAGTAATACGTATATTTATTATAGTTCTAGCGATAATAACTGCATAATATGGGTAATAATGCATGTTATATTGATAGTAATATAAGTAATAAGTATAATTATTAGAGTTCTAGCGATAATAACTGCATTATATGGGTAATAATGCATGTTATATTGATAATAATAAAAGTAATAAGTATATTTATTATAGTTCTATCGATAATAACTGCATAATATGGGTAATAATGCATGTTATATTGATGATAATGAAAGTAGTAAGTATATTTATTACAGTTCTAGCGATAATAACTGCATTATATGCGTAATAATGCATGTTATATAGATAATATCGGGAGTAATAAGTATAATTATTATAGTTCTAGCGACAATAATAGTAAAATATGGCTAATAGTGCATGTTATATTGATGATAATAAAAGTAATAAGTATATTTATTATAGTTCTAGCCATAATAACTGCATAATATGGGTAATAATGCATGTTATATTGATAATAATATAAGTAATAAGTATAATTATTACAGTTCTAGCGATAATAACTGCATCATATGGGTAATAATGCACGTTATATTGCTAATATCGGGAGTAATAAGTATAATTACTATAGTTCTAGCGATAATAATAGTACAATATGGCTAATAGTGCATGTTATATTGATAATAATAAAAGTAATCAGTATATTTATTATAGTTCTAGCGATAATAACTGCATAATATGGGTAATAATGCATGTTATATTGATAATAATAAAAGTAATAAGTATATTTATTACAGTTCTATCGATAATAACTGCATAATATGGGTAATAATGCATGTTATATTGATAATAGTATAAGTAATAAGTATATTTATTACAGTTCTATCGATAGAAACTGCATAATATGGGTAATAATACATGTTATATTGACGATAATAAAAGTAATACGTATATTTATTATAGTTCTAGCGATAATAACTGCATAATATGGGTGATAATGCATGTTATATTGATAATAATAAAAGTAATAAGTATATTTATTATAGTTCTATCGATAATAACTGCATAATATGGGTAATAATGCACGTTATATTGCTAATAATATAAGTAATATGTATAATTATTACGGTTCTAGCGATAATAACTGCATTATATGGGTAATAATGCATGTTATATTGATAATAATATAAGAAATAAGTATAATTATTACAGTTCTAGCGATAACAACTGCACTATATGGGTAATAATGCACGTTATATTGCTAATAATATACGTAATAAGTATAATTATTACAGTTCTATCGATAATAACTGCATAATATGGGTAATAATGCATGTTATATTGATGATAATAAAAGTAATAAGTATATTTATTATAGTTCTAGCGATAATAACTGCATAATATGGGTAATAATGCATGTTATATTGATAATAGTATAAGTAATAAGTATATTTATTACAGTTCTATCGATAGAAACTGCATAATATGGGTAATAATACATGTTATATTGAGGATAATGAAAGTAATACGTATATTTATTATAGTTCTAGCGATAATAACTGCATAATATGGGTGATAATGCATGTTATATTGATAATAATAAAAGTAATAAGTATATTTATTATAGTTCTATCGATAATAACTGCATAATATGGGTAATAATGCACGTTATATTGAGAATAATATAAGTAATAAGTATAATTATTACAGTTCTAGCGATAATAACTGCATTATATGGGTAATAATGCACGTTATATTGCTAATATCGGGAGTAATAAGTATAATTACTATAGTTCTAGAGATAATAATAGTACAATATGGCTAATAGTGCATGTTATATTGATAATAATAAAAGTAATAAGTATACTTATTACAGTTCTATCGATAATAACTGCATAATATGGGTAATAATGCATGTTATAATGATGATAATAAAAGTAATACGTATATTTATTATAGTTCTAGCGATAATAACTGCATAATATGGGTAATAATGCATGTTATATTGATAATAATATAAGTAATAAGTATAATTATTACAGTTCTAGCGATAATAACTGCATTATATGGGTAATAATGCAAGTTATATTGCTAATAATATAAGTAATATGTATAATTATTACGGTTCTAGCGATAATAACTGCATTATATGGGTAATAATGCATGTTATATTGATAATAATATAAGAAATAAGTATAATTATTACAGTTCTAGCGATAACAACTGCATTATATGGGTAATAATGCACGTTATATTGCTAATAATATACGTAATAAGTATAATTATTACAGTTCTAGCGATAATAACTGCATAATATGGGTAATAATGCATGTTATATTGATAACATCGGGAGTAACGAGTATAATTATTACAGTTCTAGCGATAATAATAGTAAAATATGGCTAATAGTGCCTGTTCTATTGATAATAATAAAAGTAATACGTATATTTATTATAGTTCTAGCGATAATAACTGCATAATATGGGTAATAATGCATGTTATATTGATAATAATATAAGTAATAAGTATAATTATTACAGTTCTAGCGATAATAACTGCATTATATGGGTAATAATGCATGTTATATTGATAATAATGAAAGTAATAAGTATATTTATTATAGTTCTATCGATAATAACTGCATAATATGGGTAATAATGCATGTTATATTGATGATAATAAAAGTAATAAGTATATTTATTATAGTTCTAGCGATAATAACTGCATAATATGGGTAATAATGCATGTTATATTGATAACAGTGTAAGTAATAAGTATATTTATTATAGTTCTATCGATAGAAACTGCATAATATGGGTAATAATACATGTTATATTGAGGATAATGAAAGTAATACGTATATTTATTATAGTTCTAGCGATAATAACTGCATAATATGGGTGATAATGCATGTTATATTGATAATAATAAAAGTAATAAGTATATTTATTATAGTTCTATCGATAATAACTGCATAATATGGGTAATAATGCACGTTATATTGATGATAATAAAAGTAGTAAGTATATTTATTATAGTTGTACCGATTATAACTGCATAATATGGGTAATAATGCACGTTATATTGAGAATAATATAAGTAATAAGTATAATTATTACAGTTCTAGCGATAATAACTGCATTATTTGGGTAATAATGCATGTTATATTGATAATAATATAAGTAATAAGTATAATTATTACAGTTCTAGCGATAATAACTCCATTATATGTTTAATAATGCTTGTTATATTGATAATAATATAAGTAATAAGTATAATTATTACAGTTCTAGCGATAATAGCTGCATAATATGGGTAATAATGCACGTTATATTGCTAACAATATAAATAATAAGTATAATTATTACATTTCTAGCGATAATAACTGCATTATATGGGTAATAATGCATGTTATATTGATAATATCGGGAGTAATAAGTATAATTACTATAATTCTAGCGATAATAATAGTACAATATGGCTAATAGTGCATGTTATATTGATAATAATAAAAGTAATAAGTATATTTATTATAGTTCTATCGATAATAACTGCATAATATGGGTAATAATGCATGTCATATTGATGATAATGATAGTAGTAAGTATATTTATTACAGTTCTAGCGATAATAACTGCATTATATGCGTAATAATGCATGTTATATTTATAATAATATAAGTAATAAGTATATTTATTACAGTTCTATCTTTAGAAACTGCATAATATGGGTAATAATGCATGTTATATTGACGATAATAAAAGTAATACGTATATTTATTATAGTTCTAGCGATAATAACTGCATAATATGGGTGATAATGCATGTTATATTGATAATAATAAAAGTAACAAGTATATTTATTATAGTTCTATCGATAATAACTGCATAATATGGGTAATAATGCACGTTATATTGATGATAATAAAAGTAGTATGTATATTTATTATAGTTCTACCGATTATAACTGCATAATGTGGGTAATAATGCACGTTATATTGAGAATAATATAAGTAATAAGTATAATTATTACAGTTCTAGCGATAATAACTGCATTATTTGGGTAATAATGCATGTTATATTGTTAATAATATAAGTAATAAGTATAATTATTACAGTTCTAGCGATAATAACTCCATTATATGGGTAATAATGCATGTTATATTGATAATAATATAAGTAATATGTATAATTATTACAGTTCTAGCGATAATAGCTGCATAATATGGGTAATAATGCACGTTATATTGCTAACAATATAAATAATAAGTATAATTATTACAGTTCTAGCGATAATAACTGCATTATATGGGTAATAATGCACGTTATATTGCTAATAATATGCGTAATAAGTATAATTATTACAGTTCTAGCGATAATAACTGCATAATATGGGTAATAATGCATGTTATATTGATAACATCGGGAGTAACGAGTATAATTATTACAGTTCTAGCGATAATAATAGTAAAATATGGCTAATAGTGCCTGTTCTATTGATAATAATAAAAGTAATACGTATATTTATTATAGTTCTAGCGATAATAACTGCATAATATGGGTAATAATGCATGTTATATTGATGATAATGAAAGTAGTAAGTATATTTATTACAGTTCTAGCGATAATAACTGCATTATATGCGTAATAATGCATGTTATATAGATAATATCGGGAGTAATAAGTATAATTATTATAGTTCTAGCGACAATAATAGTAAAATATGGCTAATAGTGCATGTTATATTGATGATAATAAAAGTAATAAGTATATTTATTATAGTTCTAGCCATAATAACTGCATAATATGGGTAATAATGCATGTTATATTGATAATAATATAAGTAATAAGTATAATTATTACAGTTCTAGCGATAATAACTGCATCATATGGGTAATAATGCACGTTATATTGCTAATATCGGGAGTAATAAGTATAATTACTATAGTTCTAGCGATAATAATAGTACAATATGGCTAATAGTGCATGTTATATTGATAATAATAAAAGTAATCAGTATATTTATTATAGTTCTAGCGATAATAACTGCATAATATGGGTAATAATGCATGTTATATTGATAATAATAAAAGTAATAAGTATATTTATTACAGTTCTATCGATAATAACTGCATAATATGGGTAATAATGCATGTTATATTGATAATAGTATAAGTAATAAGTATATTTATTACAGTTCTATCGATAGAAACTGCATAATATGGGTAATAATACATGTTATATTGACGATAATATAAGTAATATGTATAATTATTACGGTTCTAGCGATAATAACTGCATTATATGGGTAATAATGCATGTTATATTGATAATAATATAAGAAATAAGTATAATTATTACAGTTCTAGCGATAACAACTGCATTATATGGGTAATAATGCACGTTATATTGCTAATAATATACGTAATAAGTATAATTATTACAGTTCTAGCGATAATAACTGCATAATATGGGTAATAATGCATGTTATATTGATAACATCGGGAGTAACGAGTATAATTATTACAGTTCTAGCGATAATAATAGTAAAATATGGCTAATAGTGCCTGTTCTATTGATAATAATAAAAGTAATACGTATATTTATTATAGTTCTAGCGATAATAACTGCATAATATGGGTAATAATGCATGTTATATTGATAATAATATAAGTAATAAGTATAATTATTACAGTTCTAGCGATAATAACTGCATAATATGGGTAATAATGCATGTTATATTGATAATAATAAAAGTAATAAGTATATTTATTACAGTTCTATCGATAATAACTGCATAATATGGGTAATAATGCATGTTATATTGATAATAGTATAAGTAATAAGTATATTTATTACAGTTCTATCGATAGAAACTGCATAATATGGGTAATAATACATGTTATATTGACGATAATAAAAGTAATACGTATATTTATTATAGTTCTAGCGATAATAACTGCATAATATGGGTGATAATGCATGTTATATTGATAATAATAAAAGTAATAAGTATATTTATTATAGTTCTATCGATAATAACTGCATAATATGGGTAATAATGCACGTTATATTGCTAATAATATAAGTAATATGTATAATTATTACGGTTCTAGCGATAATAACTGCATTATATGGGTAATAATGCATGTTATATTGATAATAATATAAGAAATAAGTATAATTATTACAGTTCTAGCGATAACAACTGCATTATATGGGTAATAATGCACGTTATATTGCTAATAATATACGTAATAAGTATAATTATTACAGTTCTATCGATAATAACTGCATAATATGGGTAATAATGCATGTTATATTGATGATAATAAAAGTAATAAGTATATTTATTATAGTTCTAGCGATAATAACTGCATAATATGGGTAATAATGCATGTTATATTGATAATAGTATAAGTAATAAGTATATTTATTACAGTTCTATCGATAGAAACTGCATAATATGGGTAATAATACATGTTATATTGAGGATAATGAAAGTAATACGTATATTTATTATAGTTCTAGCGATAATAACTGCATAATATGGGTGATAATGCATGTTATATTGATAATAATAAAAGTAATAAGTATATTTATTATAGTTCTATCGATAATAACTGCATAATATGGGTAATAATGCACGTTATATTGAGAATAATATAAGTAATAAGTATAATTATTACAGTTCTAGCGATAATAACTGCATTATATGGGTAATAATGCACGTTATATTGCTAATATCGGGAGTAATAAGTATAATTACTATAGTTCTAGAGATAATAATAGTACAATATGGCTAATAGTGCATGTTATATTGATAATAATAAAAGTAATAAGTATACTTATTACAGTTCTATCGATAATAACTGCATAATATGGGTAATAATGCATGTTATAATGATGATAATAAAAGTAATACGTATATTTATTATAGTTCTAGCGATAATAACTGCATAATATGGGTAATAATGCATGTTATATTGATAATAATATAAGTAATAAGTATAATTATTACAGTTCTAGCGATAATAACTGCATTATATGGGTAATAATGCAAGTTATATTGCTAATAATATAAGTAATATGTATAATTATTACGGTTCTAGCGATAATAACTGCATTATATGGGTAATAATGCATGTTATATTGATAATAATATAAGAAATAAGTATAATTATTACAGTTCTAGCGATAACAACTGCATTATAGGGGTAATAATGCACGTTATATTGCTAATAATATACGTAATAAGTATAATTATTACAGTTCTAGCGATAATAACTGCATAATATGGGTAATAATGCATGTTATATTGATAACATCGGGAGTAACGAGTATAATTATTACAGTTCTAGCGATAATAATAGTAAAATATGGCTAATAGTGCCTGTTCTATTGATAATAATAAAAGTAATACGTATATTTATTATAGTTCTAGCGATAATAACTGCATAATATGGGTAATAATGCATGTTATATTGATAATAATATAAGTAATAAGTATAATTATTACAGTTCTAGCGATAATAACTGCATTATATGGGTAATAATGCATGTTATATTGATAATAATGAAAGTAATAAGTATATTTATTATAGTTCTATCGATAATAACTGCATAATATGGGTAATAATGCATGTTATATTGATGATAATAAAAGTAATAAGTATATTTATTATAGTTCTAGCGATAATAACTGCATAATATGGGTAATAATGCATGTTATATTGATAACAGTATAAGTAATAAGTATATTTATTATAGTTCTATCGATAGAAACTGCATAATATGGGTAATAATACATGTTATATTGAGGATAATGAAAGTAATACGTATATTTATTATAGTTCTAGCGATAATAACTGCATAATATGGGTGATAATGCATGTTATATTGATAATAATAAAAGTAATAAGTATATTTATTATAGTTCTATCGATAATAACTGCATAATATGGGTAATAATGCACGTTATATTGATGATAATAAAAGTAGTAAGTATATTTATTATAGTTGTACCGATTATAACTGCATAATATGGGTAATAATGCACGTTATATTGAGAATAATATAAGTAATAAGTATAATTATTACAGTTCTAGCGATAATAACTGCATTATTTGGGTAATAATGCATGTTATATTGATAATAATATAAGTAATAAGTATAATTATTACAGTTCTAGCGATAATAACTCCATTATATGTTTAATAATGCTTGTTATATTGATAATAATATAAGTAATAAGTATAATTATTACAGTTCTAGCGATAATAGCTGCATAATATGGGTAATAATGCACGTTATATTGCTAACAATATAAATAATAAGTATAATTATTACATTTCTAGCGATAATAACTGCATTATATGGGTAATAATGCATGTTATATTGATAATATCGGGAGTAATAAGTATAATTACTATAATTCTAGCGATAATAATAGTACAATATGGCTAATAGTGCATGTTATATTGATAATAATAAAAGTAATAAGTATATTTATTATAGTTCTATCGATAATAACTGCATAATATGGGTAATAATGCATGTTATATTGATGATAATGAAAGTAGTAAGTATATTTATTACAGTTCTAGCGATAATAACTGCATTATATGCGTAATAATGCATGTTATATTTATAATAATATAAGTAATAAGTATATTTATTACAGTTCTATCTTTAGAAACTGCATAATATGGGTAATAATGCATGTTATATTGACGATAATAAAAGTAATACGTATATTTATTATAGTTCTAGCGATAATAACTGCATAATATGGGTGATAATGCATGTTATATTGATAATAATAAAAGTAACAAGTATATTTATTATAGTTCTATCGATAATAACTGCATAATATGGGTAATAATGCACGTTATATTGATGATAATAAAAGTAGTATGTATATTTATTATAGTTCTACCGATTATAACTGCATAATGTGGGTAATAATGCACGTTATATTGAGAATAATATAAGTAATAAGTATAATTATTACAGTTCTAGCGATAATAACTGCATTATTTGGGTAATAATGCATGTTATATTGTTAATAATATAAGTAATAAGTATAATTATTACAGTTCTAGCGATAATAACTCCATTATATGGGTAATAATGCGTGTTATATTGATAATAATATAAGTAATATGTATAATTATTACAGTTCTAGCGATAATAGCTGCATAATATGGGTAATAATGCACGTTATATTGCTAACAATATAAATAATAAGTATAATTATTACAGTTCTAGCGATAATAACTGCATTATATGGGTAATAATGCACGTTATATTGCTAATAATATGCGTAATAAGTATAATTATTACAGTTCTAGCGATAATAACTGCATAATATGGGTAATAATGCATGTTATATTGATAACATCGGGAGTAACGAGTATAATTATTACAGTTCTAGCGATAATAATAGTAAAATATGGCTAATAGTGCCTGTTCTATTGATAATAATAAAAGTAATACGTATATTTATTATAGTTCTAGCGATAATAACTGCATAATATGGGTAATAATGCATGTTATATTGATAATAATATAAGTAATAAGTATAATTATTACAGTTCTAGCGATAATAACTGCATTATATGGGTAATAATGCATGTTATATTGATAATAATGAAAGTAATAAGTATATTTATTATAGTTCTATCGATAATAACTGCATAATATGGGTAATAATGCATGTTATATTGATGATAATAAAAGTAATAAGTATATTTATTATAGTTCTAGCGATAATAACTGCATAATATGGGTAATAATGCATGTTATATTGATAACAGTATAAGTAATAAGTATATTTATTATAGTTCTATCGATAGAAACTGCATAATATGGGTAATAATACATGTTATATTGAGGATAATGAAAGTAATACGTATATTTATTATAGTTCTAGCGATAATAACTGCATAATATGGGTGATAATGCATGTTATATTGATAATAATAAAAGTAATAAGTATATTTATTATAGTTCTATCGATAATAACTGCATAATATGGGTAATAATGCACGTTATATTGATGATAATAAAAGTAGTAAGTATATTTATTATAGTTGTACCGATTATAACTGCATAATATGGGTAATAATGCACGTTATATTGAGAATAATATAAGTAATAAGTATAATTATTACAGTTCTAGCGATAATAACTGCATTATTTGGGTAATAATGCATGTTATATTGATAATAATATAAGTAATAAGTATAATTATTACAGTTCTAGCGATAATAACTCCATTATATGTTTAGTAATGCTTGTTATATTGATAATAATATAAGTAATAAGTATAATTATTACAGTTCTAGCGATAATAGCTGCATAATATGGGTAATAATGCACGTTATATTGCTAACAATATAAATAATAAGTATAATTATTACATTTCTAGCGATAATAACTGCATTATATGGGTAATAATGCATGTTATATTGATAATATCGGGAGTAATAAGTATAATTACTATAATTCTAGCGATAATAATAGTACAATATGGCTAATAGTGCATGTTATATTGATAATAATAAAAGTAATAAGTATATTTATTATAGTTCTATCGATAATAACTGCATAATATGGGTAATAATGCATGTCATATTGATGATAATGAAAGTAGTAAGTATATTTATTACAGTTCTAGCGATAATAACTGCATTATATGCGTAATAATGCATGTTATATTTATAATAATATAAGTAATAAGTATATTTATTACAGTTCTATCTTTAGAAACTGCATAATATGGGTAATAATGCATGTTATATTGACGATAATAAAAGTAATACGTATATTTATTATAGTTCTAGCGATAATAACTGCATAATATGGGTGATAATGCATGTTATATTGATAATAATAAAAGTAACAAGTATATTTATTATAGTTCTATCGATAATAACTGCATAATATGGGTAATAATGCACGTTATATTGATGATAATAAAAGTAGTATGTATATTTATTATAGTTCTACCGATTATAACTGCATAATGTGGGTAATAATGCACGTTATATTGAGAATAATATAAGTAATAAGTATAATTATTACAGTTCTAGCGATAATAACTGCATTATTTGGGTAATAATGCATGTTATATTGTTAATAATATAAGTAATAAGTATAATTATTACAGTTCTAGCGATAATAACTCCATTATATGGGTAATAATGCATGTTATATTGATAATAATATAAGTAATATGTATAATTATTACAGTTCTAGCGATAATAGCTGCATAATATGGGTAATAATGCACGTTATATTGCTAACAATATAAATAATAAGTATAATTATTACAGTTCTAGCGATAATAACTGCATTATATGGGTAATAATGCACGTTATATTGCTAATAATATGCGTAATAAGTATAATTATTACAGTTCTAGCGATAATAACTGCATAATATGGGTAATAATGCATGTTATATTGATAACATCGGGAGTAACGAGTATAATTATTACAGTTCTAGCGATAATAATAGTAAAATATGGCTAATAGTGCCTGTTCTATTGATAATAATAAAAGTAATACGTATATTTATTATAGTTCTAGCGATAATAACTGCATAATATGGGTAATAATGCATGTTATATTGATAATAATATAAGTAATAAGTATAATTATTAGAGTTCTAGCGATAATAACTGCATTATATGGGTAATAATGCATGTTATATTGATAATAATAAAAGTAATAAGTATATTTATTATAGTTCTATCGATAATAACTGCATAATATGGGTAATAATGCATGTTATATTGATGATAATGAAAGTAGTAAGTATATTTATTACAGTTCTAGCGATAATAACTGCATTATATGCGTAATAATGCATGTTATATAGATAATATCGGGAGTAATAAGTATAATTATTATAGTTCTAGCGACAATAATAGTAAAATATGGCTAATAGTGCATGTTATATTGATGATAATAAAAGTAATAAGTATATTTATTATAGTTCTAGCCATAATAACTGCATAATATGGGTAATAATGCATGTTATATTGATAATAATATAAGTAATAAGTATAATTATTACAGTTCTAGCGATAATAACTGCATCATATGGGTAATAATGCACGTTATATTGCTAATATCGGGAGTAATAAGTATAATTACTATAGTTCTAGCGATAATAATAGTACAATATGGCTAATAGTGCATGTTATATTGATAATAATAAAAGTAATCAGTATATTTATTATAGTTCTAGCGATAATAACTGCATAATATGGGTAATAATGCATGTTATATTGATAATAATAAAAGTAATAAGTATATTTATTACAGTTCTATCGATAATAACTGCATAATATGGGTAATAATGCATGTTATATTGATAATAGTATAAGTAATAAGTATATTTATTACAGTTCTATCGATAGAAACTGCATAATATGGGTAATAATACATGTTATATTGACGATAATATAAGTAATATGTATAATTATTACGGTTCTAGCGATAATAACTGCATTATATGGGTAATAATGCATGTTATATTGATAATAATATAAGAAATAAGTATAATTATTACAGTTCTAGCGATAACAACTGCATTATATGGGTAATAATGCACGTTATATTGCTAATAATATACGTAATAAGTATAATTATTACAGTTCTAGCGATAATAACTGCATAATATGGGTAATAATGCATGTTATATTGATAACATCGGGAGTAACGAGTATAATTATTACAGTTCTAGCGATAATAATAGTAAAATATGGCTAATAGTGCCTGTTCTATTGATAATAATAAAAGTAATACGTATATTTATTATAGTTCTAGCGATAATAACTGCATAATATGGGTAATAATGCATGTTATATTGATAATAATATAAGTAATAAGTATAATTATTACAGTTCTAGCGATAATAACTGCATAATATGGGTAATAATGCATGTTATATTGATAATAATAAAAGTAATAAGTATATTTATTACAGTTCTATCGATAATAACTGCATAATATGGGTAATAATGCATGTTATATTGATAATAGTATAAGTAATAAGTATATTTATTACAGTTCTATCGATAGAAACTGCATAATATGGGTAATAATACATGTTATATTGACGATAATAAAAGTAATACGTATATTTATTATAGTTCTAGCGATAATAACTGCATAATATGGGTGATAATGCATGTTATATTCATAATAATAAAAGTAATAAGTATATTTATTATAGTTCTATCGATAATAACTGCATAATATGGGTAATAATGCACGTTATATTGCTAATAATATAAGTAATATGTATAATTATTACGGTTCTAGCGATAATAACTGCATTATATGGGTAATAATGCATGTTATATTGATAATAATATAAGAAATAAGTATAATTATTACAGTTCTAGCGATAACAACTGCATTATATGGGTAATAATGCACGTTATATTGCTAATAATATACGTAATAAGTATAATTATTACAGTTCTATCGATAATAACTGCATAATATGGGTAATAATGCATGTTATATTGATGATAATAAAAGTAATAAGTATATTTATTATAGTTCTAGCGATAATAACTGCATAATATGGGTAATAATGCATGTTATATTGATAATAGTATAAGTAATAAGTATATTTATTACAGTTCTATCGATAGAAACTGCATAATATGGGTAATAATACATGTTATATTGAGGATAATGAAAGTAATACGTATATTTATTATAGTTCTAGCGATAATAACTGCATAATATGGGTGATAATGCATGTTATATTGATAATAATAAAAGTAATAAGTATATTTATTATAGTTCTATCGATAATAACTGCATAATATGGGTAATAATGCACGTTATATTGAGAATAATATAAGTAATAAGTATAATTATTACAGTTCTAGCGATAATAACTGCATTATATGGGTAATAATGCACGTTATATTGCTAATATCGGGAGTAATAAGTATAATTACTATAGTTCTAGAGATAATAATAGTACAATATGGCTAATAGTGCATGTTATATTGATAATAATAAAAGTAATAAGTATACTTATTACAGTTCTATCGATAATAACTGCATAATATGGGTAATAATGCATGTTATAATGATGATAATAAAAGTAATACGTATATTTATTATAGTTCTAGCGATAATAACTGCATAATATGGGTAATAATGCATGTTATATTGATAATAATATAAGTAATAAGTATAATTATTACAGTTCTAGCGATAATAACTGCATTATATGGGTAATAATGCAAGTTATATTGCTAATAATATAAGTAATATGTATAATTATTACGGTTCTAGCGATAATAACTGCATTATATGGGTAATAATGCATGTTATATTGATAATAATATAAGAAATAAGTATAATTATTACAGTTCTAGCGATAACAACTGCATTATATGGGTAATAATGCACGTTATATTGCTAATAATATACGTAATAAGTATAATTATTACAGTTCTAGCGATAATAACTGCATAATATGGGTAATAATGCATGTTATATTGATAACATCGGGAGTAACGAGTATAATTATTACAGTTCTAGCGATAATAATAGTAAAATATGGCTAATAGTGCCTGTTCTATTGATAATAATAAAAGTAATACGTATATTTATTATAGTTCTAGCGATAATAACTGCATAATATGGGTAATAATGCATGTTATATTGATAATAATATAAGTAATAAGTATAATTATTACAGTTCTAGCGATAATAACTGCATTATATGGGTAATAATGCATGTTATATTGATAATAATGAAAGTAATAAGTATATTTATTATAGTTCTATCGATAATAACTGCATAATATGGGTAATAATGCATGTTATATTGATGATAATAAAAGTAATAAGTATATTTATTATAGTTCTAGCGATAATAACTGCATAATATGGGTAATAATGCATGTTATATTGATAACAGTATAAGTAATAAGTATATTTATTATAGTTCTATCGATAGAAACTGCATAATATGGGTAATAATACATGTTATATTGAGGATAATGAAAGTAATACGTATATTTATTATAGTTCTAGCGATAATAACTGCATAATATGGGTGATAATGCATGTTATATTGATAATAATAAAAGTAATAAGTATATTTATTATAGTTCTATCGATAATAACTGCATAATATGGGTAATAATGCACGTTATATTGATGATAATAAAAGTAGTAAGTATATTTATTATAGTTGTACCGATTATAACTGCATAATATGGGTAATAATGCACGTTATATTGAGAATAATATAAGTAATAAGTATAATTATTACAGTTCTAGCGATAATAACTGCATTATTTGGGTAATAATGCATGTTATATTGATAATAATATAAGTAATAAGTATAATTATTACAGTTCTAGCGATAATAACTCCATTATATGTTTAATAATGCTTGTTATATTGATAATAATATAAGTAATAAGTATAATTATTACAGTTCTAGCGATAATAGCTGCATAATATGGGTAATAATGCACGTTATATTGCTAACAATATAAATAATAAGTATAATTATTACATTTCTAGCGATAATAACTGCATTATATGGGTAATAATGCATGTTATATTGATAATATCGGGAGTAATAAGTATAATTACTATAATTCTAGCGATAATAATAGTACAATATGGCTAATAGTGCATGTTATATTGATAATAATAAAAGTAATAAGTATATTTATTATAGTTCTATCGATAATAACTGCATAATATGGGTAATAATGCATGTTATATTGATAACATCGGGAGTAACGAGTATATTTATTACAGTTCTAGCGATAATAACTGCATTATATGCGTAATAATGCATGTTATATTTATAATAATATAAGTAATAAGTATATTTATTACAGTTCTATCTTTAGAAACTGCATAATATGGGTAATAATGCATGTTATATTGACGATAATAAAAGTAATACGTATATTTATTATAGTTCTAGCGATAATAACTGCATAATATGGGTGATAATGCATGTTATATTGATAATAATAAAAGTAACAAGTATATTTATTATAGTTCTATCGATAATAACTGCATAATATGGGTAATAATGCACGTTATATTGATGATAATAAAAGTAGTATGTATATTTATTATAGTTCTACCGATTATAACTGCATAATGTGGGTAATAATGCACGTTATATTGAGAATAATATAAGTAATAAGTATAATTATTACAGTTCTAGCGATAATAACTGCATTATTTGGGTAATAATGCATGTTATATTGTTAATAATATAAGTAATAAGTATAATTATTACAGTTCTAGCGATAATAACTCCATTATATGGGTAATAATGCATGTTATATTGATAATAATATAAGTAATATGTATAATTATTACAGTTCTAGCGATAATAGCTGCATAATATGGGTAATAATGCACGTTATATTGCTAACAATATAAATAATAAGTATAATTATTACAGTTCTAGCGATAATAACTGCATTATATGGGTAATAATGCACGTTATATTGCTAATAATATGCGTAATAAGTATAATTATTACAGTTCTAGCGATAATAACTGCATAATATGGGTAATAATGCATGTTATATTGATAACATCGGGAGTAACGAGTATAATTATTACAGTTCTAGCGATAATAATAGTAAAATATGGCTAATAGTGCCTGTTCTATTGTTAATAATAAAAGTAATACGTATATTTATTATAGTTCTAGCGATAATAACTGCATAATATGGGTAATAATGCATGTTATATTGATAATAATATAAGTAATAAGTATAATTATTAGAGTTCTAGCGATAATAACTGCATTATATGGGTAATAATGCATGTTATATTGATAATAATAAAAGTAATAAGTATATTTATTATAGTTCTATCGATAATAACTGCATAATATGGGTAATAATGCATGTTATATTGATGATAATGAAAGTAGTAAGTATATTTATTACAGTTCTAGCGATAATAACTGCATTATATGCGTAATAATGCATGTTATATAGATAATATCGGGAGTAATAAGTATAATTATTATAGTTCTAGCGACAATAATAGTAAAATATGGCTAATAGTGCATGTTATATTGATGATAATAAAAGTAATAAGTATATTTATTATAGTTCTAGCCATAATAACTGCATAATATGGGTAATAATGCATGTTATATTGATAATAATATAAGTAATAAGTATAATTATTACAGTTCTAGCGATAATAACTGCATCATATGGGTAATAATGCACGTTATATTGCTAATATCGGGAGTAATAAGTATAATTACTATAGTTCTAGCGATAATAATAGTACAATATGGCTAATAGTGCATGTTATATTGATAATAATAAAAGTAATCAGTATATTTATTATAGTTCTAGCGATAATAACTGCATAATATGGGTAATAATGCATGTTATATTGACGATAATAAAAGTAATACGTATATTTATTATAGTTCTAGCGATAATAACTGCATAATATGGGTGATAATGCATGTTATATTGATAATAATAAAAGTAACAAGTATATTTATTATAGTTCTATCGATAATAACTGCATAATATGGGTAATAATGCACGTTATATTGATGATAATAAAAGTAGTATGTATATTTATTATAGTTCTACCGATTATAACTGCATAATATGGGTAATAATGCACGTTATATTGAGAATAATATAAGTAATAAGTATAATTATTACAGTTCTAGCGATAATAACTGCATTATATGGGTAATAATGCACGTTATATTGCTAATAATATGCGTAATAAGTATAATTATTACAGTTCTAGCGATAATAACTGCATTATATGCGTAATAATGCATGTTATATTGATAATATCGGGAGTAATAAGTATAATTATTATAGTTCTAGCGACAATAATAGTAAAATATGGCTAATAGTGCATGTTATATTGATAATAATAAAAGTAATAAGTATATTTATTATAGTTCTAGCCATAATAACTGCATAATATGGGTAATAATGCATGTTATATTGATAATAATATAAGTAATAAGTATAATTATTACAGTTCTAGCGATAATAACTGCATCATATGGGTAATAATGCACGTTATATTGCTAATATCGGGAGTAATAAGTATAATTACTATAGTTCTAGCGATAATAATAGTACAATATGGCTAATAGTGCATGTTATATTGATAATAATAAAAGTAATAAGTATATTTATTACAGTTCTATCGATAATAACTGCATAATATGGGTAATAATGCATGTTATATTGATAATAGTATAAGTAATAAGTATATTTATTACAGTTCTATCGATAGAAACTGCATAATATGGGTAATAATACATGTTATATTGACGATAATAAAAGTAATACGTATATTTATTATAGTTCTAGCGATAATAACTGCATAATATGGGTGATAATGCATGTTATATTGATAATAATAAAAGTAATAAGTATATTTATTATAGTTCTATCGATAATAACTGCATAATATGGGTAATAATGCACGTTATATTGAGAATAATATAAGTTATAAGTATAATTATTACAGTTCTAGCGATAATAACTGCATTATATGGGTAATAATGCACGTTATATTGCTAATATCGGGAGTAATAAGTATAATTACTATAGTTCTAGAGATAATAATAGTACAATATGGCTAATAGTGCATGTTATATTGATAATAATAAAAGTAATAAGTATATTTATTAAAGTTCTATCGATAATAACTGCATAATATGGGTAATAATGCATGTTATATTGATGATAATAAAAGTAATACGTATATTTATTATAGTTCTAGCGATAATAACTGCATAATATGGGTAATAATGCATGTTATATTGATAATAATATAAGTAATAAGTATAATTATTACAGTTCTAGCGATAATAACTGCATTATATGGGTAATAATGCACGTTATATTGCTAATAATATAAGTAATATGTATAATTATTACGGTTCTAGCGATAATAACTGCATTATATGGGTAATAATGCACGTTATATTGATAATAATATAAGAAATAAGTATAATTATTACAGTTCTAGCGATAACAACTGCATTATATGGGTAATAATGCACGTTATATTGCTAATAATATACGTAATAAGTATAATTATTACAGTTCTAGCGATAATAACTGCATAATATGGGTAATAATGCATGTTATATTGATAACATCGGGAGTAACGAGTATAATTATTACAGTTCTAGCGATAATAATAGTAAAATATGGCTAATAGTGCCTGTTCTATTGATAATAATAAAAGTAATACGTATATTTATTATAGTTCTAGCGATAATAACTGCATAATATGGGTAATAATGCATGTTATATTGATAATAATATAAGTAATAAGTATAATTATTACAGTTCTAGCGATAATAACTGCATTATATGGGTAATAATGCATGTTATATTGATAATAATAAAAGTAATAAGTATATTTATTATAGTTCTATCGATAATAACTGCATAATATGGGTAATAATGCATGTTATATTGATGATAATAAAAGTAATAAGTATATTTATTATAGTTCTAGCGATAATAACTGCATAATATGGGTAATAATGCATGTTATATTGATAATAGTATAAGTAATAAGTATATTTATTACAGTTCTATCGATAGAAACTGCATAATATGGGTAATAATACATGTTATATTGAGGATAATGAAAGTAATACGTATATTTATTATAGTTCTAGCGATAATAACTGCATAATATGGCTGATAATGCATGTTATATTGATAATAATAAAAGTAATAAGTATATTTATTATAGTTCTATCGATAATAACTGCATAATATGGGTAATAATGCACGTTATATTGATGATAATAAAAGTAGTAAGTACATTTATTATAGTTCTACCGATTATAACTGCATAATATGGGTAATAATGCACGTTATATTGAGAATAATATAAGTAATAAGTATAATTATTACAGTTCTAGCGATAATAACTGCATTATTTGGGTAATAATGCATGTTATATTGATAATAATATAAGTAATAAGTATAATTATTACAGTTCTAGCGATAATAACTCCATTATATGTTTAATAATGCTTGTTATATTGATAATAATATAAGTAATAAGTATAATTATTACAGTTCTAGCGATAATAGCTGCATAATATGGGTAATAATGCACGTTATATTGCTAACAATATAAATAATAAGTATAATTATTACAGTTCTAGCGATAATAACTGCATTATATGGGTAATAATGCATGTTATATTGATAATATCGGGAGTAATAAGTATAATTACTATAATTCTAGCGATAATAATAGTACAATATGGCTAATAGTGCATGTTATATTGATAATAATAAAAGTAATAAGTATATTTATTATAGTTCTATCGATAATAACTGCATAATATGGGTAATAATGCATGTTATATTGATGATAATGAAAGTAGTAAGTATATTTATTACAGTTCTAGCGATAATAACTGCATTATATGCGTAATAATGCATGTTGTAAACGTGAGTTTGTTTATTTAGATACGCCCGGAGACGGGCGTTGCTTCTACGAATTTCGTCGCTATATTTTCTGTGAATTCTGTCTGGTTTAGAGCCCAGCTTGGGCTTCTCGGTAAAAGTAAAGTACGATGAACTAGGAATGATTTAAATGGAGAGTTCGGGCCTCCAGGTACTGGATAGCGGAGTGGTCTGAATGGTTGTTAAAGAAAGTTAGAAACCTCTTTCGTATATTATTAACATTAGACACTATCTATATATATATTCTAAACCTTCGGTGCATACATACATGTATATTCTACAGTAAGGATTTCATTCATATATCGCAATAAGAAATTGCACGCATAAAACCAAGAGAAAGATTTACGAGTTCTGTATACAAAAGTATATTCAATGTTTTACTTGAAATCTCGATTGATGATTCATATTTTTATATATTTAAATTGGTGATTGGAGTCAATGTCTCGAAAAATATCACGACTGAGGATTGTCGCAGCACCTTTTACACCCGGCCGATGAATCGGAGGAGGTGTTCCGGTGGAGACTTGCACGAAGTCGAAATCGGGTTGTGGCACCTAGGAGCTCGTCTAGAGGAGTTTGTGGGGCTCAAGATTTGCTCTGATGCCGGACACCCGATACCAACAGTACTCATCCGATCGTGTAATTCGCGAAACACTTAATCTCCAAACAGTGTGAGAGCTGTGCCACGCGGTCGGGTCCACCTCTTCACAAAGGCACTTGAGAACGACCAAGGAGTAGCGGCAGGGCACTTTTCGTGAGCTGGGCGGTACTCTGGTTACTCAAATGAGTCTGTGAGCTGTGCCTCGATCAAACATGGCAGAAATCATGCAATTCCACACCAGCGAGATTACCTCTCGCAAGGGCAAACAGGTACAATTAGAAGATACGGCGGGACACTTGACGTGGGCCGAGCGATACTTCAATTGCCTGTAAGAGCTTGAGATCTGTACCACGCTAAAATGTGTAATTTATATGATCTCAGTCGCTAATCACCACTGCGAGAATAACGACAGTAACTAACAACGAGAATCAACTTCCAATCAATCGTTACTTACCAAAAGAGAACAAAATTTAATTTAATTCAAAATGTATGACTACTACGCCGTTCACGATCGAACAATTGTTCCGAAATCTTATTCTGACTGTGCCACCGTTCGGCTTGAACGATCGACTCCTCGGTTTGAGGCGTTTACGCGTTGCGGATAAACTGTCGGCTTTGACGAATCTATCAGGTCGGTTTGACCTCGCAATCGCGTACCGTGTTTCGCAGATGAGATTTTCTCGAACCGACTCGATTCGCTTTCAGACGTAGAGTGACAAAATTTGTCTTCGCATCGACCTCCTTCGATCGTTATCGAGTGGGGATCGATGCGCACGCATAATTATTGAAAGTGGGGTATATACTCTACCGGTAGCCCCATGAAATAATGAATATGTGAACTGATACTAAAGGTGCTTTCATATTATGTAACCAGCACGGTTACAATGTTATATTTATAATAATATAAGTAATAAGTATATTTATTACAGTTCTATCTTTAGAAACTGCATAATATGGGTAATAATGCATGTTATATTGACGATAATAAAAGTAATACGTATATTTATTATAGTTCTAGCGATAATAACTGCATAATATGGGTGATAATGCATGTTATATTGATAATAATAAAAGTAACAAGTATATTTATTATAGTTCTATCGATAATAACTGCATAATATGGGTAATAATGCACGTTATATTGATGATAATAAAAGTAGTATGTATATTTATTATAGTTCTACCGATTATAACTGCATAATATGGGTAATAATGCACGTTATATTGAGAATAATATAAATAATAAGTATAATTATTACAGTTCTAGCGATAATAACTGCATTATTTGGGTAATAATGCATGTTATATTGTTAATAATATAAGTAATAAGTATAATTATTACAGTTCTAGCGATAATAACTCCATTATATGGGTAATAATGCATGTTATATTGATAATAATATAAGTAATATGTATAATTATTACAGTTCTAGCGATAATAGCTGCATAATATGGGTAATAATGCACGTTATATTGCCAACAATATAAATAATAAGTATAATTATTACAGTTCTAGCGATAATAACTGCATTATATGGGTAATAATGCACGTTATATTGCTAATAATATGCGTAATAAGTATAATTATTACAGTTCTAGCGATAATAACTGCATAATATGGGTAATAATGCATGTTATATTGATAACATCGGGAGTAACGAGTATAATTATTACAGTTCTAGCGATAATAATAGTAAAATATGGCTAATAGTGCCTGTTCTATTGATAATAATAAAAGTAATACGTATATTTATTATAGTTCTAGCGATAATAACTGCATAATATGGGTAATAATGCATGTTATATTGATAATAATATAAGTAATAAGTATAATTATTACAGTTCTAGCGATAATAACTGCATTATATGGGTAATAATGCATGTTATATTGATAATAATAAAAGTAATAAGTATATTTATTATAGTTCTATCGATAATAACTGCATAATATGGGTAATAATGCATGTTATATTGATGATAATGAAAGTAGTAAGTATATTTATTACAGTTCTAGCGATAATAACTGCATTATATGCGTAATAATGCATGTTATATTGATAATATCGGGAGTAATAAGTATAATTATTATAGTTCTAGCGACAATAATAGTAAAATATGGCTAATAGTGCATGTTATATTGATAATAATAAAAGTAATAAGTATATTTATTATAGTTCTAGCCATAATAACTGCATAATATGGGTAATAATGCATGTTATATTGATAATAATATAAGTAATAAGTATAATTATTACAGTTCTAGCGATAATAACTGCATCATATGGGTAATAATGCACGTTATATTGCTAATATCGGGAGTAATAAGTATAATTACTATAGTTCTAGCGATAATAATAGTACAATATGGCTAATAGTGCATGTTATATTGATAATAATAAAAGTAATCAGTATATTTATTACAGTTCTATCGATAATAACTGCATAATATGGGTAATAATGCATGTTATATTGATAATGGTATAAGTAATAAGTATATTTATTACAGTTCTATCGATAGAAACTGCATAATATGGGTAATAATACATGTTATATTGACGATAATAAAAGTAATACGTATATTTATTATAGTTCTAGCAATAATAACTGCATAATATGGGTGATAATGCATGTTATATTGATAATAATAAAAGTAATAAGTATATTTATTATAGTTCCATCGATAATAACTGCATAATATGGGTAATAATGCACGTTATATTGATGATAATAAAAGTAATACGTATATTTATTATAGTTCTAGCGATAATAACTGCATAATATGGGTAATAATGCATGTTATATTGATGATAATGAAAGTAGTAAGTATATTTATTATAGTTCTAGCGATAATAACTGCATAATATGGGTAATAATGCATGTTATATTGATAATAGTATAAGTAATAAGTATATTTATTACAGTTCTAGCGATAATAACTGCATTATATGGGTAATAATGCATGTTATATTGATAATAATATAAGTAATATGTATAATTATTACAGTTCTAGCGATAATAACTCCATTATATGGGTAATAATGCATGTTATATTGATAATAATATAAGTAATAAGTATAATTATTACAGTTCTAGCGATAATAGCTGCATAATATTGGTAATAATGCACGTTATATTGCTAACAATATAAATAATAAGTATAATTATTACAGTTCTAGCGATAATAACTGCATTATATGGGTAATAATGCACGTTATATCGCTAATATCGGGAGTAATAAGTATAATTACTATAGTTCTAGCGATAATAATAGTAAAATATGGCTAATAGTGCCTGTTCTATTGATAATAATAAAAGTAATACGTATATTTATTATAGTTCTAGCGATAATAACTGCATAATATGGGTAATAATGCATGTTATATTGATAATAATATAAGTAATAAGTATAATTATTACAGTTCTAGCGATAATAACTGCATTATATGGGTAATAATGCATGTTATATTGATAATAATAAAAGTAATAAGTATATTTATTATAGTTCTATCGATAATAACTGCATAATATGGGTAATAATGCATGTTATATTGATGATAATGAAAGTAGTAAGTATATTTATTACAGTTCTAGCGATAATAACTGCATTATATGCGTAATAATGCATGTTATATTGATAATATCGGGAGTAATAAGTATAATTATTATAGTTCTAGCGACAATAATAGTAAAATATGGCTAATAGTGCATGTTATATTGATAATAATAAAAGTAATAAGTATATTTATTATAGTTCTAGCCATAATAACTGCATAATATGGGTAATAATGCATGTTATATTGATAATAATATAAGTAATAAGTATAATTATTACAGTTCTAGCGATAATAACTGCATCATATGGGTAATAATGCACGTTATATTGCTAATATCGGGAGTAATAAGTATAATTACTATAGTTCTAGCGATAATAATAGTACAATATGGCTAATAGTGCATGTTATATTGATAATAATAAAAGTAATAAGTATATTTATTACAGTTCTATCGATAATAACTGCATAATATGGGTAATAATGCACGTTATATTGCTAATAATATAAGTAATATGTATAATTATTACGGTTCTAGCGATAATAACTGCATTATATGGGTAATAATGCATGTTATATTGATAATAATATAAGTAATAAGTATAATTATTACAGTTCTAGCGATAACAACTGCATTATATGGGTAATAATGCACGTTATATTGCTAATAATATACGTAATAAGTATAATTATTACAGTTCTAGCGATAATAACTGCATAATATGGGTAATAATGCATGTTATATTGATAACATCGGGAGTAACGAGTATAATTATTACAGTTCTAGCGATAATAATAGTAAAATATGGCTAATAGTGCCTGTTCTATTGATAATAATAAAAGTAATACGTATATTTATTATAGTTCTAGCGATAATAACTGCATAATATGGGTAATAATGCATGTTATATTAAAATAATATAAGTAATAAGTATAATTATTACAGTTCTAGCGATAATAACTGCATTATATGGGTAATAATGCATGTTATATTGATAATAATAAAAGTAATAAGTATATTTATTATAGTTCTATCGATAATAACTGCATAATATGGGTAATAATGCATGTTATATTGATGATAATGAAAGTAGTAAGTATATTTATTATAGTTCTAGCGATAATAACTGCATGATATGGGTAATAATGCATGTTATATTCATAATATCGGGAGTAATAAGTATAATTACTATAGTTCTAGCGATAATAATAGTACAATATGGCTAATAGTGCATGTGATATTGATAATAATAAAAGTAATAAGTATATTTATTATAGTTCTATCGATAACAACTGCATAATATGGGTAATAATGCATGTTATATTGATGATAATAAAAGTAATGCGTATATTTGTTATAGTTCTAGCGATAATAACTGCATAATATGGGTAATAATGCATGTTATATTGATAATAATATAAGTAATAAGTATAATTATTACAGTTCTAACGATAATAACTGCATAATATGGGTAATGATGCATGTTATATTGATAATAATATAAGTAATAAGTATAATTATTACGGTTCTAGCGATAATAACTGCATGATATGGGTAATAATGCATGTTATATTGATAATATCGGGAGTAATAAGTATAATTATTACAGTTCTAGCGATAATACTAGTAAAATATGGCTAAGAGTGCCTGTTATATTGATAATAATAAAAGTAATAAGTATATTTATTATGCTTCTGTCGATAATAACTGCATTATATGGGTAATAATGCATGTTATATTGATAATAATATAAGTAATAAGTATAATTATTACAGTTCTAGCGATAATAACTCCATTATCTGGGTAATAATGCATGTTATATTGATAATAATATAAGTAATAAGTATAATTATTACAGTTCTAGCGATAATAACTGCATTATATGACTAATAATGCATGTTATATTGATAATATCGGGAGTAATAAGTAAAATTATTATAGATCTAGCGATAATAATAGTAAAATATGGCTAATAGTGCATGTTATATTGATAATAATAAAAGTAATACGTATATTTATTATAGTTCTAGCGATAATAACTGCATAATATGGCTAATAATGCATATTATATTGATAATAATAAAAGTAATAAATATATTTATTATAGTTCTATCGATAATAACTGCATAATATGGGTAATAATGCACGTTATATTGATGATAATAAAAGTTGTAAGTATATTTATTATAGTTCTACCGATTATAACTGCATAATATGGGTAATAATGCATGTTATATTGAGAAGAATATAAGTAATAAGTATAATTATTACAGTTCTAGCGATAATAACTGCATTATTTGGGTAATAATGCATGTTATATTGATAATATCGGGAGTAATAAGTATAATTATTACAGTTCTAGCGATAATACTAGTAAAATATGGCTAAGAGTGCCTGTTATATTGATAATAATAAAAGTAATAAGTATATTTATTATGCTTCTGTCGATAATAACTGCATTATATGGGTAATAATGCATGTTATATTGATAATAATATAAGTAATAAGTATAATTATTACAGTTCTAGCGATAATAACTCCATTATATGGGTAATAATGCATGTTATATTGATAATAATATAAGTAATAAGTATAATTAATACATTTCTAGCGATAATAACTGCATAATATGGGTAATAATGCACGTTATATTGCTAATAATATAAGTAGTAAGTATAAATATTACAGTTCTAGCGATAATAACTGCATTACATGTGTAATAATGCATGTTATATTGATAATATCGGGAGTAATAAGTATAATTACTATAGTTCTAGCGATAATAATAGTACAATATGGCTAATAGTGCATGTTATATTGATAATAATAAAAGTAATACGTATATTTATTACAGTTCTATCGATAATAACTGCATAATATGGGTAATAATGCATGTTATATTGATGATAATAAAAGTAATACGTATATTTATTATAGTTCTAGCGATAATAACTGCATAATATTGGTAATAATGCACGTTATATTGATGATAATAAAAGTTGTAAGTATATTTATTATAGTTCTACCGATTATAACTGCATAATATGGGTAATAATGCATGTTATATTGAGAAGAATATAAGTAATAAGTATAATTATTACAGTTCTAGCGATAATAACTGCATTATTTGGGTAATAATGCATGTTATATTGATAATATCGGGAGTAATAAGTATAATTATTACAGTTCTAGCGATAATACTAGTAAAATATGGCTAAGAGTGCGAGTTATATTGATAATAATAAAAGTAATAAGTATATTTATTATGCTTCTGTCGATAATAACTGCATTATATGGGTAATAATGCATGTTATATTGATAATAATATAAGTAATAAGTATAATTATTACAGTTCTAGCGATAATAACTCCATTATATGGGTAATAATGCATGTTATATTGATAATAATATAAGTAATAAGTATAATTAATACATTTCTAGCGATAATAACTGCATAATATGGGTAATAATGCACGTTATATTGCTAATAATATAAGTAGTAAGTATAAATATTACAGATCTAGCGATAATAACTGCATTACATGTGTAATAATGCATGTTATATTGATAATATCGGGAGTAATAAGTATAATTACTATAGTTCTAGCGATAATAATAGTACAATATGGCTAATAGTGCATGTTATATTGATAATAATAAAAGTAATAAGTATATTTATTACAGTTCTATCGATAATAACTGCATAATATGGGCAATAATGCATGTTATATTGATGATAATAAAAGTAATACGTATATTTATTATAGTTCTAGCGATAATAGCTGCATAATATGGGTAATAATTCATGTTATATTGATAATAATATAAGTAATAAGTATAGTTATTACAGTTCTATCGATAATAACTGCATAATATGGGTAATAATGCATGTTATATTGATGATAATAAAAGTAATACGTACATTTATTATAGTTCTAGCGATAATAACTGCATAATATTGGTAATAATGCATGTTATATTGATAATAATATAAGTAATAAGTATATTTATTACAGTTCTATCGATAATAACTGCATAATATGGGTAATAATGCATGTTATATTGATGATAATAAAAGTAATAAGTATAATTATTACAGTTCTAGCGATAATAACTGCATTATATGGGTAATAATGCACATTATATTGATAATATCGGGAGTAATAAGTATAATTATTATAGTTCTTGCGATAATAATAGTAAAATATAGCTAATAGTGCATGTTCTATTGATAATAATAAAAGTAATAAGTATAATTATTACAGTTCTAGCGATAATAACTCCATTATATGCGTAATAATGCATGTTATATTGCTAATGATATAAGTTATAAGTATAATTATTACGGTTCTAGCGATATTAACTGCATTATATGGGTAATAATGCATGTTATATTGATAATATCGGGAGTAACAAGTATAATTATTACAGTTCTAGCGATAATAATTGTAAAATATGGCTAATAGTGCCTGTTCTATTGATAATAATAAAAGTAATACGTATATTTATTATAGTTCTAGCGATAATAACTGCATAATATGGGTAATAATGCATGTTATATTGATAATAATATAAGTAATAAGTATAATTATTACAGTTCTAGCGATAATAACTGCATAATATGGGTAATAATGCATGTTATATTGATAATATCGGGAGTAATAAGTATAATTACTATAGTTCTAGCGATAATAATAGTACAATATGGCTAATAGTGCACGTTATATTGATAATAATAAAAGTAATAAGTATAATTATTACATTTCTAGCGATAATAACTGCATTATATGGGTAATAATGCACGTTATATTGCTAATAATATAAGTAATAAGTATAATTATTACGGTTCTAGCGATAATAACTGCATTATATGGGTAATAATGCATGTTATATTGATAATATCGGGAGTAATAAATATAATTATTATAGTTCTTGCGATAATAATAGTAAAATATGGCTAATAGTTCATGTTCTATTGATAATAATAAAAGTAATAAGTATATTTATTATAGTTCTGTCGATAATAACTGCATAATATGGGTAACAATGCATGTTATATTGAGAATAATATAAGTAATATGTATAATTATTACAGTTCTAGCGATAATAACTGCATTATATGCGTAATAATGCATGTTATATTGATAATATCGGGAGTAATAAGTATAATTATTATAGTTCTAGCGATAATAATAGTAAAATATGGCTAATAGTGCATGTTATATTGATAATAATAAAAGTAATAAGTATATTTATTATAGTTCTATCGATAATAACTGCATAATATGGGTAATAATGCACGTTATATTGATGATAATAAAAGTAGTAAGTATATTTATTATAGTTCTACCGATTATAACTGCATAATATGGGTAATAATGCACGTTATATTGATGATAATAAAAGTAGTAAGTATATTTATTATAGTTCTACCGATTATAACTGCATAATATGGGTAATGATGCATGTTATATTGATAATAATATAAGTAATAAGTATAATTATTACGGTTCTAGCGATAATAACTGCATGATATGGGTAATAATGCATGTTATATTCATAATATCGGGAGTAATAAGTATAATTACTATAGTTCTAGCGATAATAATAGTACAATATGGCTAATAGTGCATGTGATATTGATAATAATAAAAGTAATAAGTATATTTATTATAGTTCTATCGATAACAACTGCATAATATGGGTAATAATGCATGTTATATTGATGATAATAAAAGTAATACGTATATTTGTTATAGTTCTAGCGATAATAACTGCATAATATGGGTAATAATGCATGTTATATTGATAATAATATAAGTAATAAGTATAATTATTACAGTTCTAGCGATAATAACTGCATTATATGGGTAATAATGCACGTTATATTGCTAATAATATAAGTAATAAGTATAATTATTACGGTTCTAGCGATAATAACTGCATGATATGGGTAATAATGCATGTTATATTGATAATATCGGGAGTAATAAGTATAATTACTATAGTTCTAGCGATAATAATAGTACAATATAGCTAATAGTGCATGTGATATTGATAATAATAAAAGTAATAAGTATATTTATTACAGTTCTATCGATAATAACTGCATAATATGGGCAATAATGCATGTTATATTGATGATAATAAAAGTAATACGTGTATTTATTATAGTTCTAGCGATAATAACTGCATAATATGGGTAATAATTCATGTTATATTGATAATAATATAAGTAATAAGTATAATTATTACAGTTCTATCGATAATAACTGCATAATATGGGTAATAATGCATGTCATATTGATGATAATAAAAGTAATACGTATATTTATTATAGTTCTAGCGATAATAACTGCATAATATTGGTAATAATGCATGTTATATTGATAATAATATAAGTAATAAGTATAATTATTACATTTCTGGCGATAATAACTGCATTATATGGGTAATAATGCACGTTATATTGCTAATAATATAAGTAATAAGTATAATTATTACGGTTCTAGCGATAATAACTGCATTATATGGGTAATAATGCATGTTATATTGATAATATCGGTAGTAATAAATACAATTATTATAGTTCTTGCGATAATAATAGTAAAATATGGCTAATAGTGCATGTTCTATTGATAATAATAAAAGTAATAAGTATATTTATTATAGTTCTGTCGATAATAACTGCATAATATGGGTAACAATGCATGTTATATTCAGAATAATATAAGTAATAAGTATAATTATTACAGTTCTAGCGATAATAACTGCATTATATGCGTAATAATGCATGTTATATGGATAATATCGGGAGTAATAAGTATAATTATTATAGTTCTAGTAATAATAATAGTAAAATATGGCAAATAGTGCATGTTATATTGATAATAATAAAAGTAATACGTATACTTATTATAGTTCTAGCGATAATAACTGCATAATATGGCTAATAATGCATGTTATATTGATAATAATAAAAGTAATAAGTATATTTATTATAGTTCTATCGATAATAACTGCATAATATGGGTAATAATGCACGTTATATTGATGATAATAAAAGTAGTAAGTATATTTATTATAGTTCTACCGATTATAACTGCATAATATGGGTAATAATGCACGTTATATTGATGATAATAAAAGTAGTAAGTATATTTATTATAGTTCTACCGATTATAACTGCATAATATGGGTAATGATGCATGTTATATTGATAATAATATAAGTAATAAGTATAATTATTACAGTTCTATCGATAACAACTGCATAATGTGGGTAATAATGCATGTTATATTGATGACAATAAAAGTAATACGTATATTTGTTATAGTTCTAGCGATAATAACTGCATAATATGGGTAATAATGCATGTTATATTGATAATAATATAAGTAATAAGTATAATTATTACAGTTCTATCGATAATAACTGCATAATATGGGTAATAATGCATGTTATATTGATGATAATAAAAGTAATACGTATATTTATTATAGTTCTAGCGATAATAACTGCATAATATGGGTAATAATGCATGTTATATTGATAATAATAAAAGTAATAAGTATGTTTATTATAGTTCTATCGATAATAACTGCATAATATGGGTAATAATGCATGTTATATTGATGATAATGAAAGTAGTAAGTATATTTATTACAGTTCTAGCGATAATAACTGCATTATATGCGTAATAATGCATGTTATATTGATAATATCGGGAGTAATAAGTATAATTATTATGGTTCTCGCGACAATAATAGTAAAATATGGCTAATAGTGCATGTTATATTGATAATAATAAAAGTAATAAGTATATTTATTATAGTTCTAGCCATAATAACTGCATAATATGGGTAATAATGCATGTTATATTGATAATAATATAAGTAATAAGTATATTTATTACAGTTCTATCGATAGAAACTGCATAATATGGGTAATAATACATGTTATATTGACGATAATAAAAGTAATGCGGATATTCATTATAGTTCTAGCGATAATAATAGTAAAATATGGCTAATAGTGCATGTTAGATTGATAATAATAAAAGTAATAAGTATATTTATTATAGTTCTAGCCATAATAACTGCATGATATGGGTAATAATGCATGTTATATTGATGATAATAAAAGTAATACGTATATTTATTATAGTTCTAGCGACAATAACTGCATTATATGGGTAATAATGCATGTTATATTGATAATAATATAAGTAATAAGTATAATTACTACAGTTCTAGCGATAAGAACTGCATTATATGGGTAATAATGCACGTTATATTGCTAATAATATAAGTAATAAGTATAATTATTACAGTTCTAGCGATAATAACTGCATTATATGGGCAATAATGCACGTTATATTGCTAATGATATAAGTAATAAGTATAATTATTACGGTTCTAGCGATATTAACTGCATTATATGGGTAATAATGCATGTTATATTGATAATATCGGGAGTAACAAGTATAATTATTACAGTTCTAGCGATAATAATAGTAAAATATGGCTAATAGTGCATGTTATATTGATAATAATAAAAGTAATACGTATACTTATTATAGTTCTAGCGATAATAACTGCATAATATGGCTAATAATGCATGTTATATTGATAATAATAAAAGTAATAAGTATATTTATTATAGTTCTACCGATTATAACTGCATAATATGGGTAATAATGCACGTTATATTGATGATAATAAAAGTAGTAAGTATATTTATTATAGTTCTACCGATTATAACTGCATAATATGGGTAATGATGCATGTTATATTGATAATAATATAAGTAATAAGTATAATTATTACGGTTCTAGCGATAATAACTGCATGATATGGGTAATAATGCATGTTATATTCATAATATCGGGAGTAATAAGTATAATTATTATAGTTCTAGCGATAATAATAGTAAAATATGGCTAATAGTGCATGTTATATTGATAATAATAAAAGTAATAAGTATATTTATTATAGTTCTATCGATAATAACTGCATAATATGGGTAATAATGCACGTTATATTGATGATAATGAAAGTAGTAAGTATATTTATTATAGTTCTACCGATTATAACTGCATAATATGGGTAATAATGCACGTTATATTGATGATAATAAAAGTAGTAAGTATATTTATTATAGTTCTACCGATTATAACTGCATAATATGGGTAATGATGCATGTTATATTGATAATAATATAAGTAATAAGTATAATTATTACGGTTCTAGCGATAATAACTGCATGATATGGGTAATAATGCATGTTATATTCATAATATCGGGAGTAATAAGTATAATTACTATAGTTCTAGCGATAATAATAGTACAATATGGCTAATAGTGCATGTGATATTGATAATAATAAAAGTAATAAGTATATTTATTATAGTTCTATCGATAACAACTGCATAATATGGGTAATAATGCATGTTATATTGATGATAATAAAAGTAATACGTATATTTGTTATAGTTCTAGCGATAATAACTGCATAATATGGGTAATAATGCATGTTATATTGATAATAATATAAGTAATAAGTATAATTATTACAGTTCTAGCGATAATAACTGCATTACATGGGTAATAATGCACGTTATATTGCTAATAATATAAGTAATAAGTATAATTATTACGGTTCTAGCGATAATAACTGCATGATATGGGTAATAATGCATGTTATATTGATAATATCGGGAGTAATAAGTATAATTACTATAGTTCTAGCGATAATAATAGTACAATATAGCTAATAGTGCATGTGATATTGATAATAATAAAAGTAATAAGTATATTTATTACAGTTCTATCGATAATAACTGCATAATATGGGCAATAATGCATGTTATATTGATGATAATAAAAGTAATACGTGTATTTATTATAGTTCTAGCGATAATAACTGCATAATATGGGTAATAATTCATGTTATATTGATAATAATATAAGTAATAAGTATAATTATTACAGTTCTATCGATAACAACTGCATAATGTGGGTAATAATGCATGTTATATTGATGACAATAAAAGTAATACGTATATTTGTTATAGTTCTAGCGATAATAACTGCATAATATGGGTAATAATGCATGTTATATTGATAATAATATAAGTAATAAGTATAATTATTACAGTTCTATCGATAATAACTGCATAATATGGGTAATAATGCATGTTATATTGATGATAATAAAAGTAATAAGTATAATTATTACAGTTCTAGCGATAATAACTGCATTATATGGGTAATAATGCACATTATATTGATAATATCGGGAGTGATAAGTATAATTATTATAGTTCTTGCGATAATAATAGTAAAATATAGCTAATAGTGCATGTTCTATTGATAATAATAAAAGTAATAAGTATAATTATTACAGTTCTAGCGATAATAACTCCATTATATGCGTAATAATGCATGTTATATTGATAATAATATAAGTAATAAGTATAATTATTACAGTTCTAGCGATAATAACTGCATAATATGGGTAATAATGCATGTTATATGGATAATATCGGGAGTAAGAAGTATAATTATTACAGTTCTAGCGATAATAATAGTAAAATATGGCTAATTGTGCCTGTTCTATTGATAATAATAAAAGTAATACGTATATTTATTATAGTTCTAGCGATAATAACTGCATACTATGGGTAATAATGCATGTTATATTGATAATAATAAAAGTAATACGTATATTTGTTATAGTTCTAGCGATAATAACTGCATAATATGGGTAATAATGCATGTTATATTGATAATAATATAAGTAATAAGTATAATTATTACAGTTCTAGCGATAATAACTGCATAATATGGGTAATGATGCATGTTATATTGATAATAATATAAGTAATAAGTATAATTATTACGGTTCTAGCGATAATAACTGCATGATATGGGTAATAATGCATGTTATATTGATAATATCGGGAGTAATAAGTATAATTATTACAGTTCTAGCGATAATACTAGTAAAATATGGCTAAGAGTGCCTGTTATATTGATAATAATAAAAGTAATAAGTATATTTATTATGCTTCTGTCGATAATAACTGCATTATATGGGTAATAATGCATGTTATATTGATAATAATATAAGTAATAAGTATAATTATTACAGTTCTAGCGATAATAACTCCATTATCTGGGTAATAATGCATGTTATATTGATAATAATATAAGTAATAAGTATAATTATTACAGTTCTAGCGATAATAACTGCATTATATGACTAATAATGCATGTTATATTGATAATATCGGGAGTAATAAGTAAAATTATTATAGATCTAGCGATAATAATAGTAAAATATGGCTAATAGTGCATGTTATATTGATAATAATAAAAGTAATACGTATATTTATTATAGTTCTAGCGATAATAACTGCATAATATGGCTAATAATGCATATTATATTGATAATAATAAAAGTAATAAATATATTTATTATAGTTCTATCGATAATAACTGCATAATATGGGTAATAATGCACGTTATATTGATGATAATAAAAGTTGTAAGTATATTTATTATAGTTCTACCGATTATAACTGCATAATATGGGTAATAATGCATGTTATATTGAGAAGAATATAAGTAATAAGTATAATTATTACAGTTCTAGCGATAATACTAGTAAAATATGGCTAAGAGTGCCTGTTATATTGATAATAATAAAAGTAATAAGTATATTTATTATGCTTCTGTCGATAATAACTGCATTATATGGGTAATAATGCATGTTATATTGATAATAATATAAGTAATAAGTATAATTATTACAGTTCTAGCGATAATAACTCCATTATATGGGTAATAATGCATGTTATATTGATAATAATATAAGTAATAAGTATAATTAATACATTTCTAGCGATAATAACTGCATAATATGGGTAATAATGCACGTTATATTGCTAATAATATAAGTAGTAAGTATAAATATTACAGATCTAGCGATAATAACTGCATTACATGTGTAATAATGCATGTTATATTGATAATATCGGGAGTAATAAGTATAATTACTATAGTTCTAGCGATAATAATAGTACAATATGGCTAATAGTGCATGTTATATTGATAATAATAAAAGTAATACGTATATTTATTACAGTTCTATCGATAATAACTGCATAATATGGGTAATAATGCATGTTATATTGATGATAATAAAAGTAATACGTATATTTATTATAGTTCTAGCGATAATAACTGCATAATATTGGTAATAATGCATGTTATATTGATAATAATATAAGTAATAAGTATAATTATTACATTTCTGGCGATAATAACTGCATTATATGGGTAATAATGCACGTTATATTGCTAATAATATAAGTAATAAGTATAATTATTACGGTTCTAGCGATAATAACTGCATTATATGGGTAATAATGCATGCTATATTGATAATATCGGTAGTAATAAATATAATTATTATAGTTCTTGCGATAATAATAGTAAAATATGGCTAATAGTGCATGTTCTATTGATAATAATAAAAGTAATAAGTATATTTATTACAGTTCTAGCGATAGAAACTGCATAATATGGGTAATAATGCATGTTATATTGATGATAATAAAAGTAATACGTATATTTATTATAGTTCTAGCGATAATAACTGCATAATATGGGTAATAATTCATGTTATATTGATAATAATATAAGTAATAATATAATTATTACAGTTCTATCGATAATAACTGCATAATATGGGTAATAATGCATGTTATATTGATGATAATAAAAGTAATACGTATATTTATTATAGTTCTAGCGATAATAACTGCATAATATGGGTAATAATGCATGTTATATTGATAATAATATAAGTAATAAGTTTAATTATTACATTTCTAGCGGTAATAACTGCATTATATGGGTAATAATGCATGTTAGATTGATAATAATATAAGTAATAAGTATAATTATTACAGTTCTAGCGATAATAACTGCATTATTTGGGTAATAATGCATGTTATATTGATAATATCGGGAGTAATAAGTATAATTATTACAGTTCTAGCGATAATACTAGTAAAATATGGCTAAGAGTGCCTGTTATATTGATAATAATAAAAGTAATAAGTATATTTATTATGCTTCTGTCGATAATAACTGCATTATATGGGTAATAATGCATGTTATATTGATAATAATATAAGTAATAAGTATAATTATTACAGTTCTAGCGATAATAACTCCATTATATGGGTAATAATGCATGTTATATTGATAATAATATAAGTAATAAGTATAATTAATACATTTCTAGCGATAATAACTGCATAATATGGGTAATAATGCACGTTATATTGCTAATAATATAAGTAGTAAGTATAAATATTACAGATCTAGCGATAATAACTGCATTACATGTGTAATAATGCATGTTATATTGATAATATCGGGAGTAATAAGTATAATTACTATAGTTCTAGCGATAATAATAGTACAATATGGCTAATAGTGCATGTTATATTGATAATAATAAAAGTAATAAGTATATTTATTACAGTTCTATCGATAATAACTGCATAATATGGGCAATAATGCATGTTATATTGATGATAATAAAAGTAATACGTATATTTATTATAGTTCTAGCGATAATAACTGCATAATATGGGTAATAATTCATGTTATATTGATAATAATATAAGTAATAAGTATAATTATTACAGTTCTATCGATAATAACTGCATAATATGGGTAATAATGCATGTTATATTGATGATAATAAAAGTAATACGTACATTTATTATAGTTCTAGCGATAATAACTGCATAATATTGGTAATAATGCATGTTATATTGATAATAATATAAGTAATAAGTATATTTATTACAGTTCTATCGATAATAACTGCATAATATGGGTAATAATGCATGTTATATTGATGATAATAAAAGTAATAAGTATAATTATTACAGTTCTAGCGATAATAACTGCATTATATGGGTAATAATGCACATTATATTGATAATATCGGGAGTAATAAGTATAATTATTATAGTTCTTGCGATAATAATAGTAAAATATAGCTAATAGTGCATGTTCTATTGATAATAATAAAAGTAATAAGTATAATTATTACAGTTCTAGCGATAATAACTCCATTATATGCGTAATAATGCATGTTATATTGCTAATGATATAAGTTATAAGTATAATTATTACGGTTCTAGCGATATTAACTGCATTATATGGGTAATAATGCATGTTATATTGATAATATCGGGAGTAACAAGTATAATTATTACAGTTCTAGCGATAATAATTGTAAAATATGGCTAATAGTGCCTGTTCTATTGATAATAATAAAAGTAATACGTATATTTATTATAGTTCTAGCGATAATAACTGCATAATATGGGTAATAATGCATGTTATATTGATAATAATATAAGTAATAAGTATAATTATTACAGTTCTAGCGATAATAACTGCATAATATGGGTAATAATGCATGTTATATTGATAATATCGGGAGTAATAAGTATAATTACTATAGTTCTAGCGATAATAATAGTACAATATGGCTAATAGTGCACGTTATATTGATAATAATAAAAGTAATAAGTATAATTATTACATTTCTAGCGATAATAACTGCATTATATGGGTAATAATGCACGTTATATTGCTAATAATATAAGTAATAAGTATAATTATTACGGTTCTAGCGATAATAACTGCATTATATGGGTAATAATGCATGTTATATTGATAATATCGGGAGTAATAAATATAATTATTATAGTTCTTGCGATAATAATAGTAAAATATGGCTAATAGTTCATGTTCTATTGATAATAATAAAAGTAATAAGTATATTTATTATAGTTCTGTCGATAATAACTGCATAATATGGGTAACAATGCATGTTATATTGAGAATAATATAAGTAATATGTATAATTATTACAGTTCTAGCGATAATAACTGCATTATATGCGTAATAATGCATGTTATATTGATAATATCGGGAGTAATAAGTATAATTATTATAGTTCTAGCGATAACAACTGCATAATATGGGTAATAATGCATGTTATATTGATGATAATAAAAGTAATACGTATATTTGTTATAGTTCTAGCGATAATAACTGCATAATATGGGTAATAATGCATGTTATATTGATAATAATATAAGTAATAAGTATAATTATTACAGTTCTAGCGATAATAACTGCATTATATGGGTAATAATGCACGTTATATTGCTAATAATATAAGTAATAAGTATAATTATTACGGTTCTAGCGATAATAACTGCATGATATGGGTAATAATGCATGTTATATTGATAATATCGGGAGTAATAAGTATAATTACTATAGTTCTAGCGATAATAATAGTACAATATAGCTAATAGTGCATGTGATATTGATAATAATAAAAGTAATAAGTATATTTATTACAGTTCTATCGATAATAACTGCATAATATGGGCAATAATGCATGTTATATTGATGATAATAAAAGTAATACGTGTATTTATTATAGTTCTAGCGATAATAACTGCATAATATGGGTAATAATTCATGTTATATTGATAATAATATAAGTAATAAGTATAATTATTACAGTTCTATCGATAATAACTGCATAACATGGGTAATAATGCATGTCATATTGATGATAATAAAAGTAATACGTATATTTATTATAGTTCTAGCGATAATAACTGCATAATATGGCTAATAATGCATATTATATTGATAATAATAAAAGTAATAAATATATTTATTATAGTTCTATCGATAATAACTGCATAATATGGCTAATAATGCACGTTATATTGATGATAATAAAAGTTGTAAGTATATTTATTATAGTTCTACCGATTATAACTGCATAATATGGGTAATAATGCATGTTATATTGAGAAGAATATAAGTAATAAGTATAATTATTACAGTTCTAGCGATAATAACTGCATTATTTGGGTAATAATGCATGTTATATTGATAATATCGGGAGTAATAAGTATAATTATTACAGTTCTAGCGATAATACTAGTAAAATATGGCTAAGAGTGCCTGTTATATTGATAATAATAAAAGTAATAAGTATATTTATTATGCTTCTGTCGATAATAACTGCATTATATGGGTAATAATGCATGTTATATTGATAATAATATAAGTAATAAGTATAATTATTACAGTTCTAGCGATAATAACTCCATTATATGGGTAATAATGCATGTTATATTGATAATAATATAAGTAATAAGTATAATTAATACATTTCTAGCGATAATAACTGCATAATATGGGTAATAATGCACGTTATATTGCTAATAATATAAGTAGTAAGTATAAATATTACAGATCTAGCGATAATAACTGCATTACATGTGTAATAATGCATGTTATATTGATAATATCGGGAGTAATAAGTATAATTACTATAGTTCTAGCGATAATAATAGTACAATATGGCTAATAGTGCATGTTATATTGATAATAATAAAAGTAATAAGTATATTTATTACAGTTCTATCGATAATAACTGCATAATATGGGCAATAATGCATGTTATATTGATGATAATAAAAGTAATACGTATATTTATTATAGTTCTAGCGATAAAAACTGCATAATATGGGTAATAATTCATGTTATATTGATAATAATATAAGTAATAAGTATAATTATTACAGTTCTATCGATAATAACTGCATAATATGGGTAATAATGCATGTTATATTGATGATAATAAAAGTAATACGTACATTTATTATAGTTCTAGCGATAATAACTGCATAATATTGGTAATAATGCATGTTATATTGATAATAATATAAGTAATAAGTATATTTATTACAGTTCTATCGATAATAACTGCATAATATGGGTAATAATGCATGTTATATTGATGATAATAAAAGTAATAAGTATAATTATTACAGTTCTAGCGATAATAACTGCATTATATGGGTAATAATGCACATTATATTGATAATATCGGGAGTAATAAGTATAATTATTATAGTTCTTGCGATAATAATAGTAAAATATAGCTAATAGTGCATGTTCTATTGATAATAATAAAAGTAATAAGTATAATTATTACAGTTCTAGCGATAATAACTCCATTATATGCGTAATAATGCATGTTATATTGCTAATGATATAAGTTATAAGTATAATTATTACGGTTCTAGCGATATTAACTGCATTATATGGGTAATAATGCATGTTATATTGATAATATCGGGAGTAACAAGTATAATTATTACAGTTCTAGCGATAATAATTGTAAAATATGGCTAATAGTGCCTGTTCTATTGATAATAATAAAAGTAATACGTATATTTATTATAGTTCTAGCGATAATAACTGCATAATATGGGTAATAATGCATGTTATATTGATAATAATATAAGTAATAAGTATAATTATTACAGTTCTAGCGATAATAACTGCATAATATGGGTAATAATGCATGTTATATTGATAATATCGGGAGTAATAAGTATAATTACTATAGTTCTAGCGATAATAATAGTACAATATGGCTAATAGTGCACGTTATATTGATAATAATAAAAGTAATAAGTATAATTATTACATTTCTAGCGATAATAACTGCATTATATGGGTAATAATGCACGTTATATTGCTAATAATATAAGTAATAAGTATAATTATTACGGTTCTAGCGATAATAACTGCATTATATGGGTAATAATGCATGTTATATTGATAATATCGGGAGTAATAAATATAATTATTATAGTTCTTGCGATAATAATAGTAAAATATGGCTAATAGTTCATGTTCTATTGATAATAATAAAAGTAATAAGTATATTTATTATAGTTCTGTCGATAATAACTGCATAATATGGGTAACAATGCATGTTATATTGAGAATAATATAAGTAATATGTATAATTATTACAGTTCTAGCGATAATAACTGCATTATATGCGTAATAATGCATGTTATATTGATAATATCGGGAGTAATAAGTATAATTATTATAGTTCTAGCGATAACAACTGCATAATATGGGTAATAATGCATGTTATATTGATGATAATAAAAGTAATACGTATATTTGTTATAGTTCTAGCGATAATAACTGCATAATATGGGTAATAATGCATGTTATATTGATAATAATATAAGTAATAAGTATAATTATTACAGTTCTAGCGATAATAACTGCATTATATGGGTAATAATGCACGTTATATTGCTAATAATATAAGTAATAAGTATAATTATTACGGTTCTAGCGATAATAACTGCATGATATGGGTAATAATGCATGTTATATTGATAATATCGGGAGTAATAAGTATAATTACTATAGTTCTAGCGATAATAATAGTACAATATAGCTAATAGTGCATGTGATATTGATAATAATAAAAGTAATAAGTATATTTATTACAGTTCTATCGATAATAACTGCATAATATGGGCAATAATGCATGTTATATTGATGATAATAAAAGTAATACGTGTATTTATTATAGTTCTAGCGATAATAACTGCATAATATGGGTAATAATTCATGTTATATTGATAATAATATAAGTAATAAGTATAATTATTACAGTTCTATCGATAATAACTGCATAACATGGGTAATAATGCATGTCATATTGATGATAATAAAAGTAATACGTATATTTATTATAGTTCTAGCGATAATAACTGCATAATATTGGTAATAATGCATGTTATATTGATAATAATATAAGTAATAAGTATAATTATTACATTTCTGGCGATAATAACTGCATTATATGGGTAATAATGCACGTTATATTGCTAATAATATAAGTAATAAGTATAATTATTACGGTTCTAGCGATAATAACTGCATTATATGGGTAATAATGCATGTTATATTGATAATATCGGTAGTAATAAATACAATTATTATAGTTCTTGCGATAATAATAGTAAAATATGGCTAATAGTGCATGTTCTATTGATAATAATAAAAGTAATAAGTATATTTATTATAGTTCTGTCGATAATAACTGCATAATATGGGTAACAATGCATGTTATATTCAGAATAATATAAGTAATAAGTATAATTATTACAGTTCTAGCGATAATAACTGCATTATATGCGTAATAATGCATGTTATATGGATAATACCGGGAGTAATAAGTATAATTATTATAGTTCTAGTAATAATAATAGTAAAATATGGCAAATAGTGCATGTTATATTGATAATAATAAAAGTAATACGTATACTTATTATAGTTCTAGCGATAATAACTGCATAATATGGCTAATAATGCATGTTATATTGATAATAATAAAAGTAATAAGTATATTTATTATAGTTCTATCGATAATAACTGCATAATATGGGTAATAATGCACGTTATATTGATGATAATAAAAGTAGTAAGTATATTTATTATAGTTCTACCGATTATAACTGCATAATATGGGTAATAATGCATGTTATATTGATGATAATAAAAGTAATACGTATATTTATTATAGTTCTAGCGATAATAACTGCATAATATGGGTAATAATGCATGTTATATTGATAATAATAAAAGTAATAAGTATGTTTATTATAGTTCTATCGATAATAACTGCATAATATGGGTAATAATGCATGTTATATTGATGATAATGAAAGTAGTAAGTATATTTATTACAGTTCTAGCGATAATAACTGCATTATATGCGTAATAATGCATGTTATATTGATAATATCGGGAGTAATAAGTATAATTATTATGGTTCTCGCGACAATAATAGTAAAATATGGCTAATAGTGCATGTTATATTGATAATAATAAAAGTAATAAGTATATTTATTATAGTTCTAGCCATAATAACTGCATAATATGGGTAATAATGCATGTTATATTGATAATAATATAAGTAATAAGTATATTTATTACAGTTCTATCGATAGAAACTGCATAATATGGGTAATAATACATGTTATATTGACGATAATAAAAGTAATGCGGATATTTATTATAGTTCTAGCGATAATAATAGTAAAATATGGCTAATAGTGCATGTTATATTGATAATAATAAAAGTAATAAGTATATTTATTATAGTTCTAGCCATAATAACTGCATGATATGGGTAATAATGCATGTTATATTGATGATAATAAAAGTAATACGTATATTTATTATAGTTCTACCGATTATAACTGCATAATATGGGTAATGATGCATGTTATATTGATAATAATATAAGTAATAAGTATAATTATTACAGTTCTATCGATAACAACTGCATAATGTGGGTAATAATGCATGTTATATTGATGACAATAAAAGTAATACGTATATTTGTTATAGTTCTAGCGATAATAACTGCATTATATGGGCAATAATGCACGTTATATTGCTAATGATATAAGTAATAAGTATAATTATTACGGTTCTAGCGATATTAACTGCATTATATGGGTAATAATGCATGTTATATTGATAATATCGGGAGTAACAAGTATAATTATTACAGTTCTAGCGATAATAATAGTAAAATATGGCTAATAGTGCATGTTATATTGATAATAATAAAAGTAATACGTATACTTATTATAGTTCTAGCGATAATAATTGCATAATATGGCTAATAATGCATGTTATATTGATAATAATAAAAGTAATAAGTATATTTATTATAGTTCTACCGATTATAACTGCATAATATGGGTAATAATGCACGTTATATTGATGATAATAAAAGTAGTAAGTATATTTATTATAGTTCTACCGATTATAACTGCATAATATGGGTAATGATGCATGTTATATTGATAATAATATAAGTAATAAGTATAATTATTACGGTTCTAGCGATAATACCTGCATGATATGGGTAATAATGCATGTTATATTCATAATATCGGGAGTAATAAGTATAATTACTATAGTTCTAGCGATAATAATAGTACAATATGGCTAATAGTGCATGTGATATTGATAATAATAAAAGTAATAAGTATATTTATTATAGTTCTATCGATAACAACTGCATAATATGGGTAATAATGCATGTTATATTGATGATAATAAAAGTAATACGTATATTTGTTATAGTTCTAGCGATAATAACTGCATAATATGGGTAATAATGCATGTTATATTGATAATAAAATAAGTAATAAGTATAATTATTACAGTTCTAGCGATAATAACTGCATTATATGGGTAATAATGCACGTTATATTGCTAATAATATAAGTAATAAGTATAATTATTACGGTTCTAGCGATAATAACTGCATGATATGGGTAATAATGCATGTTATATTGATAATATCGGGAGTAATAAGTATAATTACTATAGTTCTAGCGATAATAATAGTACAATATAGCTAATAGTGCATGTGATATTGATAATAATAAAAGTAATAAGTATATTTATTACAGTTCTATCGATAATAACTGCATAATATGGGCAATAATGCATGTTATATTGATGATAATAAAAGTAATACGTGTATTTATTATAGTTCTAGCGATAATAACTGCATAATATGGGTAATAATTCATGTTATATTGATAATAATATAAGTAATAAGTATAATTATTACAGTTCTATCGATAATAACTGCATAATATGGGTAATAATGCATGTTATATTGATAATAATATAAGTAATAAGTATAATTATTACAGTTCTAGCGATAATAACTGCATTATATGGGCAATAATGCACGTTATATTGCTAATGATATAAGTAATAAGTATAATTATTACGGTTCTAGCGATATTAACTGCATTATATGGGTAATAATGCATGTTATATTGATAATATCGGGAGTAACAAGTATAATTATTACAGTTCTAGCGATAATAATAGTAAAATATGGCTAATAGTGCATGTTATATTGATAATAATAAAAGTAATACGTATACTTATTATAGTTCTAGCGATAATAACTGCATAATATGGCTAATAATGCATGTTATATTGATAATAATAAAAGTAATAAGTATATTTATTATAGTTCTACCGATTATAACTGCATAATATGGGTAATAATGCACGTTATATTGATGATAATAAAAGTAGTAAGTATATTTATTATAGTTCTACCGATTATAACTGCATAATATGGGTAATGATGCATGTTATATTGATAATAATATAAGTAATAAGTATAATTATTACGGTTCTAGCGATAATAACTGCATGATATGGGTAATAATGCATGTTATATTCATAATATCGGGAGTAATAAGTATAATTACTATAGTTCTAGCGATAATAATAGTACAATATGGCTAATAGTGCATGTGATATTGATAATAATAAAAGTAATAAGTATATTTATTATAGTTCTATCGATAACAACTGCATAATATGGGTAATAATGCATGTTATATTGATGATAATAAAAGTAATACGTATATTTGTTATAGTTCTAGCGATAATAACTGCATAATATGGGTAATAATGCATGTTATATTGATAATAATATAAGTAATAAGTATAATTATTACAGTTCTAGCGATAATAACTGCATTATATGGGTAATAATGCACGTTATATTGCTAATAATATAAGTAATAAGTATAATTATTACGGTTCTAGCGATAATAACTGCATGATATGGGTAATAATGCATGTTATATTGATAATATCGGGAGTAATAAGTATAATTACTATAGTTCTAGCGATAATAATAGTACAATATAGCTAATAGTGCATGTGATATTGATAATAATAAAAGTAATAAGTATATTTATTACAGTTCTATCGATAATAACTGCATAATATGGGCAATAATGCATGTTATATTGATGATAATAAAAGTAATACGTGTATTTATTATAGTTCTAGCGATAATAACTGCATAATATGGGTAATAATTCATGTTATATTGATAATAATATAAGTAATAAGTATAATTATTACAGTTCTATCGATAATAACTGCATAATATGGGTAATAATGCATGTTATATTGATGATAATAAAAGTAATACGTATATTTATTATAGTTCTAGCGATAATAACTGCATAATATTGGTAATAATGCATGTTATATTGATAATAATATAAGTAATAAGTATAATTATTACATTTCTGGCGATAATAACTGCATTATATGGGTAATAATGCACGTTATATTGCTAATAATATAAGTAATAAGTATAATTATTACGGTTCTAGCGATAATAACTGCATTATATGGGTAATAATGCATGCTATATTGATAATATCGGTAGTAATAAATATAATTATTATAGTTCTTGCGATAATAATAGTAAAATATGGCTAATAGTGCATGTTCTATTGATAATAATAAAAGTAATAAGTATATTTATTACAGTTCTATCGATAGAAACTGCATAATATGGGTAATAATGCATGTTATATTGATGATAATAAAAGTAATACGTATATTCATTATAGTTCTAGCGATAAGAACTGCATAATATGGGTAATAATTCATGTTATATTGATAATAATATAAGTAATAATATAATTATTACAGTTCTATCGATAATAACTGCATAATATGGGTAATAATGCATGTTATATTGATGATAATAAAAGTAATACGTATATTTATTATAGTTCTAGCGATAATAACTGCATAATATGGGTAATAATGCATGTTATATTGATAATAATATAAGTAATAAGTTTAATTATTACATTTCTAGCGGTAATAACTGCATTATATGGGTAATAATGCATGTTATATTGATAATAATATAAGTAATAAGTATAATTATTACAGTTCTAGCGATAATAACTGCATTATATGACTAATAATGCATGTTATATTGATAATATCGGGAGTAATAAGTAAAATTATTATAGATCTAGCGATAATAATAGTAAAATATGGCTAATAGTGCATGTTATATTGATAATAATAAAAGTAATACGTATATTTATTATAGTTCTAGCGATAATAACTGCATAATATGGCTGATAATGCATATTATATTGATAATAATAAAAGTAATAAATATATTTATTATAGTTCTATCGATAATAACTGCATAATATGGGTAATAATGCACGTTATATTGATGATAATAAAAGTTGTAAGTATATTTATTATAGTTCTACCGATTATAACTGCATAATATGGGTAATAATGCATGTTATATTGAGAAGAATATAAGTAATAAGTATAATTATTACAGTTCTAGCGATAATAACTGCATTATTTGGGTAATAATGCATGTTATATTGATAATATCGGGAGTAATAAGTATAATTATTACAGTTCTAGCGATAATACTAGTAAAATATGGCTAAGAGTGCCTGTTATATTGATAATAATAAAAGTAATAAGTATATTTATTATGCTTCTGTCGATAATAACTGCATTATATGGGTAATAATGCATGTTATATTGATAATAATATAAGTAATAAGTATAATTATTACAGTTCTAGCGATAATAACTCCATTATATGGGTAATAATGCATGTTATATTGATAATAATATAAGTAATAAGTATAATTAATACATTTCTAGCGATAATAACTGCATAATATGGGTAATAATGCACGTTATATTGCTAATAATATAAGTAGTAAGTATAAATATTACAGATCTAGCGATAATAACTGCATTACATGTGTAATAATGCATGTTATATTGATAATATCGGGAGTAATAAGTATAATTACTATAGTTCTAGCGATAATAATAGTACAATATGGCTAATAGTGCATGTTATATTGATAATAATAAAAGTAATACGTATATTTATTACAGTTCTATCGATAATAACTGCATAATATGGGTAATAATGCATGTTATATTGATGATAATAAAAGTAATACGTATATTTATTATAGTTCTAGCGATAATAACTGCATAATATTGGTAATAATGCATGTTATATTGATAATAATATAAGTAATAAGTATAATTATTACATTTCTGGCGATAATAACTGCATTATATGGGTAATAATGCACGTTATATTGCTAATAATATAAGTAATAAGTATAATTATTACGGTTCTAGCGATAATAACTGCATTATATGGGTAATAATGCATGCTATATTGATAATATCGGTAGTAATAAATATAATTATTATAGTTCTTGCGATAATAATAGTAAAATATGGCTAATAGTGCATGTTCTATTGATAATAATAAAAGTAATAAGTATATTTATTACAGTTCTATCGATAGAAACTACATAATATGGGTAATAATGCATGTTATATTGATGATAATAAAAGTAATACGTATATTTATTATAGTTCTAGCGATAATAACTGCATAATATGGGTAATAATTCATGTTATATTGATAATAATATAAGTAATAATATAATTATTACAGTTCTATCGATAATAACTGCATAATATGGGTAATAATGCATGTTATATTGATGATAATAAAAGTAATACGTATATTTATTATAGTTCTAGCGATAATAACTGCATAATATGGGTAATAATGCATGTTATATTGATAATAATATAAGTAATAAGTTTAATTATTACATTTCTAGCGGTAATAACTGCATTATATGGGTAATAATGCATGTTATATTGATAATAATATAAGTAATAAGTATAATTATTACAGTTCTAGCGATAATAACTGCATTATATGACTAATAATGCATGTTATATTGATAATATCGGGAGTAATAAGTAAAATTATTATAGATCTAGCGATAATAATAGTAAAATATGGCTAATAGTGCATGTTATATTGATAATAATAAAAGTAATACGTATATTTATTATAGTTCTAGCGATAATAACTGCATAATATGGCTAATAATGCATATTATATTGATAATAATAAAAGTAATAAATATATTTATTATAGTTCTATCGATAATAACTGCATAATATGGGTAATAATGCACGTTATATTGATGATAATAAAAGTTGTAAGTATATTTATTATAGTTCTACCGATTATAACTGCATAATATGGGTAATAATGCATGTTATATTGAGAAGAATATAAGTAATAAGTATAATTATTACAGTTCTAGCGATAATAACTGCATTATTTGGGTAATAATGCATGTTATATTGATAATATCGGGAGTAATATGTATAATTATTACAGTTCTAGCGATAATACTAGTAAAATATGGCTAAGAGTGCCTGTTATATTGATAATAATAAAAGTAATAAGTATATTTATTATGCTTCTGTCGATAATAACTGCATTATATGGGTAATAATGCATGTTATATTGATAATAATATAAGTAATAAGTATAATTATTACAGTTCTAGCGATAATAACTCCATTATATGGGTAATAATGCATGTTATATTGATAATAATATAAGTAATAAGTATAATTAATACATTTCTAGCGATAATAACTGCATAATATGGGTAATAATGCACGTTATATTGCTAATAATATAAGTAGTAAGTATAAATATTACAGATCTAGCGATAATAACTGCATTACATGTGTAATAATGCATGTTATATTGATAATATCGGGAGTAATAAGTATAATTACTATAGTTCTAGCGATAATAATAGTACAATATGGCTAATAGTGCATGTTATATTGATAATAATAAAAGTAATACGTATATTTATTACAGTTCTATCGATAATAACTGCATAATATGGGTAATAATGCATGTTATATTGATGATAATAAAAGTAATACGTATATTTATTATAGTTCTAGCGATAATAACTGCATAATATTGGTAATAATGCATGTTATATTGATAATAATATAAGTAATAAGTATAATTATTACATTTCTGGCGATAATAACTGCATTATATGGGTAATAATGCACGTTATATTGCTAATAATATAAGTAATAAGTATAATTATTACGGTTCTAGCGATAATAACTGCATTATATGGGTAATAATGCATGCTATATTGATAATATCGGTAGTAATAAATATAATTATTATAGTTCTTGCGATAATAATAGTAAAATATGGCTAATAGTGCATGTTCTATTGATAATAATAAAAGTAATAAGTATATTTACTACAGTTCTATCGATAGAAACTGCATAATATGGGTAATAATGCATGTTATATTGATAATAATATAAGTAATAATATAATTATTACAGTTCTATCGATAATAACTGCATAATATGGGTAATAATGCATGTTATATTGATGATAATAAAAGTAATACGTATATTTATTATAGTTCTAGCGATAATAACTGCATAATATGGGTAATAATGCATGTTATATTGATAATAATATAAGTAATAAGTTTAATTATTACATTTCTAGCGGTAATAACTGCATTATATGGGTAATAATGCATGTTATATTGATAATAATATAAGTAATAAGTATAATTATTACAGTTCTAGCGATAATAACTGCATTATATGACTAATAATGCATGTTATATTGATAATATCGGGAGTAATAAGTAAAATTATTATAGATCTAGCGATAATAATAGTAAAATATGGCTAATAGTGCATGTTATATTGATAATAATAAAAGTAATACGTATATTTATTATAGTTCTAGCGATAATAACTGCATAATATGGCTAATAATGCATATTATATTGATAATAATAAAAGTAATAAATATATTTATTATAGCTCTATCGATAATAACTGCATAATATGGGAAATAATGCACGTTATATTGATGATAATAAAAGTTGTAAGTATATTTATTATAGTTCTACCGATTATAACTGCATAATATGGGTAATAATGCATGTTATATTGATGATAATAAAAGTAATAAGTATAATTATTACATTTCTAGCGATAATAACTGCATTATATGGGTAATAATGCACGTTATATTGCTAATAATATAAGTAATAAGTATAATTATTACGGTTCTAGCGATAATAACTGCATTATATGGGTAATAATGCATGTAATATTGATAATATCGGGAGTAATAAATATAATTATTATAGTTCTTGCGATAATAATAGTAAAATATGGCTAATAGTTCATGTTCTATTGATAATAATAAAAGTAATAAGTATATTTATTATAGTTCTGTCGATAATAACTGCATAATATGGGTAACAATGCATGTTATATTGAGAATAATATAAGTAATATGTACAATTATTACAGTTCTAGCGATAATAACTGCATTATATGCGTAATAATGCATGTTATATTGATAATATCGGGAGTAATAAGTATAATTATTATAGTTCTAGCGATAATAATAGTAAAATATGGCTAATAGTGCATGTTATATTGATAATAATAAAAGTAATAAGTATATTTATTATAGTTCTATCGATAATAACTGCATAATATGGGTAATAATGCACGTTATATTGATGATAATAAAAGTAGTAAGTATATTTATTATAGTTCTACCGATTATAACTGCATAATATGGGTAATAATGCACGTTATATTGATGATAATAAAAGTAGTAAGTATATTTATTATAGTTCTACCGATTATAACTGCATAATATGGGTAATGATGCATGTTATATTGATAATAATATAAGTAATAAGTATAATTATTACGGTTCTAGCGATAATAACTGCATGATATGGGTAATAATGCATGTTATATTCATAATATCGGGAGTAATAAGTATAATTACTATAGTTCTAGCGATAATAATAGTACAATATGGCTAATAGTGCATGTGATATTGATAATAATAAAAGTAATAAGTATATTTATTATAGTTCTATCGATAACAACTGCATAATATGGGTAATAATGCATGTTATATTGATGATAATAAAAGTAATACGTATATTTGTTATAGTTCTAGCGATAATAACTGCATAATATGTGTAATAATGCATGTTATATTGATAATAATATAAGTAATAAGTATAATTATTACAGTTCTAGCGATAATAACTGCATTATATGGGTAATAATGCACGTTATATTGCTAATAATATAAGTAATAAGTATAATTATTACGGTTCTAGCGATAATAACTGCATGATATGGGTAATAATGCATGTTATATTGATAATATCGGGAGTAATAAGTATAATTACTATAGTTCTAGCGATAATAATAGTACAATATAGCTAATAGTGCATGTGATATTGATAACAATAAAAGTAATAAGTATATTTATTACAGTTCTATCGATAATAACTGCATAATATGGGCAATAATGCATGTTATATTGATGATAATAAAAGTAATACGTGTATTTATTATAGTTCTAGCGATAATAACTGCATAATATGGGTAATAATTCATGTTATATTGATAATAATATAAGTAATAAGTATAATTATTACAGTTCTATCGATAATAACTGCATAATATGGGTAATAATGCATGTCATATTGATGATAATAAAAGTAATACGTATATTTATTATAGTTCTAGCGATAATAACTGCATAATATTGGTAATAATGCATGTTATATTGATAATAATATAAGTAATAAGTATAATTATTACATTTCTGGCGATAATAACTGCATTATATGGGTAATAATGCACGTTATATTGCTAATAATATAAGTAATAAGTATAATTATTACGGTTCTAGCGATAATAACTGCATTATATGGGTAATAATGCATGTTATATTGATAATATCGGTAGTAATAAATACAATTATTATAGTTCTTGCGATAATAATAGTAAAATATGGCTAATAGTGCATGTTCTATTGATAATAATAAAAGTAATAAGTATATTTATTATAGTTCTGTCGATAATAACTGCATAATATGGGTAACAATGCATGTTATATTGAGAATAATATAAGTAATAAGTATAATTATTACAGTTCTAGCGATAATAACTGCATTATATGCGTAATAATGCATGTTATATTGATAATATCGGGAGTAATAAGTATAATTATTATAGTTCTAGTAATAATAATAGTAAAATATGGCAAATAGTGCATGTTATATTGATAATAATAAAAGTAATACGTATACTTATTATAGTTCTTGCGATAATAACTGCATAATATGGCTAATAATGCATGTTATATTGATAATAATAAAAGTAATAAGTATATTTATTATAGTTCTATCGATAATAACTGCATAATATGGGTAATAATGCACGTTATATTGATGATAATAAAAGTAGTAAGTATATTTATTATAGTTCTACCGATTATAACTGCATAATATGGGTAATAATGCACGTTATATTGATGATAATAAAAGTAATAAGTATAATTATTACAGTTCTAGCGATAATAACTCCATTATATGCGTAATAATGCATGTTATATTGATAATAATATAAGTAATAAGTATAATTATTACAGTTCTAGCGATAATAACTGCATAATATGGGTAATAATGCATGTTATATGGATAATATCGGGAGGAAGAAGTATAATTATTACAGTTCTAGCGATAATAATAGTAAAATATGGCTAATTGTGCCTGTTCTATTGATAATAATAAAAGTAATACGTATATTTATTATAGTTCTAGCGATAATAACTGCATAATATGGGTAATAATGCATGTTATATTGATAATAATATAAGTAATAAGTATAATTATTATAGTTCTAGCGATAATAACTGCATTATATGCGTAATAATCCATGTTATATTGATAATATCGGGAGTAATAAGTATAATTATTACAGTTCTAGCGATAATACTAGTAAAATATGGCTAATAGTGCCTGTTCTATTGATAATAATAAAAGTAATAAGTATATTTATTATAGTTCTATCGATAATAACTGCATAATATGGGTAATAATGCATGTTATATTGATGATAATGAAAGTAATAAGTATATTTATTACAGTTCTAGCGATAATAACTGCATAATATGGGTAATAATGCATGTTATATTGATAATAATAAAAGTAATAAGTATATTTATTATAGTTCTATCGATAGTAACTGCATAATATGGGTAATAATGCATGTTATATTGATAATAATATAAGTAATAAGTATAATTATTACAGTTCTAGCGATAATAACTGCATTATATGGGTAATAATGCACGTTATATTGCTAATAATATAAATAATAAGTATAATTATTACAGTTCTAGCGATAATAACTGCATTATATGGGCAATAATGCATGTTATATTGATAATATCGGGAGTAACAAATATAGTTATTATAGTTCTTGCGATAATAATAGTAAAATATGGCTAATAGTGCATGTTCTATTTATTATAATAAAAGTAATAAGTATAATTATTACAGTTCTAGCGATAATAACTCCATTATATGGGTAATAATGCATGTTATATTGATAATAATATAAGTAATAAGTATAATTATTACAGTTCTAGCGATAATAACTGCATAATATGGGTAATAATGCATGTTATATCGATAATATCGGGAGTAACGAGTATAATTATTACAGTTCTAGCGATAATAATAGTACAATATGGCTAATAGTGCACGTCATATGGATAATAATAAAAGTAATAAGTATATTTATTACAGTTCTATCGATAATAACTGCATAATATGGGTAATAATGCATGTTATATTGATAATAATAAAAGTAAGAAGTATATTTATTATAGTTCTATCGATAGTAACTGCATAATATGGGTAATAATGCATGTTATATTGATAATAATATAAGTAATAAGTATAATTATTACAGTTCTAGCGATAATAACTGCATTATATGGGTAATAATGCACGTTGTATTGCTAATAATATAAACAATAAGTATAATTATTACAGTTCTAGCGATAATAACTGCATTATATGGGCAATAATGCATGTTATATTGATAATATCGGGAGTAACAAATATAGTTATTATAGTTCTTGCGATAATAATAGTAAAATATGGCTAATAGTGCATGTTCTATTTAATATAATAAAAGTAATAAGTATAATTATTACAGTTCTAGCGATAATAACTCCATTATATGGGTAATAATGCATGTTATATTGATAATAATATAAGTAATAAGTATAATTATTACAGTTCTAGCGATAATAACTGCATTATATGGGCAATAATGCATGTTATATTGATAATATAGGGAGTAACAAATATAATTATTATAGTTCTTGCGATAATAATAGTAAAATATGGCTAATAGTGCATGTTCTATTGATTATAATAAAAGTAATAAGTATAATTATTACAGTTCTAGCGATAATAACTCCATTATATGGGTAATAATGCATGTTATATTGATAATAATATAAGTCATATGTATAATTATTACAGTTCTAGCGATAATAACTGCATAATATGGGTAATAATGCATGTTATATTGATAATATCGGGAGCAACGAGTATAATTATTACAGTTCTAGCGATAATAATAGTAAAATATGGCTAATAGTGCCTGTTCTATTGATAATAATAAAAGTAATACGTATATTTATTATAGTTCTAGCGTTAATAACTGCATAATATGGGTAATAATGCACGTTATATTGATAATAATATAAGTAATAAGTATAATTATTACAGTTCTAGCGATAATAACTGCATAATATGGGTAATAATGCACGTTATATTGCTAATAATATAAGTAATAAGTATAATTATTACAGTTCTAGCGATAATAACTGCATTATATGGGTAATAATGCATGTTATATTGATAAAAATAAAAGTAATAAGTATATTTATTATAGTTCTATCGATAATAACTGCATAATATGGGTAATAATGCACGTTATATTGATGATAATAAAAGTAGTAAGTATATTTATTATAGTTCTACCGATTATAACTGCATAATATGGGTAAAAATGCACGTTATATTGAGAATAATATAAGTTATAAGTATAATTATTACAGTTCTAGCGATAATAACTGCATTATTTGGGTAATAATGCATGTTATATTGATAATAATATAAGTAATAAGTATAATTATTACAGTTCTAGCGATAATAACTCCATTATATGGGTAATAATGCATGTTATATTGATAATAATATAAGTAGTAAGTATAATTATTACAGTTCTAGCGATAATAGCTGCATAATATGGGTAATAATGCACGTTATATTGCTAACAATATAAATAATAAGTATAATTATTACAGTTCTAGCGATAATAACTGCATTATATGGGTAATAATGCACGTTATATTGCTAATATCGGGAGTAATAAGTATAATTACTATAGTTCTAGCGATAGTAATAGTAAAATATGGCTAATAGTGCCTGTTCTATTGATAATAATAAAAGTAATACGTATATTTATTATAGTTCTAGCGATAATAACTGCATAATATGGGTAATAATTCATGTTATATTGATAATAATATAAGTAATAAGTATAATTACTATAGTTCTAGCGATAATAATAGTACAATATGGCTAATAGTGCATGTTATATTGATAATAATAAAAGTAATACGTATATTTATTACAGTTCTATCGATAATAACTGCATAATATGGGTAATAATGCATGTTATATTGATGATAATAAAAGTAATACGTATATTTATTATAGTTCTAGCGATAATAACTGCATAATATTGGTAATAATGCATGTTATATTGATAATAATATAAGTAATAAGTATAATTATTACATTTCTGGCGATAATAACTGCATTATATGGGTAATAATGCACGTTATATTGCTAATAATATAAGTAATAAGTATAATTATTACGGTTCTAGCGATAATAACTGCATTATATGGGTAATAATGCATGCTATATTGATAATATCGGTAGTAATAAATATAATTATTATAGTTCTTGCGATAATAATAGTAAAATATGGCTAATAGTGCATGTTCTATTGATAATAATAAAAGTAATAAGTATATTTATTACAGTTCTATCGATAGAAACTACATAATATGGGTAATAATGCATGTTATATTGATGATAATAAAAGTAATACGTATATTTATTATAGTTCTAGCGATAATAACTGCATAATATGGGTAATAATTCATGTTATATTGATAATAATATAAGTAATAATATAATTATTACAGTTCTATCGATAATAACTGCATAATATGGGTAATAATGCATGTTATATTGATGATAATAAAAGTAATACGTATATTTATTATAGTTCTAGCGATAATAACTGCATAATATGGGTAATAATGCATGTTATATTGATAATAATATAAGTAATAAGTTTAATTATTACATTTCTAGCGGTAATAACTGCATTATATGGGTAATAATGCATGTTATATTGATAATAATATAAGTAATAAGTATAATTATTACAGTTCTAGCGATAATAACTGCATTATATGACTAATAATGCATGTTATATTGATAATATCGGGAGTAATAAGTAAAATTATTATAGATCTAGCGATAATAATAGTAAAATATGGCTAATAGTGCATGTTATATTGATAATAATAAAAGTAATACGTATATTTATTATAGTTCTAGCGATAATAACTGCATAATATGGCTAATAATGCATATTATATTGATAATAATAAAAGTAATAAATATATTTATTATAGTTCTATCGATAATAACTGCATAATATGGGTAATAATGCACGTTATATTGATGATAATAAAAGTTGTAAGTATATTTATTATAGTTCTACCGATTATAACTGCATAATATGGGTAATAATGCATGTTATATTGAGAAGAATATAAGTAATAAGTATAATTATTACAGTTCTAGCGATAATAACTGCATTATTTGGGTAATAATGCATGTTATATTGATAATATCTCGAGTAATATGTATAATTATTACAGTTCTAGCGATAATACTAGTAAAATATGGCTAAGAGTGCCTGTTATATTGATAATAATAAAAGTAATAAGTATATTTATTATGCTTCTGTCGATAATAACTGCATTATATGGGTAATAATGCATGTTATATTGATAATAATATAAGTAATAAGTATAATTATTACAGTTCTAGCGATAATAACTCCATTATATGGGTAATAATGCATGTTATATTGATAATAATATAAGTAATAAGTATAATTAATACATTTCTAGCGATAATAACTGCATAATATGGGTAATAATGCACGTTATATTGCTAATAATATAAGTAGTAAGTATAAATATTACAGATCTAGCGATAATAACTGCATTACATGTGTAATAATGCATGTTATATTGATAATATCGGGAGTAATAAGTATAATTACTATAGTTCTAGCGATAATAATAGTACAATATGGCTAATAGTGCATGTTATATTGATAATAATAAAAGTAATACGTATATTTATTACAGTTCTATCGATAATAACTGCATAATATGGGTAATAATGCATGTTATATTGATGATAATAAAAGTAATACGTATATTTATTATAGTTCTAGCGATAATAACTGCATAATATTGGTAATAATGCATGTTATATTGATAATAATATAAGTAATAAGTATAATTATTACATTTCTGGCGATAATAACTGCATTATATGGGTAATAATGCACGTTATATTGCTAATAATATAAGTAATAAGTATAATTATTACGGTTCTAGCGATAATAACTGCATTATATGGGTAATAATGCATGCTATATTGATAATATCGGTAGTAATAAATATAATTATTATAGTTCTTGCGATAATAATAGTAAAATATGGCTAATAGTGCATGTTCTATTGATAATAATAAAAGTAATAAGTATATTTACTACAGTTCTATCGATAGAAACTGCATAATATGGGTAATAATGCATGTTATATTGATAATAATATAAGTAATAATATAATTATTACAGTTCTATCGATAATAACTGCATAATATGGGTAATAATGCATGTTATATTGATGATAATAAAAGTAATACGTATATTTATTATAGTTCTAGCGATAATAACTGCATAATATGGGTAATAATGCATGTTATATTGATAATAATATAAGTAATAAGTTTAATTATTACATTTCTAGCGGTAATAACTGCATTATATGGGTAATAATGCATGTTATATTGATAATAATATAAGTAATAAGTATAATTATTACAGTTCTAGCGATAATAACTGCATTATATGACTAATAATGCATGTTATATTGATAATATCGGGAGTAATAAGTAAAATTATTATAGATCTAGCGATAATAATAGTAAAATATGGCTAATAGTGCATGTTATATTGATAATAATAAAAGTAATACGTATATTTATTATAGTTCTAGCGATAATAACTGCATAATATGGCTAATAATGCATATTATATTGATAATAATAAAAGTAATAAATATATTTATTATAGCTCTATCGATAATAACTGCATAATATGGGAAATAATGCACGTTATATTGATGATAATAAAAGTTGTAAGTATATTTATTATAGTTCTACCGATTATAACTGCATAATATGGGTAATAATGCATGTTATATTGATGATAATAAAAGTAATAAGTATAATTATTACATTTCTAGCGATAATAACTGCATTATATGGGTAATAATGCACGTTATATTGCTAATAATATAAGTAATAAGTATAATTATTACGGTTCTAGCGATAATAACTGCATTATATGGGTAATAATGCATGTAATATTGATAATATCGGGAGTAATAAATATAATTATTATAGTTCTTGCGATAATAATAGTAAAATATGGCTAATAGTTCATGTTCTATTGATAATAATAAAAGTAATAAGTATATTTATTATAGTTCTGTCGATAATAACTGCATAATATGGGTAACAATGCATGTTATATTGAGAATAATATAAGTAATATGTACAATTATTACAGTTCTAGCGATAATAACTGCATTATATGCGTAATAATGCATGTTATATTGATAATATCGGGAGTAATAAGTATAATTATTATAGTTCTAGCGATAATAATAGTAAAATATGGCTAATAGTGCATGTTATATTGATAATAATAAAAGTAATAAGTATATTTATTATAGTTCTATCGATAATAACTGCATAATATGGGTAATAATGCACGTTATATTGATGATAATAAAAGTAGTAAGTATATTTATTATAGTTCTACCGATTATAACTGCATAATATGGGTAATAATGCACGTTATATTGATGATAATAAAAGTAGTAAGTATATTTATTATAGTTCTACCGATTATAACTGCATAATATGGGTAATGATGCATGTTATATTGATAATAATATAAGTAATAAGTATAATTATTACGGTTCTAGCGATAATAACTGCATGATATGGGTAATAATGCATGTTATATTCATAATATCGGGAGTAATAAGTATAATTACTATAGTTCTAGCGATAATAATAGTACAATATGGCTAATAGTGCATGTGATATTGATAATAATAAAAGTAATAAGTATATTTATTATAGTTCTATCGATAACAACTGCATAATATGGGTAATAATGCATGTTATATTGATGATAATAAAAGTAATACGTATATTTGTTATAGTTCTAGCGATAATAACTGCATAATATGTGTAATAATGCATGTTATATTGATAATAATATAAGTAATAAGTATAATTATTACAGTTCTAGCGATAATAACTGCATTATATGGGTAATAATGCACGTTATATTGCTAATAATATAAGTAATAAGTATAATTATTACGGTTCTAGCGATAATAACTGCATGATATGGGTAATAATGCATGTTATATTGATAATATCGGGAGTAATAAGTATAATTACTATAGTTCTAGCGATAATAATAGTACAATATAGCTAATAGTGCATGTGATATTGATAACAATAAAAGTAATAAGTATATTTATTACAGTTCTATCGATAATAACTGCATAATATGGGCAATAATGCATGTTATATTGATGATAATAAAAGTAATACGTGTATTTATTATAGTTCTAGCGATAATAACTGCATAATATGGGTAATAATTCATGTTATATTGATAATAATATAAGTAATAAGTATAATTATTACAGTTCTATCGATAATAACTGCATAATATGGGTAATAATGCATGTCATATTGATGATAATAAAAGTAATACGTATATTTATTATAGTTCTAGCGATAATAACTGCATAATATTGGTAATAATGCATGTTATATTGATAATAATATAAGTAATAAGTATAATTATTACATTTCTGGCGATAATAACTGCATTATATGGGTAATAATGCACGTTATATTGCTAATAATATAAGTAATAAGTATAATTATTACGGTTCTAGCGATAATAACTGCATTATATGGGTAATAATGCATGTTATATTGATAATATCGGTAGTAATAAATACAATTATTATAGTTCTTGCGATAATAATAGTAAAATATGGCTAATAGTGCATGTTCTATTGATAATAATAAAAGTAATAAGTATATTTATTATAGTTCTGTCGATAATAACTGCATAATATGGGTAACAATGCATGTTATATTGAGAATAATATAAGTAATAAGTATAATTATTACAGTTCTAGCGATAATAACTGCATTATATGCGTAATAATGCATGTTATATTGATAATATCGGGAGTAATAAGTATAATTATTATAGTTCTAGTAATAATAATAGTAAAATATGGCAAATAGTGCATGTTATATTGATAATAATAAAAGTAATACGTATACTTATTATAGTTCTTGCGATAATAACTGCATAATATGGCTAATAATGCATGTTATATTGATAATAATAAAAGTAATAAGTATATTTATTATAGTTCTATCGATAATAACTGCATAATATGGGTAATAATGCACGTTATATTGATGATAATAAAAGTAGTAAGTATATTTATTATAGTTCTACCGATTATAACTGCATAATATGGGTAATAATGCACGTTATATTGATGATAATAAAAGTAATAAGTATAATTATTACAGTTCTAGCGATAATAACTCCATTATATGCGTAATAATGCATGTTATATTGATAATAATATAAGTAATAAGTATAATTATTACAGTTCTAGCGATAATAACTGCATAATATGGGTAATAATGCATGTTATATGGATAATATCGGGAGGAAGAAGTATAATTATTACAGTTCTAGCGATAATAATAGTAAAATATGGCTAATTGTGCCTGTTCTATTGATAATAATAAAAGTAATACGTATATTTATTATAGTTCTAGCGATAATAACTGCATAATATGGGTAATAATGCATGTTATATTGATAATAATATAAGTAATAAGTATAATTATTATAGTTCTAGCGATAATAACTGCATTATATGCGTAATAATCCATGTTATATTGATAATATCGGGAGTAATAAGTATAATTATTACAGTTCTAGCGATAATACTAGTAAAATATGGCTAATAGTGCCTGTTCTATTGATAATAATAAAAGTAATAAGTATATTTATTATAGTTCTATCGATAATAACTGCATAATATGGGTAATAATGCATGTTATATTGATGATAATGAAAGTAATAAGTATATTTATTACAGTTCTAGCGATAATAACTGCATAATATGGGTAATAATGCATGTTATATTGATAATAATAAAAGTAATAAGTATATTTATTATAGTTCTATCGATAGTAACTGCATAATATGGGTAATAATGCATGTTATATTGATAATAATATAAGTAATAAGTATAATTATTACAGTTCTAGCGATAATAACTGCATTATATGGGTAATAATGCACGTTATATTGCTAATAATATAAATAATAAGTATAATTATTACAGTTCTAGCGATAATAACTGCATTATATGGGCAATAATGCATGTTATATTGATAATATCGGGAGTAACAAATATAGTTATTATAGTTCTTGCGATAATAATAGTAAAATATGGCTAATAGTGCATGTTCTATTTATTATAATAAAAGTAATAAGTATAATTATTACAGTTCTAGCGATAATAACTCCATTATATGGGTAATAATGCATGTTATATTGATAATAATATAAGTAATAAGTATAATTATTACAGTTCTAGCGATAATAACTGCATAATATGGGTAATAATGCATGTTATATCGATAATATCGGGAGTAACGAGTATAATTATTACAGTTCTAGCGATAATAATAGTACAATATGGCTAATAGTGCACGTCATATGGATAATAATAAAAGTAATAAGTATATTTATTACAGTTCTATCGATAATAACTGCATAATATGGGTAATAATGCATGTTATATTGATAATAATAAAAGTAAGAAGTATATTTATTATAGTTCTATCGATAGTAACTGCATAATATGGGTAATAATGCATGTTATATTGATAATAATATAAGTAATAAGTATAATTATTACAGTTCTAGCGATAATAACTGCATTATATGGGTAATAATGCACGTTGTATTGCTAATAATATAAACAATAAGTATAATTATTACAGTTCTAGCGATAATAACTGCATTATATGGGCAATAATGCATGTTATATTGATAATATCGGGAGTAACAAATATAGTTATTATAGTTCTTGCGATAATAATAGTAAAATATGGCTAATAGTGCATGTTCTATTTAATATAATAAAAGTAATAAGTATAATTATTACAGTTCTAGCGATAATAACTCCATTATATGGGTAATAATGCATGTTATATTGATAATAATATAAGTAATAAGTATAATTATTACAGTTCTAGCGATAATAACTGCATTATATGGGCAATAATGCATGTTATATTGATAATATAGGGAGTAACAAATATAATTATTATAGTTCTTGCGATAATAATAGTAAAATATGGCTAATAGTGCATGTTCTATTGATTATAATAAAAGTAATAAGTATAATTATTACAGTTCTAGCGATAATAACTCCATTATATGGGTAATAATGCATGTTATATTGATAATAATATAAGTCATATGTATAATTATTACAGTTCTAGCGATAATAACTGCATAATATGGGTAATAATGCATGTTATATTGATAATATCGGGAGCAACGAGTATAATTATTACAGTTCTAGCGATAATAATAGTAAAATATGGCTAATAGTGCCTGTTCTATTGATAATAATAAAAGTAATACGTATATTTATTATAGTTCTAGCGTTAATAACTGCATAATATGGGTAATAATGCACGTTATATTGATAATAATATAAGTAATAAGTATAATTATTACAGTTCTAGCGATAATAACTGCATAATATGGGTAATAATGCACGTTATATTGCTAATAATATAAGTAATAAGTATAATTATTACAGTTCTAGCGATAATAACTGCATTATATGGGTAATAATGCATGTTATATTGATAAAAATAAAAGTAATAAGTATATTTATTATAGTTCTATCGATAATAACTGCATAATATGGGTAATAATGCACGTTATATTGATGATAATAAAAGTAGTAAGTATATTTATTATAGTTCTACCGATTATAACTGCATAATATGGGTAAAAATGCACGTTATATTGAGAATAATATAAGTTATAAGTATAATTATTACAGTTCTAGCGATAATAACTGCATTATTTGGGTAATAATGCATGTTATATTGATAATAATATAAGTAATAAGTATAATTATTACAGTTCTAGCGATAATAACTCCATTATATGGGTAATAATGCATGTTATATTGATAATAATATAAGTAGTAAGTATAATTATTACAGTTCTAGCGATAATAGCTGCATAATATGGGTAATAATGCACGTTATATTGCTAACAATATAAATAATAAGTATAATTATTACAGTTCTAGCGATAATAACTGCATTATATGGGTAATAATGCACGTTATATTGCTAATATCGGGAGTAATAAGTATAATTACTATAGTTCTAGCGATAGTAATAGTACAATATGGCTAATAGTGCATGTTATATTGATAATAACAAAAGTAACAAGTATATTTATTACAGTTCTATCGATAATAACTGCATAATATGGGTAATAATGCATGTTATATTGATGATAATAAAAGTAATACGTATATTTATTATAGTTCTAGCGATAGTAACTGCATAATATGGGTAATAATTCATGTTATATTGATAATAATATAAGTAATATGTATAATTATTACAGTTCTAGCGATAATAACTGCATTATATGGGTAATAATGCACGTTATATTGCTAATAATATAAGTAATATGAATAATTATTACGCTTCTAGCGATAATAACTGCATTATATGGGTAATAATGCATGTTATATTGATAATAATATAAGTAATAAGTATAATTATTACAGTTCTAGCGATAATAACTGCATTATATGGGTAATAATGCACGTTATATTGCTAATAATATACGTAATAAGTATAATTATTACAGTTCTAGCGATAATAACTGCATAATATGGGTAATAATGCATGTTATATTGATAATATCGGGAGTAACGAGTATAATTATTACAGTTCTAGCGATAATAATAGTAAAATATGGCTAATAGTGCCTGTTCTATTGATAATAATAAAAGTAATACGTATATTTATTACAGTTCTAGCGATAATAACTGCATTGTATGCGTAATAATGCATGTTATATTGATAATATCGGGAGTAATAAGTATAATTATTACAGTTCTAGCGACAATAATAGTAAAATATGGCTAATAGTGCATGTTATATTGATAATAATAAAAGTAATAAGTATATTTATTATAGTTCTAGCGATAATAACTGCATAATATGGGTAATAATGCATGTTCTATTGATAATAGTATAAGTAAGAAGTATATTTATTACAGTTCTATCGATAGAAACTGCATAATATGGGTAATAATGCATGTTATATTGACGATAATAAAAGTAATACGTATATTTATTATAGTTCTAGCGATAATAACTGCATAATATGGGTAATAATGCATGTTATATTGATAATAATATAAGTAATAAGTATAATTATTACAGTTCTAGCGATAATAACTGCATAATATGGGTAAAAATGCACGTTATATTGCTAATAATGTAAGTAATAAGTATAATTATTACAGTTCTAGCGATAATAACTGCATTATATGGGTAATAATGCATGTTATATTGATAAAAATAAAAGTAATAAGTATATTTATTATAGTTCTATCGATAATAACTGCATAATATGGGTAATAATGCATGTTATATTGATGATAATGAAAGTAGTAAGTATATTTATTACAGTTCTAGCGATAATAACTGCATTATATGCGTAATAATGCATGTTATATTTATAATAATATAAGTAATAAGCATTTTTATTACAGTTCTATCGATAGTAACTGCATAATATGGGTAATAATGCATGTTATATTGATAATAATATAAGTAATAAGTATAATTATTACAGTTCTAGCGATAATAACTGCATTATATGGGTAATAATGCACGTTATATTGCTAATAATATAAATAATAAGTATAATTATTACAGTTCTAGCGATAATAACTGCATTATATGGGCAATAATGCATGTTATATTGATAATATCGGGAGTAACAAATATAGTTATTATAGTTCTTGCGATAATAATAGTAAAATATGGCTAATAGTGCATGTTCTATTTATTATAATAAAAGTAATAAGTATAATTATTACAGTTCTAGCGATAATAACTCCATTATATGGGTAATAATGCATGTTATATTGATAATAATATAAGTAATAAGTATAATTATTACAGTTCTAGCGATAATAACTGCATAATATGGGTAATAATGCATGTTATATCGATAATATCGGGAGTAACGAGTATAATTATTACAGTTCTAGCGATAATAATAGTACAATATGGCTAATAGTGCACGTCATATGGATAATAATAAAAGTAATAAGTATATTTATTACAGTTCTATCGATAATAACTGCATAATATGGGTAATAATGCATGTTATATTGATAATAATAAAAGTAAGAAGTATATTTATTATAGTTCTATCGATAGTAACTGCATAATATGGGTAATAATGCATGTTATATTGATAATAATATGAGTAATAAGTATAATTATTACAGTTCTAGCGATAATAACTGCATTATATGGGTAATAATGCACGTTGTATTGCTAATAATATAAACAATAAGTATAATTATTACAGTTCTAGCGATAATAACTGCATTATATGGGCAATAATGCATGTTATATTGATAATATCGGGAGTAACAAATATAGTTATTATAGTTCTTGCGATAATAATAGTAAAATATGGCTAATAGTGCATGTTCTATTTATTATAATAAAAGTAATAAGTATAATTATTACAGTTCTAGCGATAATAACTTCATTATATGGGTAATAATGCATGTTATATTGATAATAATATAAGTAATAAGTATAATTATTACAGTTCTAGCGATAATAACTGCATTATATGGGCAATAATGCATGTTATATTGATAATATAGGGAGTAACAAATATAATTATTATAGTTCTTGCGATAATAATAGTAAAATATGGCTAATAGTGCATGTTCTATTGATTATAATAAAAGTAATAAGTATAATTATTACAGTTCTAGCGATAATAACTCCATTATATGGGTAATAATGCATGTTATATTGATAATAATATAAGTCATATGTATAATTATTACAGTTCTAGCGATAATAACTGCATAATATGGGTAATAATGCATGTTATATTGATAATATCGGGAGCAACGAGTATAATTATTACAGTTCTAGCGATAATAATAGTAAAATATGGCTAATAGTGCCTGTTCTATTGATAATAATAAAAGTAATACGTATATTTATTATAGTTCTAGCGTTAATAACTGCATAATATGGGTAATAATGCACGTTATATTGATAATAATATAAGTAATAAGTATAATTATTACAGTTCTAGCGATAATAACTGCATAATATGGGTAATAATGCACGTTATATTGCTAATAATATAAGTAATAAGTATAATTATTACAGTTCTAGCGATAATAACTGCATTATATGGGTAATAATGCATGTTATATTGATAAAAATAAAAGTAATAAGTATATTTATTATAGTTCTATCGATAATAACTGCATAATATGGGTAATAATGCACGTTATATTGATGATAATAAAAGTAGTAAGTATATTTATTATAGTTCTACCGATTATAACTGCATAATATGGGTAAAAATGCACGTTATATTGAGAATAATATAAGTTATAAGTATAATTATTACAGTTCTAGCGATAATAACTGCATTATTTGGGTAATAATGCATGTTATATTGATAATAATATAAGTAATAAGTATAATTATTACAGTTCTAGCTATAATAACTCCATTATATGGGTAATAATGCATGTTATATTGATAATAATATAAGTAGTAAGTATAATTATTACAGTTCTAGCGATAATAGCTGCATAATATGGGTAATAATGCACGTTATATTGCTAACAATATAAATAATAAGTATAATTATTACAGTTCTAGCGATAATAACTGCATTATATGGGTAATAATGCACGTTATATTGCTAATATCGGGAGTAATAAGTATAATTACTATAGTTCTAGCGATAGTAATAGTACAATATGGCTAATAGTGCATGTTATATTGATAATAACAAAAGTAACAAGTATATTTATTACAGTTCTATCGATAATAACTGCATAATATGGGTAATAATGCATGTTATATTGATGATAATAAAAGTAATACGTATATTTATTATAGTTCTAGCGATAGTAACTGCATAATATGGGTAATAATTCATGTTATATTGATAATAATATAAGTAATATGTATAATTATTACAGTTCTAGCGATAATAACTGCATTATATGGGTAATAATGCACGTTATATTGCTAATAATATAAGTAATATGAATAATTATTACGCTTCTAGCGATAATAACTGCATTATATGGGTAATAATGCATGTTATATTGATAATAATATAAGTAATAAGTATAATTATTACAGTTCTAGCGATAATAACTGCATTATATGGGTAATAATGCACGTTATATTGCTAATAATATACGTAATAAGTATAATTATTACAGTTCTAGCGATAATAACTGCATAATATGGGTAATAATGCATGTTATATTGATAATATCGGGAGTAACGAGTATAATTATTACAGTTCTAGCGATAATAATAGTAAAATATGGCTAATAGTGCCTGTTCTATTGATAATAATAAAAGTAATACGTATATTTATTACAGTTCTAGCGATAATAACTGCATTGTATGCGTAATAATGCATGTTATATTGATAATATCGGGAGTAATAAGTATAATTATTACAGTTCTAGCGACAATAATAGTAAAATATGGCTAATAGTGCATGTTATATTGATAATAATAAAAGTAATAAGTATATTTATTATAGTTCTAGCGATAATAACTGCATAATATGGGTAATAATGCATGTTCTATTGATAATAGTATAAGTAAGAAGTATATTTATTACAGTTCTATCGATAGAAACTGCATAATATGGGTAATAATGCATGTTATATTGACGATAATAAAAGTAATACGTATATTTATTATAGTTCTAGCGATAATAACTGCATAATATGGGTAATAATGCATGTTATATTGATAATAATATAAGTAATAAGTATAATTATTACAGTTCTAGCGATAATAACTGCATAATATGGGTAAAAATGCACGTTATATTGCTAATAATGTAAGTAATAAGTATAATTATTACAGTTCTAGCGATAATAACTGCATTATATGGGTAATAATGCATGTTATATTGATAAAAATAAAAGTAATAAGTATATTTATTATAGTTCTATCGATAATAACTGCATAATATGGGTAATAATGCATGTTATATTGATGATAATGAAAGTAGTAAGTATATTTATTACAGTTCTAGCGATAATAACTGCATTATATGCGTAATAATGCATGTTATATTTATAATAATATAAGTAATAAGCATTTTTATTACAGTTCTATCGATAGTAACTGCATAATATGGGTAATAATGCATGTTATATTGATAATAATATAAGTAATAAGTATAATTATTACAGTTCTAGCGATAATAACTGCATTATATGGGTAATAATGCACGTTATATTGCTAATAATATAAATAATAAGTATAATTATTACAGTTCTAGCGATAATAACTGCATTATATGGGCAATAATGCATGTTATATTGATAATATCGGGAGTAACAAATATAGTTATTATAGTTCTTGCGATAATAATAGTAAAATATGGCTAATAGTGCATGTTCTATTTATTATAATAAAAGTAATAAGTATAATTATTACAGTTCTAGCGATAATAACTCCATTATATGGGTAATAATGCATGTTATATTGATAATAATATAAGTAATAAGTATAATTATTACAGTTCTAGCGATAATAACTGCATAATATGGGTAATAATGCATGTTATATCGATAATATCGGGAGTAACGAGTATAATTATTACAGTTCTAGCGATAATAATAGTACAATATGGCTAATAGTGCACGTCATATGGATAATAATAAAAGTAATAAGTATATTTATTACAGTTCTATCGATAATAACTGCATAATATGGGTAATAATGCATGTTATATTGATAATAATAAAAGTAAGAAGTATATTTATTATAGTTCTATCGATAGTAACTGCATAATATGGGTAATAATGCATGTTATATTGATAATAATATGAGTAATAAGTATAATTATTACAGTTCTAGCGATAATAACTGCATTATATGGGTAATAATGCACGTTGTATTGCTAATAATATAAACAATAAGTATAATTATTACAGTTCTAGCGATAATAACTGCATTATATGGGCAATAATGCATGTTATATTGATAATATCGGGAGTAACAAATATAGTTATTATAGTTCTTGCGATAATAATAGTAAAATATGGCTAATAGTGCATGTTCTATTTATTATAATAAAAGTAATAAGTATAATTATTACAGTTCTAGCGATAATAACTCCATTATATGGGTAATAATGCATGTTATATTGATAATAATATAAGTAATAAGTATAATTATTACAGTTCTAGCGATAATAACTGCATTATATGGGCAATAATGCATGTTATATTGATAATATAGGGAGTAACAAATATAATTATTATAGTTCTTGCGATAATAATAGTAAAATATGGCTAATAGTGCATGTTCTATTGATTATAATAAAAGTAATAAGTATAATTATTACAGTTCTAGCGATAATAACTCCATTATATGGGTAATAATGCATGTTATATTGATAATAATATAAGTCATATGTATAATTATTACAGTTCTAGCGATAATAACTGCATAATATGGGTAATAATGCATGTTATATTGATAATATCGGGAGCAACGAGTATAATTATTACAGTTCTAGCGATAATAATAGTAAAATATGGCTAATAGTGCCTGTTCTATTGATAATAATAAAAGTAATACGTATATTTATTATAGTTCTAGCGTTAATAACTGCATAATATGGGTAATAATGCACGTTATATTGATAATAATATAAGTAATAAGTATAATTATTACAGTTCTAGCGATAATAACTGCATAATATGGGTAATAATGCACGTTATATTGCTAATAATATAAGTAATAAGTATAATTATTACAGTTCTAGCGATAATAACTGCATTATATGGGTAATAATGCATGTTATATTGATAAAAATAAAAGTAATAAGTATATTTATTATAGTTCTATCGATAATAACTGCATAATATGGGTAATAATGCACGTTATATTGATGATAATAAAAGTAGTAAGTATATTTATTATAGTTCTACCGATTATAACTGCATAATATGGGTAAAAATGCACGTTATATTGAGAATAATATAAGTTATAAGTATAATTATTACAGTTCTAGCGATAATAACTGCATTATTTGGGTAATAATGCATGTTATATTGATAATAATATAAGTAATAAGTATAATTATTACAGTTCTAGCGATAATAACTCCATTATATGGGTAATAATGCATGTTATATTGATAATAATATAAGTAGTAAGTATAATTATTACAGTTCTAGCGATAATAGCTGCATAATATGGGTAATAATGCACGTTATATTGCTAACAATATAAATAATAAGTATAATTATTACAGTTCTAGCGATAATAACTGCATTATATGGGTAATAATGCACGTTATATTGCTAATATCGGGAGTAATAAGTATAATTACTATAGTTCTAGCTATAGTAATAGTACAATATGGCTAATAGTGCATGTTATATTGATAATAATAAAAGTAACAAGTATATTTATTACAGTTCTATCGATAATAACTGCATAATATGGGTAATAATGCATGTTATATTGATGATAATAAAAGTAATACGTATATTTATTATAGTTCTAGCGATAGTAACTGCATAATATGGGTAATAATTCATGTTATATTGATAATAATATAAGTAATATGTATAATTATTACAGTTCTAGCGATAATAACTGCATTATATGGGTAATAATGCACGTTATATTGCTAATAATATAAGTAATATGAATAATTATTACGCTTCTAGCGATAATAACTGCATTATATGGGTAATAATGCATGTTATATTGATAATAATATAAGTAATAAGTATAATTATTACAGTTCTAGCGATAATAACTGCATTATATGGGTAATAATGCACGTTATATTGCTAATAATATACGTAATAAGTATAATTATTACAGTTCTAGCGATAATAACTGCATAATATGGGTAATAATGCATGTTATATTGATAATATCGGGAGTAACGAGTATAATTATTACAGTTCTAGCGATAATAATAGTAAAATATGGCTAATAGTGCCTGTTCTATTGATAATAATAAAAGTAATACGTATATTTATTACAGTTCTAGCGATAATAACTGCATTGTATGCGTAATAATGCATGTTATATTGATAATATCGGGAGTAATAAGTATAATTATTACAGTTCTAGCGACAATAATAGTAAAATATGGCTAATAGTGCATGTTATATTGATAATAATAAAAGTAATAAGTATATTTATTATAGTTCTAGCGATAATAACTGCATAATATGGGTAATAATGCATGTTCTATTGATAATAGTATAAGTAAGAAGTATATTTATTACAGTTCTATCGATAGAAACTGCATAATATGGGTAATAATGCATGTTATATTGACGATAATAAAAGTAATACGTATATTTATTATAGTTCTAGCGATAATAACTGCATAATATGGGTAATAATGCATGTTATATTGATAATAATATAAGTAATAAGTATAATTATTACAGTTCTAGCGATAATAACTGCATAATATGGGTAAAAATGCACGTTATATTGCTAATAATGTAAGTAATAAGTATAATTATTACAGTTCTAGCGATAATAACTGCATTATATGGGTAATAATGCATGTTATATTGATAAAAATAAAAGTAATAAGTATATTTATTATAGTTCTATCGATAATAACTGCATAATATGGGTAATAATGCATGTTATATTGATGATAATGAAAGTAGTAAGTATATTTATTACAGTTCTAGCGATAATAACTGCATTATATGCGTAATAATGCATGTTATATTTATAATAATATAAGTAATAAGCATTTTTATTACAGTTCTATCGATAGTAACTGCATAATATGGGTAATAATGCATGTTATATTGATAATAATATAAGTAATAAGTATAATTATTACAGTTCTAGCGATAATAACTGCATTATATGGGTAATAATGCACGTTATATTGCTAATAATATAAATAATAAGTATAATTATTACAGTTCTAGCGATAATAACTGCATTATATGGGCAATAATGCATGTTATATTGATAATATCGGGAGTAACAAATATAGTTATTATAGTTCTTGCGATAATAATAGTAAAATATGGCTAATAGTGCATGTTCTATTTATTATAATAAAAGTAATAAGTATAATTATTACAGTTCTAGCGATAATAACTCCATTATATGGGTAATAATGCATGTTATATTGATAATAATATAAGTAATAAGTATAATTATTACAGTTCTAGCGATAATAACTGCATAATATGGGTAATAATGCATGTTATATCGATAATATCGGGAGTAACGAGTATAATTATTACAGTTCTAGCGATAATAATAGTACAATATGGCTAATAGTGCACGTCATATGGATAATAATAAAAGTAATAAGTATATTTATTACAGTTCTATCGATAATAACTGCATAATATGGGTAATAATGCATGTTATATTGATAATAATAAAAGTAAGAAGTATATTTATTATAGTTCTATCGATAGTAACTGCATAATATGGGTAATAATGCATGTTATATTGATAATAATATAAGTAATAAGTATAATTATTACAGTTCTAGCGATAATAACTGCATTATATGGGTAATAATGCACGTTGTATTGCTAATAATATAAACAATAAGTATAATTATTACAGTTCTAGCGATAATAACTGCATTATATGGGCAATAATGCATGTTATATTGATAATATCGGGAGTAACAAATATAGTTATTATAGTTCTTGCGATAATAATAGTAAAATATGGCTAATAGTGCATGTTCTATTTATTATAATAAAAGTAATAAGTATAATTATTACAGTTCTAGCGATAATAACTCCATTATATGGGTAATAATGCATGTTATATTGATAATAATATAAGTAATAAGTATAATTATTACAGTTCTAGCGATAATAACTGCATTATATGGGCAATAATGCATGTTATATTGATAATATAGGGAGTAACAAATATAATTATTATAGTTCTTGCGATAATAATAGTAAAATATGGCTAATAGTGCATGTTCTATTGATTATAATAAAAGTAATAAGTATAATTATTACAGTTCTAGCGATAATAACTCCATTATATGGGTAATAATGCATGTTATATTGATAATAATATAAGTCATATGTATAATTATTACAGTTCTAGCGATAATAACTGCATAATATGGGTAATAATGCATGTTATATTGATAATATCGGGAGCAACGAGTATAATTATTACAGTTCTAGCGATAATAATAGTAAAATATGGCTAATAGTGCCTGTTCTATTGATAATAATAAAAGTAATACGTATATTTATTATAGTTCTAGCGTTAATAACTGCATAATATGGGTAATAATGCACGTTATATTGATAATAATATAAGTAATAAGTATAATTATTACAGTTCTAGCGATAATAACTGCATAATATGGGTAATAATGCACGTTATATTGCTAATAATATAAGTAATAAGTATAATTATTACAGTTCTAGCGATAATAACTGCATTATATGGGTAATAATGCATGTTATATTGATAAAAATAAAAGTAATAAGTATATTTATTATAGTTCTATCGATAATAACTGCATAATATGGGTAATAATGCACGTTATATTGATGATAATAAAAGTAGTAAGTATATTTATTATAGTTCTACCGATTATAACTGCATAATATGGGTAAAAATGCACGTTATATTGAGAATAATATAAGTTATAAGTATAATTATTACAGTTCTAGCGATAATAACTGCATTATTTGGGTAATAATGCATGTTATATTGATAATAATATAAGTAATAAGTATAATTATTACAGTTCTAGCGATAATAACTCCATTATATGGGTAATAATGCATGTTATATTGATAATAATATAAGTAGTAAGTATAATTATTACAGTTCTAGCGATAATAGCTGCATAATATGGGTAATAATGCACGTTATATTGCTAACAATATAAATAATAAGTATAATTATTACAGTTCTAGCGATAATAACTGCATTATATGGGTAATAATGCACGTTATATTGCTAATATCGGGAGTAATAAGTATAATTACTATAGTTCTAGCGATAGTAATAGTACAATATGGCTAATAGTGCATGTTATATTGATAATAATAAAAGTAACAAGTATATTTATTACAGTTCTATCGATAATAACTGCATAATATGGGTAATAATGCATGTTATATTGATGATAATAAAAGTAATACGTATATTTATTATAGTTCTAGCGATAGTAACTGCATAATATGGGTAATAATTCATGTTATATTGATAATAATATAAGTAATATGTATAATTATTACAGTTCTAGCGATAATAACTGCATTATATGGGTAATAATGCACGTTATATTGCTAATAATATAAGTAATATGAATAATTATTACGCTTCTAGCGATAATAACTGCATTATATGGGTAATAATGCATGTTATATTGATAATAATATAAGTAATAAGTATAATTATTACAGTTCTAGCGATAATAACTGCATTATATGGGTAATAATGCACGTTATATTGCTAATAATATACGTAATAAGTATAATTATTACAGTTCTAGCGATAATAACTGCATAATATGGGTAATAATGCATGTTATATTGATAATATCGGGAGTAACGAGTATAATTATTACAGTTCTAGCGATAATAATAGTAAAATATGGCTAATAGTGCCTGTTCTATTGATAATAATAAAAGTAATACGTATATTTATTACAGTTCTAGCGATAATAACTGCATTGTATGCGTAATAATGCATGTTATATTGATAATATCGGGAGTAATAAGTATAATTATTACAGTTCTAGCGACAATAATAGTATAATATGGCTAATAGTGCATGTTATATTGATAATAATAAAAGTAATAAGTATATTTATTATAGTTCTAGCGATAATAACTGCATAATATGGGTAATAATGCATGTTCTATTGATAATAGTATAAGTAAGAAGTATATTTATTACAGTTCTATCGATAGAAACTGCATAATATGGGTAATAATGCATGTTATATTGACGATAATAAAAGTAATACGTATATTTATTATAGTTCTAGCGATAATAACTGCATAATATGGGTAATAATGCATGTTATATTGATAATAATATAAGTAATAAGTATAATTATTACAGTTCTAGCGATAATAACTGCATAATATGGGTAAAAATGCACGTTATATTGCTAATAATGTAAGTAATAAGTATAATTATTACAGTTCTAGCGATAATAACTGCATTATATGGGTAATAATGCATGTTATATTGATAAAAATAAAAGTAATAAGTATATTTATTATAGTTCTATCGATAATAACTGCATAATATGGGTAATAATGCATGTTATATTGATGATAATGAAAGTAGTAAGTATATTTATTACAGTTCTAGCGATAATAACTGCATTATATGCGTAATAATGCATGTTATATTTATAATAATATAAGTAATAAGCATTTTTATTACAGTTCTATCGATAGAAACTGCATAATATGGGTAATAATGCATGTTATATTGACGATAATAAAAGTAATACGTATATTTATTATAGTTCTAGCGATAATAACTGCATAATATGGGTGATAATGCATGTTATATTGATAATAATAAAAGTAATAAGTATATTCATTATAGTTCTATCGATAATAACTGCATAATATGGGTAATAATGTACGTTATATTGATGATAATAAAAGTAGTAAGTATATTTATTATAGTTCTACCGATTATAACTGCATAATATGGGTAATAATGCACGTTATATTGAGAATAATATAAGTAATAAGTATAATTATTACAGTTCTAGCGATAATAACTGCATTATTTGGGTAATAATGCATGTTATATTGATAATAATATAAGTAATAAGTATAATTATTACAGTTCTAGCGATAATAACTCCATTATATGGGTAATAATGAATGTTATATTGATAATAATATAAGTAATAAGTATAATTATTACAGTTCTAGCGATAATAGCTGCATAATATGGGTAATAATGCACGTTATATTGCTAACAATATAAATAATAAGTATAATTATTACAGTTCTAGCGATAATAACTGCATAATATGGGTAATAATGCATGTTATATTGATAATATCGGGAGTAACGAGTATAATTATTACAGTTCTAGCGATAATAATAGTAAAATATGGCTAATAGTGCCTGTTCTATTGATAATAATAAAAGTAATACGTATATTTATTACAGTTCTAGCGATAATAACTGCATTATATGCGTAATAATGCATGTTATATTGATAATATCGGGAGTAATAAGTATAATTATTATAGTTCTAGCGACAATAATAGTAAAATATGGCTAATAGTGCATGTTATATTGATAATAATAAAAGTAATAAGTATATTTATTATAGTTCTAGCGATAATAACTGCATAATATGGGTAATAATGCATGTTATATTGATAATAGTATAAGTAATAAGTATATTTATTACAGTTCTATCGATAGAAACTGCATAATATGGGTAATAATGCATGTTATATTGACGATAATAAAAGTAATACGTATATTTATTATAGTTCTAGCGATAATAACTGCATAATATGGTGTAATAATGCATGTTATATTGATAATAGTATAAGTAATAAGTATATTTATTACAGTTCTATCGATAGAAACTGCATAATATGGGTAATAATGCATGTTATATTGACGATAATAAAAGTAATACGTATATTTATTATAGTTCTAGCGATAGTAACTGCATAATATGGGTGATAATGCATGTTATATTGATAATAAGAAAAGTAATAAGTATATTCATTATAGTTCTATCGATAATAACTGCATAATATGGGTAATAATGCACGTTATATTGATGATAATAAAAGTAGTAAGTATATTTATTATAGTTCTACCGATTATAACTGCATAATATGGGTAATAATGCACGTTATATTGAGAATAATATAAGTAATAAGTATAATTATTACAGTTCTAGCGATAATAACTGCATTATTTGGGTAATAATGCATGTTATATTGATAATAATATAAGTAATAAGTATAATTATTACAGTTCTAGCGATAATAACTGCATTATATGGGTAATAATGCATGTTATATTGATAAAAATAAAAGTAATAAGTATATTTATTATAGTTCTATCGATAATAACTGCATAATATGGGTAATAATGCATGTTATATTGATGATAATGAAAGTAGTAAGTATATTTATTACAGTTCTAGCGATAATAACTGCATTATATGCGTAATAATGCATGTTATATTTATAATAATATAAGTAATAAGCATATTTATTACAGTTCTATCGATAGAAACTGCATAATATGGGTAATAATGCATGTTATATTGACGATAATAAAAGTAATACGTATATTTATTATAGTTCTAGCGATAATAACTGCATAATATGGGTGATAATGCATGTTATATTGATAATAATAAAAGTAATAAGTATATTTATTATAGTTCTATCGATAATAACTGCATAATATGGGTAATAATGCACGTTATATTGATGATAATAAAAGTAGTAAGTATATTTATTATAGTTCTACCGATTATAACTGCATAATATGGGTAATAATGCACGTTATATTGAGAATAATATAAGTTATAAGTATAATTATTACAGTTCTAGCGATAATAACTGCATTATTTGGGTAATAATGCATGTTATATTGATAATAATATAAGTAATAAGTATAATTATTACAGTTCTAGCGATAATAACTCCATTATATGGGTAATAATGCATGTTATATTGATAATAATATAAGTAGTAAGTATAATTATTACAGTTCTAGCGATAATAGCTGCATAATATGGGTAATAATGCACGTTATATTGCTAACAATATAAATAATAAGTATAAATATTACAGTTCTAGCGATAATAATAGTACAATATGGCTAATAGTGCATGTTATATTGATAATAATAAAAGTAATAAGTATATTTATTACAGTTCTATCGATAATAACTGCATAATATGGGTAATAATGCATGTTATATTGATGATAATAAAAGTAATACGTATATTTATTATAGTTTTAGCGATAATAACTGCATAATATGGGTAATAATGCACGTTATATTGATGATAATAAAAGTAGTAAGTATATTTATTATAGTTCTACCGATTATAACTGCATAATATGGGTAATAATGCACGTTATATTGAGAATAATATAAGTTATAAGTATAATTATTACAGTTCTAGCGATAATAACTGCATTATTTGGGTAATAATGCATGTTATATTGATAATAATATAAGTAATAAGTATAATTATTACAGTTCTAGCGATAATAACTCCATTATATGGGTAATAATGCATGTTATATTGATAATAATATAAGTAGTAAGTATAATTATTACAGTTGTAGCGATAATAGCTGCATAATATGGGTAATAATGCACGTTATATTGCTAACAATATAAATAATAAGTATAAATATTACAGTTCTAGCGATAATAATAGTACAATATGGCTAATAGTGCATGTTATATTGATAATAATAAAAGTAATAAGTATATTTATTACAGTTCTATCGATAATAACTGCATAATATGGGTAATAATGCATGTTATATTGATGATAATAAAAGTAATACGTATATTTATTATAGTTTTAGCGATAATAACTGCATAATATGGGTAATAATTCATGTTATATTGATAACAATATAAGTAATATGTATAATTATTACAGTTCTAGCGATAATAACTGCATTATATGGGTAATAATGCACGTTATATTGCTAACAATATAAATAATAAGTATAATTATTATAGTTCTAGCGACAATAATAGTAAAATATGGCTAATAGTGCATGTTATATTGATAAAAATAAAAGTAATAAGTATATTTATTATAGTTCTAGCGATAATAACTGCATAATATGGGTAATAATGCATGTTATATTGATAATAGTATAAGTAATAAGTACATTTATTACAGTTCTATCGATAGAAACTGCATAATATGGGTAATAATACATGTTATATTGACGATAATAAAAGTAATACGTATATTTATTATAGTTCTAGCGATAATAACTGCATAATATGGGTGATTATGCATGTTATATTGATAATAATAAAAGTAATAAGTATATTTATTATAGTTCTATCGATAATAACTGCATAATATGGGTAATAATGCATGTTATATTGATAATAATATAAGTAATAAGTATAATTATTACAGTTCTAGCGATAATAACTCCATTATATGGGTAATAATGAATGTTATATTGATAATAATATAAGTAATAAGTATAATTATTACAGTTCTAGCGATAATAACTGCATAATATGGGTAATAATTCATGTTATATTGATAATAATATAAGTAATATGTATAATTATTACAGTTCTAGCGATAATAACTGCATAATATGGGTAATAATGCACGTTATATTGCTAATAATATAAGTAATAAGTATAATTATTACAGTTCTAGCGATAATAACTGCATTATATGGGTAATAATGCATGTTATATTGATAAAAATAAAAGTAATAAGTATATTTATTATAGTTCTATCGATAATAACTGCATAATATGGGTAATAATGCATGTTATATTGATGATAATGAAAGTAGTAAGTATATTTATTACAGTTCTAGCGATAATAACTGCATTATATGCGTAATAATGCATGTTATATTTATAATAATATAAGTAATAAGCATATTTATTACAGTTCTATCGATAGAAACTGCATAATATGGGTAATAATGCATGTTATATTGACGATAATAAAAGTAATACGTATATTTATTATAGTTCTAGCGATAATAACTGCATAATATGGGTGATAATGCATGTTATATTGATAATAATAAAAGTAATAAGTATATTTATTATAGTTCTATCGATAATAACTGCATAATATGGGTAATAATGCACGTTATATTGATGATAATAAAAGTAGTAAGTATATTTATTATAGTTCTACCGATTATAACTGCATAATATGGGTAAAAATGCACGTTATATTGAGAATAATATAAGTTATAAGTATAATTATTACAGTTCTAGCGATAATAACTGCATTATTTGGGTAATAATGCATGTTATATTGATAATAATATAAGTAATAAGTATAATTATTACAGTTCTAGCGATAATAACTCCATTATATGGGTAATAATGCATGTTATATTGATAATAATATAAGTAGTAAGTATAATTATTACAGTTCTAGCGATAATAGCTGCATAATATGGGTAATAATGCACGTTATATTGCTAACAATATAAATAATAAGTATAATTATTACAGTTCTAGCGATAATAACTGCATTATATGGGTAATAATGCACGTTATATTGCTAATATCGGGAGTAATAAGTATAATTACTATAGTTCTAGCGATAGTAATAGTACAATATGGCTAATAGTGCATGTTATATTGATAATAATAAAAGTAACAAGTATATTTATTACAGTTCTATCGATAATAACTGCATAATATGGGTAATAATGCATGTTATATTGATGATAATAAAAGTAATACGTATATTTATTATAGTTCTAGCGATAGTAACTGCATAATATGGGTAATAATTCATGTTATATTGATAATAATATAAGTAATATGTATAATTATTACAGTTCTAGCGATAATAACTGCATTATATGGGTAATAATGCACGTTATATTGCTAATAATATAAGTAATATGAATAATTATTACGCTTCTAGCGATAATAACTGCATTATATGGGTAATAATGCATGTTATATTGATAATAATATAAGTAATAAGTATAATTATTACAGTTCTAGCGATAATAACTGCATTATATGGGTAATAATGCACGTTATATTGCTAATAATATACGTAATAAGTATAATTATTACAGTTCTAGCGATAATAACTGCATAATATGGGTAATAATGCATGTTATATTGATAATATCGGGAGTAACGAGTATAATTATTACAGTTCTAGCGATAATAATAGTAAAATATGGCTAATAGTGCCTGTTCTATTGATAATAATAAAAGTAATACGTATATTTATTACAGTTCCAGCGATAATAACTGCATTGTATGCGTAATAATGCATGTTATATTGATAATATCGGGAGTAATAAGTATAATTATTACAGTTCTAGCGACAATAATAGTAAAATATGGCTAATAGTGCATGTTATATTGATAATAATAAAAGTAATAAGTATATTTATTATAGTTCTAGCGATAATAACTGCATAATATGGGTAATAATGCATGTTATATTGATAATAGTATAAGTAAGAAGTATATTTATTACAGTTCTATCGATAGAAACTGCATAATATGGGTAATAATGCATGTTATATTGACGATAATAAAAGTAATACGTATATTTATTATAGTTCTAGCGATAATAACTGCATAATATGGGTAATAATGCATGTTATATTGATAATAATATAAGTAATAAGTATAATTATTACAGTTCTAGCGATAATAACTGCATAATATGGGTAAAAATGCACGTTATATTGCTAATAATATAAGTAATAAGTATAATTATTACAGTTCTAGCGATAATAACTGCATTATATGGGTAATAATGCATGTTATATTGATAAAAATAAAAGTAATAAGTATATTTATTATAGTTCTATCGATAGTAACTGCATAATATGGGTAATAATGCATGTTATATTGATGATAATGAAAGTAGTAAGTATATTTATTACAGTTCTAGCGATAATAACTGCATTATATGCGTAATAATGCATGTTATATTTATAATAATATAAGTAATAAGCATTTTTATTACAGTTCTATCGATAGAAACTGCATAATATGGGTAATAATGCATGTTATATTGACGATAATAAAAGTAATACGTATATTTATTATAGTTCTAGCGATAATAACTGCATAATATGGGTGATAATGCATGTTATATTGATAATAATAAAAGTAATAAGTATATTCATTATAGTTCTATCGATAATAACTGCATAATATGGGTAATAATGTACGTTATATTGATGATAATAAAAGTAGTAAGTATATTTATTATAGTTCTACCGATTATAACTGCATAATATGGGTAATAATGCACGTTATATTGAGAATAATATAAGTAATAAGTATAATTATTACAGTTCTAGCGATAATAACTGCATTATTTGGGTAATAATGCATGTTATATTGATAATAATATAAGTAATAAGTATAATTATTACAGTTCTAGCGATAATAACTCCATTATATGGGTAATAATGAATGTTATATTGATAATAATATAAGTAATAAGTATAATTATTACAGTTCTAGCGATAATAGCTGCATAATATGGGTAATAATGCACGTTATATTGCTAACAATATAAATAATAAGTATAATTATTACAGTTCTAGCGATAATAACTGCATAATATGGGTAATAATGCATGTTATATTGATAATATCGGGAGTAACGAGTATAATTATTACAGTTCCAGCGATAATAATAGTAAAATATGGCTAATAGTGCCTGTTCTATTGATAATAATAAAAGTAATACGTATATTTATTACAGTTCTAGCGATAATAACTGCATTATATGCGTAATAATGCATGTTATATTGATAATATCGGGAGTAATAAGTATAATTATTATAGTTCTAGCGACAATAATAGTAAAATATGGCTAATAGTGCATGTTATATTGATAATAATAAAAGTAATAAGTATATTTATTATAGTTCTAGCGATAATAACTGCATAATATGGGTAATAATGCATGTTATATTGATAATAGTATAAGTAATAAGTATATTTATTACAGTTCTATCGATAGAAACTGCATAATATGGGTAATAATGCATGTTATATTGACGATAATAAAAGTAATACGTATATTTATTATAGTTCTAGCGATAATAACTGCATAATATGGTGTAATAATGCATGTTATATTGATAATAGTATAAGTAATAAGTATATTTATTACAGTTCTATCGATAGAAACTGCATAGTATGGGTAATAATGCATGTTATATTGACGATAATAAAAGTAATACGTATATTTATTATAGTTCTAGCGATAGTAACTGCATAATATGGGTGATAATGCATGTTATATTGATAATAATAAAAGTAATAAGTATATTCATTATAGTTCTATCGATAATAACTGCATAATATGGGTAATAATGCACGTTATATTGATGATAATAAAAGTAGTAAGTATATTTATTATAGTTCTACCGATTATAACTGCATAATATGGGTAATAATGCACGTTATATTGAGAATAATATAAGTAATAAGTATAATTATTACAGTTCTAGCGATAATAACTGCATTATTTGGGTAATAATGCATGTTATATTGATAATAATATAAGTAATAAGTATAATTATTACAGTTCTAGCGATAATAACTCCATTATATGGGTAATAATGCATGTTATATTGATAATAATATAAGTAGTAAGTATAATTATTACAGTTCTAGCGATAATAGCTGCATAATATGGGTAATAATGCACGTTATATTGCTAACAATATAAATAATAAGTATAATTATTACAGTTCTAGCGATAATAACTGCATTATATGGGTAATAATGCACGTTATATTGCTAATATCGGGAGTAATAAGTATAATTACTATAGTTCTAGCGATAGTAATAGTACAATATGGCTAATAGTGCATGTTATATTGATAATAATAAAAGTAACAAGTATATTTATTACAGTTCTATCGATAATAACTGCATAATATGGGTAATAATGCATGTTATATTGATGATAATAAAAGTAATACGTATATTTATTATAGTTCTAGCGATAGTAACTGCATAATATGGGTAATAATTCATGTTATATTGATAATAATATAAGTAATATGTATAATTATTACAGTTCTAGCGATAATAACTGCATTATATGGGTAATAATGCACGTTATATTGCTAATAATATAAGTAATATGAATAATTATTACGCTTCTAGCGATAATAACTGCATTATATGGGTAATAATGCATGTTATATTGATAATAATATAAGTAATAAGTATAATTATTACAGTTCTAGCGATAATAACTGCATTATATGGGTAATAATGCACGTTATATTGCTAATAATATACGTAATAAGTATAATTATTACAGTTCTAGCGATAATAACTGCATAATATGGGTAATAATGCATGTTATATTGATAATATCGGGAGTAACGAGTATAATTATTACAGTTCTAGCGATAATAATAGTAAAATATGGCTAATAGTGCCTGTTCTATTGATAATAATAAAAGTAATACGTATATTTATTACAGTTCCAGCGATAATAACTGCATTGTATGCGTAATAATGCATGTTATATTGATAATATCGGGAGTAATAAGTATAATTATTACAGTTCTAGCGACAATAATAGTAAAATATGGCTAATAGTGCATGTTATATTGATAATAATGAAAGTAATAAGTATATTTATTATAGTTCTAGCGATAATAACTGCATAATATGGGTAATAATGCATGTTATATTGATAATAGTATAAGTAAGAAGTATATTTATTACAGTTCTATCGATAGAAACTGCATAATATGGGTAATAATGCATGTTATATTGACGATAATAAAAGTAATACGTATATTTATTATAGTTCTAGCGATAATAACTGCATAATATGGGTAATAATGCATGTTATATTGATAATAATATAAGTAATAAGTATAATTATTACAGTTCTAGCGATAATAACTGCATAATATGGGTAAAAATGCACGTTATATTGCTAATAATATAAGTAATAAGTATAATTATTACAGTTCTAGCGATAATAACTGCATTATATGGGTAATAATGCATGTTATATTGATAAAAATAAAAGTAATAAGTATATTTATTATAGTTCTATCGATAATAACTGCATAATATGGGTAATAATGCATGTTATATTGATGATAATGAAAGTAGTAAGTATATTTATTACAGTTCTAGCGATAATAACTGCATTATATGCGTAATAATGCATGTTATATTTATAATAATATAAGTAATAAGCATTTTTATTACAGTTCTATCGATAGAAAATGCATAATATGGGTAATAATGCATGTTATATTGACGATAATAAAAGTAATACGTATATTTATTATAGTTCTAGCGATAATAACTGCATAATATGGGTGATAATGCATGTTATATTGATAATAATAAAAGTAATAAGTATATTCATTATAGTTCTATCGATAATAACTGCATAATATGGGTAATAATGTACGTTATATTGATGATAATAAAAGTAGTAAGTATATTTATTATAGTTCTACCGATTATAACTGCATAATATGGGTAATAATGCACGTTATATTGAGAATAATATAAGTAATAAGTATAATTATTACAGTTCTAGCGATAATAACTGCATTATTTGGGTAATAATGCATGTTATATTGATAATAATATAAGTAATAAGTATAATTATTACAGTTCTAGCGATAATAACTCCATTATATGGGTAATAATGAATGTTATATTGATAATAATATAAGTAATAAGTATAATTATTACAGTTCTAGCGATAATAGCTGCATAATATGGGTAATAATGCACGTTATATTGCTAACAATATAAATAATAAGTATAATTATTACAGTTCTAGCGATAATAACTGCATAATATGGGTAATAATGCATGTTATATTGATAATATCGGGAGTAACGAGTATAATTATTACAGTTCCAGCGATAATAATAGTAAAATATGGCTAATAGTGCCTGTTCTATTGATAATAATAAAAGTAATACGTATATTTATTACAGTTCTAGCGATAATAACTGCATTATATGCGTAATAATGCATGTTATATTGATAATATCGGGAGTAATAAGTATAATTATTATAGTTCTAGCGACAATAATAGTAAAATATGGCTAATAGTGCATGTTATATTGATAATAATAAAAGTAATAAGTATATTTATTATAGTTCTAGCGATAATAACTGCATAATATGGGTAATAATGCATGTTATATTGATAATAGTATAAGTAATAAGTATATTTATTACAGTTCTATCGATAGAAACTGCATAATATGGGTAATAATGCATGTTATATTGACGATAATAAAAGTAATACGTATATTTATTATAGTTCTAGCGATAATAACTGCATAATATGGTGTAATAATGCATGTTATATTGATAATAGTATAAGTAATAAGTATATTTATTACAGTTCTATCGATAGAAACTGCATAATATGGGTAATAATGCATGTTATATTGACGATAATAAAAGTAATACGTATATTTATTATAGTTCTAGCGATAGTAACTGCATAATATGGGTGATAATGCATGTTATATTGATAATAATAAAAGTAATAAGTATATTCATTATAGTTCTATCGATAATAACTGCATAATATGGGTAATAATGCACGTTATATTGATGATAATAAAAGTAGTAAGTATATTTATTATAGTTCTACCGATTATAACTGCATAATATGGGTAATAATGCACGTTATATTGAGAATAATATAAGTAATAAGTATAATTATTACAGTTCTAGCGATAATAACTGCATTATTTGGGTAATAATGCATGTTATATTGATAATAATATAAGTAATAAGTATAATTATTACAGTTCTAGCGATAATAACTCCATTATATGGGTAATAATGAATGTTATATTGATAATAATATAAGTAATAAGTATAATTATTACAGTTCTAGCGATAATAACTGCATAATATGGGTAATAATGCATGTTATATTGATAATAATATAAGTAATAAGTGTAATTATTACAGTTCTAGCGATAATAACTGCATAATATGGGTAATAATGCACGTTATATTGCTAATAATATAAGTAATAAGTATAATTATTACAGTTCTAGCGATAATAACTGCATTATATGGGTAATAATGCATGTTATATTGATAAAAATAAAAGTAATAAGTATATTTATTATAGTTCTATCGATAATAACTGCATAATATGGGTAATAATGCATGTTATATTGATGATAATGAAAGTAGTAAGTATATTTATTACAGTTCTAGCGATAATAACTGCATTATATGCGTAATAATGCATGTTATATTTATAATAATATAAGTAATAAGCATATTTATTACAGTTCTATCGATAGAAACTGCATAATATGGGTAATAATGCATGTTATATTGACGATAATAAAAGTAATACGTATATTTATTATAGTTCTAGCGATAATAACTGCATAATATGGGTGATAATGCATGTTATATTGATAATAATAAAAGTAATAAGTATATTTATTATAGTTCTATCGATAATAACTGCATAATATGGGTAATAATGCACGTTATATTGATGATAATAAAAGTAGTAAGTATATTTATTATAGTTCTACCGATTATAACTGCATAATATGGGTAATAATGCACGTTATATTGAGAATAATATAAGTTATAAGTATAATTATTACAGTTCTAGCGATAATAACTGCATTATTTGGGTAATAATGCATGTTATATTGATAATAATATAAGTAATAAGTATAATTATTACAGTTCTAGCGATAATAACTCCATTATATGGGTAATAATGCATGTTATATTGATAATAATATAAGTAGTAAGTATAATTATTACAGTTCTAGCGATAATAGCTGCATAATATGGGTAATAATGCACGTTATATTGCTAACAATATAAATAATAAGTATAAATATTACAGTTCTAGCGATAATAATAGTACAATATGGCTAATAGTGCATGTTATATTGATAATAATAAAAGTAATAAGTATATTTATTACAGTTCTATCGATAATAACTGCATAATATGGGTAATAATGCATGTTATATTGATGATAATAAAAGTAATACGTATATTTATTATAGTTTTAGCGATAATAACTGCATAATATGGGTAATAATTCATGTTATATTGATAATAATATAAGTAATATGTATAATTATTACAGTTCTAGCGATAATAACTGCATTATATGGGTAATAATGCACGTTATATTGCTAACAATATAAATAATAAGTATAATTATTATAGTTCTAGCGACAATAATAGTAAAATATGGCTAATAGTGCATGTTATATTGATAATAATAAAAGTAATAAGTATATTTATTATAGTTCTAGCGATAATAACTGCATAATATGGGTAATAATGCATGTTATATTGATAATAGTATAAGTAATAAGTACATTTATTACAGTTCTATCGATAGAAACTGCATAATATGGGTAATAATACATGTTATATTGACGATAATAAAAGTAATACGCATATTTATTATAGTTCTAGCGATAATAACTGCATAATATGGGTGATTATGCATGTTATATTGATAATAATAAAAGTAATAAGTATATTTATTATAGTTCTATCGATAATAACTGCATAATATGGGTAATAATGCATGTTATATTGATAATAATATAAGTAATAAGTATAATTATTACAGTTCTAGCGATAATAACTCCATTATATGGGTAATAATGAATGTTATATTGATAATAATATAAGTAATAAGTATAATTATTACAGTTCTAGCGATAATAACTGCATAATATGGGTAATAATTCATGTTATATTGATAATAATATAAGTAATATGTATAATTATTACAGTTCTAGCGATAATAACTGCATTATATGGGTAATAATGCACGTTATATTGCTAATAATATAAGTAATATGTATAATTATTACGGTTCTAGCGATAATAACTGCATTATATGGGTAATAATGCATGTTATATTGCTAATAATATACGTAATAAGTATAATTATTACAGTTCTAGCGATAATAACTGCATAATATGGGTAATAATGCATGTTATATTGATAATATCGGGAGTAACGAGTATAATTATTACAGTTCTAGCGATAATAATAGTAAAATATGGCTAATAGTGCCTGTTCTATTGATAATAATAAAAGTAATACGTATATTTATTACAGTTCTAGCGATAATAACTGCATTGTATGCGTAATAATGCATGTTATATTGATAATATCGGGAGTAATAAGTATAATTATTACAGTTCTAGCGACAATAATAGTAAAATATGGCTAATAGTGCATGTTATATTGATAATAATAAAAGTAATAAGTATATTTATTATAGTTCTAGCGATAATAACTGCATAATATGGGTAATAATGCATGTTATATTGATAATAGTATAAGTAAGAAGTATATTTATTACAGTTCTATCGATAGAAACTGCATAATATGGGTAATAATGCATGTTATATTGACGATAATAAAAGTAATACGTATATTTATTATAGTTCTAGCGATAATAACTGCATAATATGGGTAATAATGCATGTTATATTGATAATAATATAAGTAATAAGTATAATTATTACAGTTCTAGCGATAATAACTGCATAATATGGGTAAAAATGCACGTTATATTGCTAATAATATAAGTAATAAGTATAATTATTACAGTTCTAGCGATAATAACTGCATTATATGGGTAATAATGCATGTTATATTGATAAAAATAAAAGTAATAAGTATATTTATTATAGTTCTATCGATAATAACTGCATAATATGGGTAATAATGCATGTTATATTGATGATAATGAAAGTAGTAAGTATATTTATTACAGTTCTAGCGATAATAACTGCATTATATGCGTAATAATGCATGTTATATTTATAATAATATAAGTAATAAGCATTTTTATTACAGTTCTATCGATAGAAACTGCATAATATGGGTAATAATGCATGTTATATTGACGATAATAAAAGTAATACGTATATTTATTATAGTTCTAGCGATAATAACTGCATAATATGGGTGATAATGCATGTTATATTGATAATAATAAAAGTAATAAGTATATTCATTATAGTTCTATCGATAATAACTGCATAATATGGGTAATAATGTACGTTATATTGATGATAATAAAAGTAGTAAGTATATTTATTATAGTTCTACCGATTATAACTGCATAATATGGGTAATAATGCACGTTATATTGAGAATAATATAAGTAATAAGTATAATTATTACAGTTCTAGCGATAATAACTGCATTATTTGGGTAATAATGCATGTTATATTGATAATAATATAAGTAATAAGTATAATTATTACAGTTCTAGCGATAATAACTCCAGTATATGGGTAATAATGAATGTTATATTGATAATAATATAAGTAATAAGTATAATTATTACAGTTCTAGCGATAATAGCTGCATAATATGGGTAATAATGCACGTTATATTGCTAACAATATAAATAATAAGTATAATTATTACAGTTCTAGCGATAATAACTGCATAATATGGGTAATAATGCATGTTATATTGATAATATCGGGAGTAACGAGTATAATTATTACAGTTCCAGCGATAATAAGAGTAAAATATGGCTAATAGTGCCTGTTCTATTGATAATAATAAAAGTAATACGTATATTTATTACAGTTCTAGCGATAATAACTGCATTATATGCGTAATAATGCATGTTATATTGATAATATCGGGAGTAATAAGTATAATTATTATAGTTCTAGCGACAATAATAGTAAAATATGGCTAATAGTGCATGTTATATTGATAATAATAAAAGTAATAAGTATATTTATTATAGTTCTAGCGATAATAACTGCATAATATGGGTAATAATGCATGTTATATTGATAATAGTATAAGTAATAAGTATATTTATTACAGTTCTATCGATAGAAACTGCATAATATGGGTAATAATGCATGTTATATTGACGATAATAAAAGTAATACGTATATTTATTATAGTTCTAGCGACAATAACTGCATAATATGGTGTAATAATGCATGTTATATTGATAATAGTATAAGTAATAAGTATATTTATTACAGTTCTATCGATAGAAACTGCATAATATGGGTAATAATGCATGTTATATTGACGATAATAAAAGTAATACGTATATTTATTATAGTTCTAGCGATAGTAACTGCATAATATGGGTGATAATGCATGTTATATTGATAATAATAAAAGTAATAAGTATATTCATTATAGTTCTATCGATAATAACTGCATAATATGGGTAATAATGCACGTTATATTGATGATAATAAAAGTAGTAAGTATATTTATTATAGTTCTACCGATTATAACTGCATAATATGGGTAATAATGCACGTTATATTGAGAATAATATAAGTAATAAGTATAATTATTACAGTTCTAGCGATAATAACTGCATTATTTGGGTAATAATGCATGTTATATTGATAATAATATAAGTAATAAGTATAATTATTACAGTTCTAGCGATAATAACTCCATTATATGGGTAATAATGAATGTTATATTGATAATAATATAAGTAATAAGTATAATTATTACAGTTCTAGCGATAATAACTGCATAATATGGGTAATAATGCATGTTATATTGATAATAATATAAGTAATAAGTGTAATTATTACAGTTCTAGCGATAATAACTGCATAATATGGGTAATAATGCACGTTATATTGCTAATAATATAAGTAATAAGTATAATTATTACAGTTCTAGCGATAATAACTGCATTATATGGGTAATAATGCATGTTATATTGATAAAAATAAAAGTAATAAGTATATTTATTATAGTTCTATCGATAATAACTGCATAATATGGGTAATAATGCATGTTATATTGATGATAATGAAAGTAGTAAGTATATTTATTACAGTTCTAGCGATAATAACTGCATTATATGCGTAATAATGCATGTTATATTTATAATAATATAAGTAATAAGCATATTTATTACAGTTCTATCGATAGAAACTGCATAATATGGGTAATAATGCATGTTATATTGACGATAATAAAAGTAATACGTATATTTATTATAGTTCTAGCGATAATAACTGCATAATATGGGTGATAATGCATGTTATATTGATAATAATAAAAGTAATAAGTATATTTATTATAGTTCTATCGATAATAACTGCATAATATGGGTAATAATGCACGTTATATTGATGATAATAAAAGTAGTAAGTATATTTATTATAGTTCTACCGATTATAACTGCATAATATGGGTAATAATGCACGTTATATTGAGAATAATATAAGTTATAAGTATAATTATTACAGTTCTAGCGATAATAACTGCATTATTTGGGTAATAATGCATGTTATATTGATAATAATATAAGTAATAAGTATAATTATTACAGTTCTAGCGATAATAACTCCATTATATGGGTAATAATGCATGTTATATTGATAATAATATAAGTAGTAAGTATAATTATTACAGTTCTAGCGATAATAGCTGCATAATATGGGTAATAATGCACGTTATATTGCTAACAATATAAATAATAAGTATAAATATTACAGTTCTAGCGATAATAATAGTACAATATGGCTAATAGTGCATGTTATATTGATAATAATAAAAGTAATAAGTATATTTATTACAGTTCTATCGATAATAACTGCATAATATGGGTAATAATGCATGTTATATTGATGATAATAAAAGTAATACGTATATTTATTATAGTTTTAGCGATAATAACTGCATAATATGGGTAATAATTCATGTTATATTGATAATAATATAAGTAATATGTATAATTATTACAGTTCTAGCGATAATAACTGCATTATATGGGTAATAATGCACGTTATATTGCTAACAATATAAATAATAAGTATAATTATTATAGTTCTAGCGACAATAATAGTAAAATATGGCTAATAGTGCATGTTATATTGATAATAATAAAAGTAATAAGTATATTTATTATAGTTCTAGCGATAATAACTGCATAATATGGGTAATAATGCATGTTATATTGATAATAGTATAAGTAATAAGTACATTTATTACAGTTCTATCGATAGAAACTGCATAATATGGGTAATAATACATGTTATATTGACGATAATAAAAGTAATACGTATATTTATTATAGTTCTAGCGATAATAACTGCATAATATGGGTGATTATGCATGTTATATTGATAATAATAAAAGTAATAAGTATATTTATTATAGTTCTATCGATAATAACTGCATAATATGGGTAATAATGCATGTTATATTGATAATAATATAAGTAATAAGTATAATTATTACAGTTCTAGCGATAATAACTCCATTATATGGGTAATAATGAATGTTATATTGATAATAATATAAGTAATAAGTATAATTATTACAGTTCTAGCGATAATAACTGCATAATATGGGTAATAATTCATGTTATATTGATAATAATATAAGTAATATGTATAATTATTACAGTTCTAGCGATAATAACTGCATTATATGGGTAATAATGCACGTTATATTGCTAATAATATAAGTAATATGTATAATTATTACGGTTCTAGCGATAATAACTGCATTATATGGGTAATAATGCATGTTATATTGCTAATAATATACGTAATAAGTATAATTATTACAGTTCTAGCGATAATAACTGCATAATATGGGTAATAATGCATGTTATATTGATAATATCGGGAGTAACGAGTATAATTATTACAGTTCTAGCGATAATAATAGTAAAATATGGCTAATAGTGCCTGTTCTATTGATAATAATAAAAGTAATACGTATATTTATTACAGTTCTAGCGATAATAACTGCATTGTATGCGTAATAATGCATGTTATATTGATAATATCGGGAGTAATAAGTATAATTATTACAGTTCTAGCGACAATAATAGTAAAATATGGCTAATAGTGCATGTTATATTGATAATAATAAAAGTAATAAGTATATTTATTATAGTTCTAGCGATAATAACTGCATAATATGGGTAATAATGCATGTTATATTGATAATAGTATAAGTAAGAAGTATATTTATTACAGTTCTATCGATAGAAACTGCATAATATGGGTAATAATGCATGTTATATTGACGATAATAAAAGTAATACGTATATTTATTATAGTTCTAGCGATAATAACTGCATAATATGGGTAATAATGCATGTTATATTGATAATAATATAAGTAATAAGTATAATTATTACAGTTCTAGCGATAATAACTGCATAATATGGGTAAAAATGCACGTTATATTGCTAATAATATAAGTAATAAGTATAATTATTACAGTTCTAGCGATAATAACTGCATTATATGGGTAATAATGCATGTTATATTGATAAAAATAAAAGTAATAAGTATATTTATTATAGTTCTATCGATAATAACTGCATAATATGGGTAATAATGCATGTTATATTGATGATAATGAAAGTAGTAAGTATATTTATTACAGTTCTAGCGATAATAACTGCATTATATGCGTAATAATGCATGTTATATTTATAATAATATAAGTAATAAGCATTTTTATTACAGTTCTATCGATAGAAACTGCATAATATGGGTAATAATGCATGTTATATTGACGATAATAAAAGTAATACGTATATTTATTATAGTTCTAGCGATAATAACTGCATAATATGGGTGATAATGCATGTTATATTGATAATAATAAAAGTAATAAGTATATTCATTATAGTTCTATCGATAATAACTGCATAATATGGGTAATAATGTACGTTATATTGATGATAATAAAAGTAGTAAGTATATTTATTATAGTTCTACCGATTATAACTGCATAATATGGGTAATAATGCACGTTATATTGAGAATAATATAAGTAATAAGTATAATTATTACAGTTCTAGCGATAATAACTGCATTATTTGGGTAATAATGCATGTTATATTGATAATAATATAAGTAATAAGTATAATTATTACAGTTCTAGCGATAATAACTCCATTATATGGGTAATAATGAATGTTATATTGATAATAATATAAGTAATAAGTATAATTATTACAGTTCTAGCGATAATAATAGTACAATATGGCTAATAGTGCATGTTATATTGATAATAATAAAAGTAATAAGTATATTTATTACAGTTCTATCGATAATAACTGCATAATATGGGTAATAATGCATGTTATATTGATGATAATAAAAGTAATACGTATATTTATTATAGTTTTAGCGATAATAACTGCATAATATGGGTAATAATTCATGTTATATTGATAATAATATAAGTAATATGTATAATTATTACAGTTCTAGCGATAATAACTGCATTATATGGGTAATAATGCACGTTAAATTGCTAACAATATAAATAATAAGTATAATTATTATAGTTCTAGCGACAATAATAGTAAAATATGGCTAATAGTGCATGTTATATTGATAATAATAAAAGTAATAAGTATATTTATTATAGTTCTAGCGATAATAACTGCATAATATGGGTAATAATGCATGTTATATTGATAATAGTATAAGTAATAAGTACATTTATTACAGTTCTATCGATAGAAACTGCATAATATGGGTAATAATACATGTTATATTGACGATAATAAAAGTAATACGTATATTTATTATAGTTCTAGCGATAATAACTGCATAATATGGGTGATTATGCATGTTATATTGATAATAATAAAAGTAATAAGTATATTTATTATAGTTCTATCGATAATAACTGCATAATATGGGTAATAATGCATGTTATATTGATAATAATATAAGTAATAAGTATAATTATTACAGTTCTAGCGATAATAACTCCATTATATGGGTAATAATGAATGTTATATTGATAATAATATAAGTAATAAGTATAATTATTACAGTTCTAGCGATAATAACTGCATAATATGGGTAATAATTCATGTTATATTGATAATAATATAAGTAATATGTATAATTATTACAGTTCTAGCGATAATAACTGCATTATATGCGTAATAATGCATGTTATATTGATAATATCGGGAGTAATAAGTATAATTATTATAGTTCTAGCGACAATAATAGTAAAATATGGCTAATAGTGCATGTTATATTGATAATAATAAAAGTAATAAGTATATTTATTATAGTTCTAGCGATAATAACTGCATAATATGGGTAATAATGCATGTTATATTGATAATAGTATAAGTAATAAGTATATTTATTACAGTTCTATCGATAGAAACTGCATAATATGGGTAATAATGCATGTTATATTGACGATAATAAAAGTAATACGTATATTTATTATAGTTCTAGCGACAATAACTGCATAATATGGTGTAATAATGCATGTTATATTGATAATAGTATAAGTAATAAGTATATTTATTACAGTTCTATCGATAGAAACTGCATAATATGGGTAATAATGCATGTTATATTGACGATAATAAAAGTAATACGTATATTTATTATAGTTCTAGCGATAGTAACTGCATAATATGGGTGATAATGCATGTTATATTGATAATAATAAAAGTAATAAGTATATTCATTATAGTTCTATCGATAATAACTGCATAATATGGGTAATAATGCACGTTATATTGATGATAATAAAAGTAGTAAGTATATTTATTATAGTTCTACCGATTATAACTGCATAAAATGGGTAATAATGCACGTTATATTGAGAATAATATAAGTAATAAGTATAATTATTACAGTTCTAGCGATAATAACTGCATTATTTGGGTAATAATGCATGTTATATTGATAATAATATAAGTAATAAGTATAATTATTACAGTTCTAGCGATAATAACTCCATTATATGGGTAATAATGAATGTTATATTGATAATAATATAAGTAATAAGTATAATTATTACAGTTCTAGCGATAATAACTGCATAATATGGGTAATAATGCATGTTATATTGATAATAATATAAGTAATAAGTGTAATTATTACAGTTCTAGCGATAATAACTGCATAATATGGGTAATAATGCACGTTATATTGCTAATAATATAAGTAATAAGTATAATTATTACAGTTCTAGCGATAATAACTGCATTATATGGGTAATAATGCATGTTATATTGATAAAAATAAAAGTAATAAGTATATTTATTATAGTTCTATCGATAATAACTGCATAATATGGGTAATAATGCATGTTATATTGATGATAATGAAAGTAGTAAGTATATTTATTACAGTTCTAGCGATAATAACTGCATTATATGCGTAATAATGCATGTTATATTTATAATAATATAAGTAATAAGCATATTTATTACAGTTCTATCGATAGAAACTGCATAATATGGGTAATAATGCATGTTATATTGACGATAATAAAAGTAATACGTATATTTATTATAGTTCTAGCGATAATAACTGCATAATATGGGTGATAATGCATGTTATATTGATAATAATAAAAGTAATAAGTATATTTATTATAGTTCTATCGATAATAACTGCATAATATGGGTAATAATGCACGTTATATTGATGATAATAAAAGTAGTAAGTATATTTATTATAGTTCTACCGATTATAACTGCATAATATGGGTAATAATGCACGTTATATTGAGAATAATATAAGTTATAAGTATAATTATTACAGTTCTAGCGATAATAACTGCATTATTTGGGTAATAATGCATGTTATATTGATAATAATATAAGTAATAAGTATAATTATTACAGTTCTAGCGATAATAACTCCATTATATGGGTAATAATGCATGTTATATTGATAATAATATAAGTAGTAAGTATAATTATTACAGTTCTAGCGATAATAGCTGCATAATATGGGTAATAATGCACGTTATATTGCTAACAATATAAATAATAAGTATAAATATTACAGTTCTAGCGATAATAATAGTACAATATGGCTAATAGTGCATGTTATATTGATAATAATAAAAGTAATAAGTATATTTATTACAGTTCTATCGATAATAACTGCATAATATGGGTAATAATGCATGTTATATTGATGATAATAAAAGTAATACGTATATTTATTATAGTTTTAGCGATAATAACTGCATAATATGGGTAATAATTCATGTTATATTGATAATAATATAAGTAATATGTATAATTATTACAGTTCTAGCGATAATAACTGCATTATATGGGTAATAATGCACGTTATATTGCTAACAATATAAATAATAAGTATAATTATTATAGTTCTAGCGACAATAATAGTAAAATATGGCTAATAGTGCATGTTATATTGATAATAATAAAAGTAATAAGTATATTTATTATAGTTCTAGCGATAATAACTGCATAATATGGGTAATAATGCATGTTATATTGATAATAGTATAAGTAATAAGTACATTTATTACAGTTCTATCGATAGAAACTGCATAATATGGGTAATAATACATGTTATATTGACGATAATAAAAGTAATACGTATATTTATTATAGTTCTAGCGATAATAACTGCATAATATGGGTGATTATGCATGTTATATTGATAATAATAAAAGTAATAAGTATATTTATTATAGTTCTATCGATAATAACTGCATAATATGGGTAATAATGCATGTTATATTGATAATAATATAAGTAATAAGTATAATTATTACAGTTCTAGCGATAATAACTCCATTATATGGGTAATAATGAATGTTATATTGATAATAATATAAGTAATAAGTATAATTATTACAGTTCTAGCGATAATAACTGCATAATATGGGTAATAATTCATGTTATATTGATAATAATATAAGTAATATGTATAATTATTACAGTTCTAGCGATAATAACTGCATTATATGGGTAATAATGCACGTTATATTGCTAATAATATAAGTAATATGTATAATTATTACGGTTCTAGCGATAATAACTGCATTATATGGGTAATAATGCATGTTATATTGCTAATAATATACGTAATAAGTATAATTATTACAGTTCTAGCGATAATAACTGCATAATATGGGTAATAATGCATGTTATATTGATAATATCGGGAGTAACGAGTATAATTATTACAGTTCTAGCGATAATAATAGTAAAATATGGCTAATAGTGCCTGTTCTATTGATAATAATAAAAGTAATACGTATATTTATTACAGTTCTAGCGATAATAACTGCATTGTATGCGTAATAATGCATGTTATATTGATAATATCGGGAGTAATAAGTATAATTATTACAGTTCTAGCGACAATAATAGTAAAATATGGCTAATAGTGCATGTTATATTGATAATAATAAAAGTAATAAGTATATTTATTATAGTTCTAGCGATAATAACTGCATAATATGGGTAATAATGCATGTTATATTGATAATAGTATAAGTAAGAAGTATATTTATTACAGTTCTATCGATAGAAACTGCATAATATGGGTAATAATGCATGTTATATTGACGATAATAAAAGTAATACGTATATTTATTATAGTTCTAGCGATAATAACTGCATAATATGGGTAATAATGCATGTTATATTGATAATAATATAAGTAATAAGTATAATTATTACAGTTCTAGCGATAATAACTGCATAATATGGGTAAAAATGCACGTTATATTGCTAATAATATAAGTAATAAGTATAATTATTACAGTTCTAGCGATAATAACTGCATTATATGGGTAATAATGCATGTTATATTGATAAAAATAAAAGTAATAAGTATATTTATTATAGTTCTATCGATAATAACTGCATAATATGGGTAATAATGCATGTTATATTGATGATAATGAAAGTAGTAAGTATATTTATTACAGTTCTAGCGATAATAACTGCATTATATGCGTAATAATGCATGTTATATTTATAATAATATAAGTAATAAGCATTTTTATTACAGTTCTATCGATAGAAACTGCATAATATGGGTAATAATGCATGTTATATTGACGATAATAAAAGTAATACGTATATTTATTATAGTTCTAGCGATAATAACTGCATAATATGGGTGATAATGCATGTTATATTGATAATAATAAAAGTAATAAGTATATTCATTATAGTTCTATCGATAATAACTGCATAATATGGGTAATAATGTACGTTATATTGATGATAATAAAAGTAGTAAGTATATTTATTATAGTTCTACCGATTATAACTGCATAATATGGGTAATAATGCACGTTATATTGAGAATAATATAAGTAATAAGTATAATTATTACAGTTCTAGCGATAATAACTGCATTATTTGGGTAATAATGCATGTTATATTGATAATAATATAAGTAATAAGTATAATTATTACAGTTCTAGCGATAATAACTCCATTATATGGGTAATAATGAATGTTATATTGATAATAATATAAGTAATAAGTATAATTATTACAGTTCTAGCGATAATAATAGTACAATATGGCTAATAGTGCATGTTATATTGATAATAATAAAAGTAATAAGTATATTTATTACAGTTCTATCGATAATAACTGCATAATATGGGTAATAATGCATGTTATATTGATGATAATAAAAGTAATACGTATATTTATTATAGTTTTAGCGATAATAACTGCATAATATGGGTAATAATTCATGTTATATTGATAATAATATAAGTAATATGTATAATTATTACAGTTCTAGCGATAATAACTGCATTATATGGGTAATAATGCACGTTAAATTGCTAACAATATAAATAATAAGTATAATTATTATAGTTCTAGCGACAATAATAGTAAAATATGGCTAATAGTGCATGTTATATTGATAATAATAAAAGTAATAAGTATATTTATTATAGTTCTAGCGATAATAACTGCATAATATGGGTAATAATGCATGTTATATTGATAATAGTATAAGTAATAAGTACATTTATTACAGTTCTATCGATAGAAACTGCATAATATGGGTAATAATACATGTTATATTGACGATAATAAAAGTAATACGTATATTTATTATAGTTCTAGCGATAATAACTGCATAATATGGGTGATTATGCATGTTATATTGATAATAATAAAAGTAATAAGTATATTTATTATAGTTCTATCGATAATAACTGCATAATATGGGTAATAATGCATGTTATATTGATAATAATATAAGTAATAAGTATAATTATTACAGTTCTAGCGATAATAACTCCATTATATGGGTAATAATGAATGTTATATTGATAATAATATAAGTAATAAGTATAATTATTACAGTTCTAGCGATAATAACTGCATAATATGGGTAATAATTCATGTTATATTGATAATAATATAAGTAATATGTATAATTATTACAGTTCTAGCGATAATAACTGCATTATATGGGTAATAATGCATGTTATATTGATAATAATATAAGTAATAAGTGTAATTATTACAGTTCTAGCGATAATAACTGCATAATATGGGTAATAATGCACGTTATATTGCTAACAATATAAATAATAAGTATAATTATTACAGTTCTAGCGATAATAACTCCATTATATGGGTAATAATGAATGTTATATTGATAATAATATAAGTAATAAGTATAATTATTACAGTTCTAGCGATAATAGCTGCATAATATGGGTAATAATGCACGTTATATTGCTAATATCGGGAGTAATAAGTATAATTACTATAGTTCTAGCGATAATAATAGTACAATATGGCTAATAGTGCATGTTATATTGATAATAATAAAAGTAATAAGTATATTTATTACAGTTCTATCGATAATAACTGCATAATATGGGTAATAATGCATGTTATATTGATGATAATAAAAGTAATACGTATATTTATTATAGTTCTAGGGATAATAACTGCATAATATGGGTAATAATGCATGTTATATTCATAATAATATAAGTAATAAGTATAATTATTACAGTTCTAGCGATAATAACTGCATTATATGGGTAATAATGCACGTTATATTGCTAACAATATAAATAATAAGTATAATTATTATAGTTCTAGCGACAATAATAGTAAAATATGGCTAATAGTGCATGTTATATTGATAATAATAAAAGTAATAAGTATATTTATTATAGTTCTAGCGATAATAACTGCATAATATGGGTAATAATGCATGTTATATTGATAATAGTATAAGTAATAAGTACATTTATTACAGTTCTATCGATAGAAACTGCATAATATGGGTAATAATACATGTTATATTGACGATAATAAAAGTAATACGTATATTTATTATAGTTCTAGCGATAATAACTGCATAATATGGGTGATTATGCATGTTATATTGATAATAATAAAAGTAATAAGTATATTTATTATAGTTCTAGCGATAATAACTGCATAATATGGGTAATAATGCATGTTATATTGATAATAGTATAAGTAATAAGTACATTTATTACAGTTCTATCGATAGAAACTGCATAATATGGGTAATAATACATGTTATATTGACGATAATAAAAGTAGAAGGTATATTTATTATAGTTCTACCGATTATAACTGCATAATATGGGTAATAATGCATGTTATATTTATAATAATATAAGTAATAAGTATATTTATTACAGTTCTATCGATAGAAACTGCATAATATGGGTAATAATGCATGTTATATTGATAATATCGGGAGTAATAAGTATAATTACTATATTTCTAGCGATAATAATAGTACCATATGGCTAATAGTGCATGTTATATTGATAATAATAAAAGTAATAAGTATATTTACTACAGTTCTATCGATAATAACTGCATAATATGGGTAATAATGCATGTTATATTGATAATATCGGGAGTAGTAAATATAATTATTATAGTTCTTGCGATAATAATAGTAAAATATGGCTAATAGTGCATGTTCTATTGATAATAATAAAAGTAAGAAGTATATTTATTATAGTTCTGTCGATAATAACTGCATAATATGGGTAACAATGCATGTTATATTGAGAATAATATAAGTAATAAGTATAATTATTACAGTTCTAACGATAATACCTGCATTATATGCGTAATAATGCATGTTATACTGATAATATCGGGAGTAATAAGTATAATTTGTAACGAGGCATATTTTTCCCCCTTCTTTTTTGGGGGGTAACCTAATTTTTTTTTTGGTTATGCCTCGTTACGATGACCCTCCCGGATTGCCAACCCCCACTCCTCCGCCTGAGCGGATTCCTCGCCACGGGGGTCAGTGCGTGTGTGTGTGTTGCGTGTTTTCTTCTTTTTATTATTTTATTTATTATTCTCTTTTCTTTCTTTTTCTCTCTTTTTATTTATTTATTTTTGCCCTCCCCACTTCCAACCGGCGGCCAGAAGAGTCTGCAGCATCCCCGGTCGCGGAGGAACCCCTCTCTGGGCGATAGAGGCGCGGGATGGGCCCAATACTGAAGGACGTTGGCTGTCCGGTCGCGGCACCACCCCTGTCATCCTCCGCGGGGGGGGCGACCGGCAGCCCAGCAGCAGAAAGCGCCAGGCCTGGGGACGAGCTACCCCGACCGCCACCTCGAGAGGGCCCCAGGACCTGGCTTCCCCAGAGCACCACGGGATGGCCCATCCTCGACGCCGAAATCCCCGGGGTGGGGGAATACCGCGAACCGGGGAAGAAGATCGAAAAGTGAAGAAGAGAGCGAGCCGCCGGAACGCGATAACGCCCCGAGTCTCACGTCTTGCTTACCGTCTTTATTGCTACTTTGCGCTTTTCTTTTCCGTTTTTTTTCTTTATTGTACGCGTTAATCGCCGTGTGTGTGTTTCTTTTTCTTTTTGTGTGTATTGCTTTTGTGAGCTGTGTGTGGATTACCGCCCAGGCACCGAAAGAAAGGTAGGAGCTTTCTCGCTACCCCGTTCTTTTCTTTTTTTTGTTATCGATTTGTGCGTGGCGAGGGTGATAGGACCCTTGACCCCTGTGACGAGGACCCTAGAGGCCGCGGACGGTGTAATACGACACCGTCCCTCCCCCCCTAACGCCAAACCGTGTCTTTCGCTTCGTGTTTCGCGAATTTTTCCGCTGAATTTAAGATCTAGGACCAACGTCCCCTTGTTGTCCACGACCCCTAAGAGGGCGTGCTCCCGCGCGGACGAATCCTCAGAGGAAACGCGACCGAAGCGGTTTTGTACTACGCGTGCGTACCGTGTGCCCCCGCGCCGCGATAGCCTCCCTCGCAACTGGCGAGTCAACCCCTTTTCCTTGACCGTTGCCTGTAACGCGTGGGGCCCACCACCGTTTCTTTTGTACCCCCTTTTCTTTTTGCTGGCGTGGCCTATCCAGGCCCAAATAAAACTCTCTTCGTGTTGGATACAAGATCGCGGGTCTTTTACTACTTTTTTTCTTTCCTTTCCTGGCCCCCCTCTGAGTCCCGCTCCCGACAGAGCAGCCGGAAGAGCGATTACCGCGGACGAGTGCATTAGCACTGGCGCCCCGTTAGATAAATCGGCCGTGGGTGAGTGTATCGGTGAGTGGAGGACAGTTTTCCCTAACTGCCCCCACCCTAGGGACCCCTTTCGGGCTTTTCCCCCACCGATCCGTCACAAATTATTATAGTTCTAGCGATAGTAATAGTAAAATATGGCTAATAGTGCATGTTATATTGATAATAATAAAAGTAATAAGTATATTTATTACAGTTCTATCGATAGAAACTGCATAATATGGGTAATAATGCATGGTATATTGATGATAATAAAAGTAATAAGTATATTTATTATAGTTCTATCGATAATAACTGCATAATATGGGTAATAATGCACGTTATATTGATGATAATAAAAGTAGTAAGTATATTTATTATAGTTCTACCGATTATAACTGCATAATATGGGTAATAATGCATGTTATATTGAGAATAATATAAGTAATAAGTATAATTATTACAGTTCTAGCGATAATAACTGCATTATTTGGGTAATAATGGATGTTATATTGATAATATCGGGAGTAATAAGTATAATTATTACAGTTCTAACGATAATACTAGTAAAATATGGCTAAGAGTGCCTGTTATATTGATAATAATAAAAGTAATAAGTATATTTATTATAGTTCTAGCGATAATAACTGCATAATATGGGCAAAAATGCATGTTATATTTATAATAATATAAGTAATAAGTATAATTATTACAGTTCTAGCGATAATAACTGCATTATATGTGTAATAATGCACGTTATATTGCTAATAATATAAATAATAAGTATAATTATTACAGTTCTAGCGATAATAACTGCATTATATGGGCAAAAATGCATGTTATATTTATAATAATATAAGTAATAAGCATTTTTATTACAGTTCTATCGATAGAAACTGCATAATATGGGTAATAATGCATGTTATATTGACGATAATAAAAGTAATACGTATATTTATTATAGTTCTAGCGATAATAACTGCATAATATGGGTGATAATGCATGTTATATTGATAATAATAAAAGTAATAAGTATATTCATTATAGTTCTATCGATAATAACTGCATAATATGGGTAATAATGTACGTTATATTGATGATAATAAAAGTAGTAAGTATATTTATTATAGTTCTACCGATTATAACTGCATAATATGGGTAATAATGCACGTTATATTGAGAATAATATAAGTAATAAGTATAATTATTACAGTTCTAGCGATAATAACTGCATTATTTGGGTAATAATGCATGTTATATTGATAATAATATAAGTAATAAGTATAATTATTACAGTTCTAGCGATAATAACTCCAGTATATGGGTAATAATGAATGTTATATTGATAATAATATAAGTAATAAGTATAATTATTACAGTTCTAGCGATAATAGCTGCATAATATGGGTAATAATGCACGTTATATTGCTAACAATATAAATAATAAGTATAATTATTACAGTTCTAGCGATAATAACTGCATAATATGGGTAATAATGCATGTTATATTGATAATATCGGGAGTAACGAGTATAATTATTACAGTTCCAGCGATAATAATAGTAAAATATGGCTAATAGTGCCTGTTCTATTGATAATAATAAAAGTAATACGTATATTTATTACAGTTCTAGCGATAATAACTGCATTATATGCGTAATAATGCATGTTATATTGATAATATCGGGAGTAATAAGTATAATTATTATAGTTCTAGCGACAATAATAGTAAAATATGGCTAATAGTGCATGTTATATTGATAATAATAAAAGTAATAAGTATATTTATTATAGTTCTAGCGATAATAACTGCATAATATGGGTAATAATGCATGTTATATTGATAATAGTATAAGTAATAAGTATATTTATTACAGTTCTATCGATAGAAACTGCATAATATGGGTAATAATGCATGTTATATTGACGATAATAAAAGTAATACGTATATTTATTATAGTTCTAGCGACAATAACTGCATAATATGGTGTAATAATGCATGTTATATTGATAATAGTATAAGTAATAAGTATATTTATTACAGTTCTATCGATAGAAACTGCATAATATGGGTAATAATGCATGTTATATTGACGATAATAAAAGTAATACGTATATTTATTATAGTTCTAGCGATAGTAACTGCATAATATGGGTGATAATGCATGTTATATTGATAATAATAAAAGTAATAAGTATATTCATTATAGTTCTATCGATAATAACTGCATAATATGGGTAATAATGCACGTTATATTGATGATAATAAAAGTAGTAAGTATATTTATTATAGTTCTACCGATTATAACTGCATAATATGGGTAATAATGCACGTTATATTGAGAATAATATAAGTAATAAGTATAATTATTACAGTTCTAGCGATAATAACTGCATTATTTGGGTAATAATGCATGTTATATTGATAATAATATAAGTAATAAGTATAATTATTACAGTTCTAGCGATAATAACTCCATTATATGGGTAATAATGAATGTTATATTGATAATAATATAAGTAATAAGTATAATTATTACAGTTCTAGCGATAATAACTGCATAATATGGGTAATAATGCATGTAATATTGATAATAATATAAGTAATAAGTGTAATTATTACAGTTCTAGCGATAATAACTGCATAATATGGGTAATAATGCACGTTATATTGCTAATAATATAAGTAATAAGTATAATTATTACAGTTCTAGCGATAATAACTGCATTATATGGGTAATAATGCATGTTATATTGATAAAAATAAAAGTAATAAGTATATTTATTATAGTTCTATCGATAATAACTGCATAATATGGGTAATAATGCATGTTATATTGATGATAATGAAAGTAGTAAGTATATTTATTACAGTTCTAGCGATAATAACTGCATTATATGCGTAATAATGCATGTTATATTTATAATAATATAAGTAATAAGCATATTTATTACAGTTCTATCGATAGAAACTGCATAATATGGGTAATAATGCATGTTATATTGACGATAATAAAAGTAATACGTATATTTATTATAGTTCTAGCGATAATAACTGCATAATATGGGTGATAATGCATGTTATATTGATAATAATAAAAGTAATAAGTATATTTATTATAGTTCTATCGATAATAACTGCATAATATGGGTAATAATGCACGTTATATTGATGATAATAAAAGTAGTAAGTATATTTATTATAGTTCTACCGATTATAACTGCATAATATGGGTAATAATGCACGTTATATTGAGAATAATATAAGTTATAAGTATAATTATTACAGTTCTAGCGATAATAACTGCATTATTTGGGTAATAATGCATGTTATATTGATAATAATATAAGTAATAAGTATAATTATTACAGTTCTAGCGATAATAACTCCATTATATGGGTAATAATGCATGTTATATTGATAATAATATAAGTAGTAAGTATAATTATTACAGTTCTAGCGATAATAGCTGCATAATATGGGTAATAATGCACGTTATATTGCTAACAATATAAATAATAAGTATAAATATTACAGTTCTAGCGATAATAATAGTACAATATGGCTAATAGTGCATGTTATATTGATAATAATAAAAGTAATAAGTATATTTATTACAGTTCTATCGATAATAACTGCATAATATGGGTAATAATGCATGTTATATTGATGATAATAAAAGTAATACGTATATTTATTATAGTTTTAGCGATAATAACTGCATAATATGGGTAATAATTCATGTTATATTGATAATAATATAAGTAATATGTATAATTATTACAGTTCTAGCGATAATAACTGCATTATATGGGTAATAATGCACGTTATATTGCTAACAATATAAATAATAAGTATAATTATTATAGTTCTAGCGACAATAATAGTAAAATATGGCTAATAGTGCATGTTATATTGATAATAATAAAAGTAATAAGTATATTTATTATAGTTCTAGCGATAATAACTGCATAATATGGGTAATAATGCATGTTATATTGATAATAGTATAAGTAATAAGTACATTTATTACAGTTCTATCGATAGAAACTGCATAATATAGGTAATAATACATGTTATATTGACGATAATAAAAGTAATACGTATATCTATTATAGTTCTAGCGATAATAACTGCATAATATGGGTGATTATGCATGTTATATTGATAATAATAAAAGTAATAAGTATATTTATTATAGTTCTATCGATAATAACTGCATAATATGGGTAATAATGCATGTTATATTGATAATAATATAAGTAATAAGTATAATTATTACAGTTCTAGCGATAATAACTCCATTATATGGGTAATAATGAATGTTATATTGATAATAATATAAGTAATAAGTATAATTATTACAGTTCTAGCGATAATAACTGCATAATATGGGTAATAATTCATGTTATATTGATAATAATATAAGTAATATGTATAATTATTACAGTTCTAGCGATAATAACTGCATTATATGGGTAATAATGCACGTTATATTGCTAATAATATAAGTAATATGTATAATTATTACGGTTCTAGCGATAATAACTGCATTATATGGGTAATAATGCATGTTATATTGCTAATAATATACGTAATAAGTATAATTATTACAGTTCTAGCGATAATAACTGCATAATATGGGTAATAATGCATGTTATATTGATAATATCGGGAGTAACGAGTATAATTATTACAGTTCTAGCGATAATAATAGTAAAATATGGCTAATAGTGCCTGTTCTATTGATAATAATAAAAGTAATACGTATATTTATTACAGTTCTAGCGATAATAACTGCATTGTATGCGTAATAATGCATGTTATATTGATAATATCGGGAGTAATAAGTATAATTATTACAGTTCTAGCGACAATAATAGTAAAATATGGCTAATAGTGCATGTTATATTGATAATAATAAAAGTAATAAGTATATTTATTATAGTTCTAGCGATAATAACTGCATAATATGGGTAATAATGCATGTTATATTGATAATAGTATAAGTAAGAAGTATATTTATTACAGTTCTATCGACAGAAACTGCATAATATGGGTAATAATGCATGTTATATTGACGATAATAAAAGTAATACGTATATTTATTATAGTTCTAGCGATAATAACTGCATAATATGGGTAATAATGCATGTTATATTGATAATAATATAAGTAATAAGTATAATTATTACAGTTCTAGCGATAATAACTGCATAATATGGGTAAAAATGCACGTTATATTGCTAATAATATAAGTAATAAGTATAATTATTACAGTTCTAGCGATAATAACTGCATTATATGGGTAATAATGCATGTTATATTGATAAAAATAAAAGTAATAAGTATATTTATTATAGTTCTATCGATAATAACTGCATAATATGGGTAATAATGAATGTTATATTGATAATAATATAAGTAATAAGTATAATTATTACAGTTCTAGCGATAATAGCTGCATAATATGGGTAATAATGCATGTTATATTGATAATAGTATAAGTAAGAAGTATATTTATTACAGTTCTATCGACAGAAACTGCATAATATGGGTAATAATGCATGTTATATTGACGATAATAAAAGTAATACGTATATTTATTATAGTTCTAGCGATAATAACTGCATAATATGGGTAATAATGCATGTTATATTGATAATAATATAAGTAATAAGTATAATTATTACAGTTCTAGCGATAATAACTGCATAATATGGGTAAAAATGCACGTTATATTGCTAATAATATAAGTAATAAGTATAATTATTACAGTTCTAGCGATAATAACTGCATTATATGGGTAATAATGCATGTTATATTGATAAAAATAAAAGTAATAAGTATATTTATTATAGTTCTATCGATAATAACTGCATAATATGGGTAATAATGCATGTTATATTGATGATAATGAAAGTAGTAAGTATATTTATTACAGTTCTAGCGATAATAACTGCATTATATGCGTAATAATGCATGTTATATTTATAATAATATAAGTAATAAGCATTTTTATTACAGTTCTATCGATAGAAACTGCATAATATGGGTAATAATGCATGTTATATTGACGATAATAAAAGTAATACGTATATTTATTATAGTTCTAGCGATAATAACTGCATAATATGGGTGATAATGCATGTTATATTGATAATAATAAAAGTAATAAGTATATTCATTATAGTTCTATCGATAATAACTGCATAATATGGGTAATAATGTACGTTATATTGATGATAATAAAAGTAGTAAGTATATTTATTATAGTTCTACCGATTATAACTGCATAATATGGGTAATAATGCACGTTATATTGAGAATAATATAAGTAATAAGTATAATTATTACAGTTCTAGCGATAATAACTGCATTATTTGGGTAATAATGCATGTTATATTGATAATAATATAAGTAATAAGTATAATTATTACAGTTCTAGCGATAGTAACTCCATTATATGGGTAATAATGAATGTTATATTGATAATAATATAAGTAATAAGTATAATTATTACAGTTCTAGCGATAATAATAGTACAATATGGCTAATAGTGCATGTTATATTGATAATAATAAAAGTAATAAGTATATTTATTACAGTTCTATCGATAATAACTGCATAATATGGGTAATAATGCATGTTATATTGATGATAATAAAAGTAATACGTATATTTATTATAGTTTTAGCGATAATAACTGCATAATATGGGTAATAATTCATGTTATATTGATAATAATATAAGTAATATGTATAATTATTACAGTTCTAGCGATAATAACTGCATTATATGGGTAATAATGCACGTTAAATTGCTAACAATATAAATAATAAGTATAATTATTATAGTTCTAGCGACAATAATAGTAAAATATGGCTAATAGTGCATGTTATATTGATAATAATAAAAGTAATAAGTATATTTATTATAGTTCTAGCGATAATAACTGCATAATATGGGTAATAATGCATGTTATATTGATAATAGTATAAGTAATAAGTACATTTATTACAGTTCTATCGATAGAAACTGCATAATATGGGTAATAATACATGTTATATTGACGATAATAAAAGTAATACGTATATTTATTATAGTTCTAGCGATAATAACTGCATAATATGGGTGATTATGCATGTTATATTGATAATAATAAAAGTAATAAGTATATTTATTATAGTTCTATCGATAATAACTGCATAATATGGGTAATAATGCATGTTATATTGATAATAATATAAGTAATAAGTATAATTATTACAGTTCTAGCGATAATAACTCCATTATATGGGTAATAATGAATGTTATATTGATAATAATATAAGTAATAAGTATAATTATTACAGTTCTAGCGATAATAACTGCATAATATGGGTAATAATTCATGTTATATTGATAATAATATAAGTAATATGTATAATTATTACAGTTCTAGCGATAATAACTGCATTATATGGGTAATAATGCATGTTATATTGATAATAATATAAGTAATAAGTGTAATTATTACAGTTCTAGCGATAATAACTGCATAATATGGGTAATAATGCACGTTATATTGCTAACAATATAAATAATAAGTATAATTATTACAGTTCTAGCGATAATAACTCCATTATATGGGTAATAATGAATGTTATATTGATAATAATATAAGTAATAAGTATAATTATTACAGTTCTAGCGATAATAGCTGCATAATATGGGTAATAATGCACGTTATATTGCTAATATCGGGAGTAATAAGTATAATTACTATAGTTCTAGCGATAATAATAGTACAATATGGCTAATAGTGCATGTTATATTGATAATAATAAAAGTAATAACTATATTTATTACAGTTCTATCGATAATAACTGCATAATATGGGTAATAATGCATGTTATATTGATGATAATAAAAGTAATACGTATATTTATTATAGTTCTAGGGATAATAACTGCATAATATGGGTAATAATGCATGTTATATTCATAATAATATAAGTAATAAGTATAATTATTACAGTTCTAGCGATAATAACTGCATTATATGGGTAATAATGCACGTTATATTGCTAACAATATAAATAATAAGTATAATTATTATAGTTCTAGCGACAATAATAGTAAAATATGGCTAATAGTGCATGTTATATTGATAATAATAAAAGTAATAAGTATATTTATTATAGTTCTAGCGATAATAACTGCATAATATGGGTAATAATGCATGTTATATTGATAATAGTATAAGTAATAAGTACATTTATTACAGTTCTATCGATAGAAACTGCATAATATGGGTAATAATACATGTTATATTGACGATAATAAAAGTAATACGTATATTTATTATAGTTCTAGCGATAATAACTGCATAATATGGGTGATTATGCATGTTATATTGATAATAATAAAAGTAATAAGTATATTTATTATAGTTCTATCGATAATAACTGCATAATATGGGTAATAATGCATGTTATATTGATAATAATATAAGTAATAAGTATAATTATTACAGTTCTAGCGATAATAACTCCATTATATGGGTAATAATGAATGTTATATTGATAATAATATAAGTAATAAGTATAATTATTACAGTTCTAGCGATAATAACTGCATAATATGGGTAATAATTCATGTTATATTGATAATAATATAAGTAATATGTATAATTATTACAGTTCTAGCGATAATAACTGCATTATATGGGTAATAATGCACGTTATATTGCTAATAATATAAGTAATATGTATAATTATTACGGTTCTAGCGATAATAACTGCATTATATGGGTAATAATGCATGTTATATTGCTAATAATATACGTAATAAGTATAATTATTACAGTTCTAGCGATAATAACTGCATTATATGGGTAATAATGCACGTTATATTGCTAACAATATAAATAATAAGTATAATTATTATAGTTCTAGCGACAATAATAGTAAAATATGGCTAATAGTGCATGTTATATTGATAATAATAAAAGTAATAAGTATATTTATTATAGTTCTAGCGATAATAACTGCATAATATGGGTAATAATGCATGTTATATTGATAATAGTATAAGTAATAAGTACATTTATTACAGTTCTATCGATAGAAACTGCATAATATGGGTAATAATACATGTTATATTGACGATAATAAAAGTAATACGTATATTTATTATAGTTCTAGCGATAATAACTGCATAATATGGGTGATTATGCATGTTATATTGATAATAATAAAAGTAATAAGTATATTTATTATAGTTCTATCGATAATAACTGCATAATATGGGTAATAATGCATGTTATATTGATAATAATATAAGTAATAAGTATAATTATTACAGTTCTAGCGATAATAACTCCATTATATGGGTAATAATGAATGTTATATTGATAATAATATAAGTAATAAGTATAATTATTACAGTTCTAGCGATAATAACTGCATAATATGGGTAATAATTCATGTTATATTGATAATAATATAAGTAATATGTATAATTATTACAGTTCTAGCGATAATAACTGCATTATATGGGTAATAATGCACGTTATATTGCTAATAATATAAGTAATATGTATAATTATTACGGTTCTAGCGATAATAACTGCATTATATGGGTAATAATGCATGTTATATTGCTAATAATATACGTAATAAGTATAATTATTACAGTTCTAGCGATAATAACTGCATAATATGGGTAATAATGCATGTTATATTGATAATATCGGGTGTAACGAGTATAATTATTACAGTTCTAGCGATAATAATAGTAAAATATGGCTAATAGTGCCTGTTCTATTGATAATAATAAAAGTAATACGTATATTTATTACAGTTCTAGCGATAATAACTGCATTGTATGCGTAATAATGCATGTTATATTGATAATATCGGGAGTAATAAGTATAATTATTACAGTTCTAGCGACAATAATAGTAAAATATGGCTAATAGTGCATGTTATATTGATAATAATAAAAGTAATAAGTATATTTATTATAGTTCTAGCGATAATAACTGCATAATATGGGTAATAATGCATGTTATATTGATAATAGTATAAGTAAGAAGTATATTTATTACAGTTCTATCGATAGAAACTGCATAATATGGGTAATAATGCATGTTATATTGACGATAATAAAAGTAATACGTATATTTATTATAGTTCTAGCGATAATAACTGCATAATATGGGTAATAATGCATGTTATATTGATAATAATATAAGTAATAAGTATAATTATTACAGTTCTAGCGATAATAACTGCATAATATGGGTAAAAATGCACGTTATATTGCTAATAATATAAGTAATAAGTATAATTATTACAGTTCTAGCGATAATAACTGCATTATATGGGTAATAATGCATGTTATATTGATAAAAATAAAAGTAATAAGTATATTTATTATAGTTCTATCGATAATAACTGCATAATATGGGTAATAATGCATGTTATATTGATGATAATGAAAGTAGTAAGTATATTTATTACAGTTCTAGCGATAATAACTGCATTATATGCGTAATAATGCATGTTATATTTATAATAATATAAGTAATAAGCATTTTTATTACAGTTCTATCGATAGAAACTGCATAATATGGGTAATAATGCATGTTATATTGACGATAATAAAAGTAATACGTATATTTATTATAGTTCTAGCGATAATAACTGCATAATATGGGTGATAATGCATGTTATATTGATAATAATAAAAGTAATAAGTATATTCATTATAGTTCTATCGATAATAACTGCATAATATGGGTAATAATGTACGTTATATTGATGATAATAAAAGTAGTAAGTATATTTATTATAGTTCTACCGATTATAACTGCATAATATGGGTAATAATGCACGTTATATTGAGAATAATATAAGTAATAAGTATAATTATTACAGTTCTAGCGATAATAACTGCATTATTTGGGTAATAATGCATGTTATATTGATAATAATATAAGTAATAAGTATAATTATTACAGTTCTAGCGATAATAACTCCATTATATGGGTAATAATGAATGTTATATTGATAATAATATAAGTAATAAGTATAATTATTACAGTTCTAGCGATAATAATAGTACAATATGGCTAATAGTGCATGTTATATTGATAATAATAAAAGTAATAAGTATATTTATTACAGTTCTATCGATAATAACTGCATAATATGGGTAATAATGCATGTTATATTGATGATAATAAAAGTAATACGTATATTTATTATAGTTTTAGCGATAATAACTGCATAATATGGGTAATAATTCATGTTATATTGATAATAATATAAGTAATATGTATAATTATTACAGTTCTAGCGATAATAACTGCATTATATGGGTAATAATGCACGTTAAATTGCTAACAATATAAATAATAAGTATAATTATTATAGTTCTAGCGACAATAATAGTAAAATATGGCTAATAGTGCATGTTATATTGATAATAATAAAAGTAATAAGTATATTTATTATAGTTCTAGCGATAATAACTGCATAATATGGGTAATAATGCATGTTATATTGATAATAGTATAAGTAATAAGTACATTTATTACAGTTCTATCGATAGAAACTGCATAATATGGGTAATAATACATGTTATATTGACGATAATAAAAGTAATACGTATATTTATTATAGTTCTAGCGATAATAACTGCATAATATGGGTGATTATGCATGTTATATTGATAATAATAAAAGTAATAAGTATATTTATTATAGTTCTATCGATAATAACTGCATAATATGGGTAATAATGCATGTTATATTGATAATAATATAAGTAATAAGTATAATTATTACAGTTCTAGCGATAATAACTCCATTATATGGGTAATAATGAATGTTATATTGATAATAATATAAGTAATAAGTATAATTATTACAGTTCTAGCGATAATAACTGCATAATATGGGTAATAATTCATGTTATATTGATAATAATATAAGTAATATGTATAATTATTACAGTTCTAGCGATAATAACTGCATTATATGGGTAATAATGCATGTTATATTGATAATAATATAAGTAATAAGTGTAATTATTACAGTTCTAGCGATAATAACTGCATAATATGGGTAATAATGCACGTTATATTGCTAACAATATAAATAATAAGTATAATTATTACAGTTCTAGCGATAATAACTCCATTATATGGGTAATAATGAATGTTATATTGATAATAATATAAGTAATAAGTATAATTATTACAGTTCTAGCGATAATAGCTGCATAATATGGGTAATAATGCACGTTATATTGCTAATATCGGGAGTAATAAGTATAATTACTATAGTTCTAGCGATAATAATAGTACAATATGGCTAATAGTGCATGTTATATTGATAATAATAAAAGTAATAAGTATATTTATTACAGTTCTATCGATAATAACTGCATAATATGGGTAATAATGCATGTTATATTGATGATAATAAAAGTAATACGTATATTTATTATAGTTCTAGGGATAATAACTGCATAATATGGGTAATAATGCATGTTATATTCATAATAATATAAGTAATAAGTATAATTATTACAGTTCTAGCGATAATAACTGCATTATATGGGTAATAATGCACGTTATATTGCTAACAATATAAATAATAAGTATAATTATTATAGTTCTAGCGACAATAATAGTAAAATATGGCTAATAGTGCATGTTATATTGATAATAATAAAAGTAATAAGTATATTTATTATAGTTCTAGCGATAATAACTGCATAATATGGGTAATAATGCATGTTATATTGATAATAGTATAAGTAATAAGTACATTTATTACAGTTCTATCGATAGAAACTGCATAATATGGGTAATAATACATGTTATATTGACGATAATAAAAGTAATACGTATATTTATTATAGTTCTAGCGATAATAACTGCATAATATGGGTGATTATGCATGTTATATTGATAATAATAAAAGTAATAAGTATATTTATTATAGTTCTAGCGATAATAACTGCATAATATGGGTAATAATGCATGTTATATTGATAATAGTATAAGTAATAAGTACATTTATTACAGTTCTATCGATAGAAACTGCATAATATGGGTAATAATACATGTTATATTGACGATAATAAAAGTAGAAGGTATATTTATTATAGTTCTACCGATTATAACTGCATAATATGGGTAATAATGCATGTTATATTTATAATAATATAAGTAATAAGTATATTTATTACAGTTCTATCGATAGAAACTGCATAATATGGCTAATAATGCATGTTATATTGATAATATCGGGAGTAATAAGTATAATTACTATATTTCTAGCGATAATAATAGTACCATATGGCTAATAGTGCATGTTATATTGATAATAATAAAAGTAATAAGTATATTTACTACAGTTCTATCGATAATAACTGCATAATATGGGTAATAATGCATGTTATATTGATAATATCGGGAGTAGTAAATATAATTATTATAGTTCTTGCGATAATAATAGTAAAATATGGCTAATAGTGCATGTTCTATTGATAATAATAAAAGTAAGAAGTATATTTATTATAGTTCTGTCGATAATAACTGCATAATATGGGTAACAATGCATGTTATATTGAGAATAATATAAGTAATAAGTATAATTATTACAGTTCTAACGATAATACCTGCATTATATGCGTAATAATGCATGTTATACTGATAATATCGGGAGTAATAAGTATAATTTGTAACGAGGCATATTTTTCCCCCTTCTTTTTTGGGGGGTAACCTAATTTTTTTTTTGGTTATGCCTCGTTACGATGACCCTCCCGGATTGCCAACCCCCACTCCTCCGCCTGAGCGGATTCCTCGCCACGGGGGTCAGTGCGTGTGTGTGTGTTGCGTGTTTTCTTCTTTTTATTATTTTATTTATTATTCTCTTTTCTTTCTTTTTCTCTCTTTTTATTTATTTATTTTTGCCCTCCCCACTTCCAACCGGCGGCCAGAAGAGTCTGCAGCATCCCCGGTCGCGGAGGAACCCCTCTCTGGGCGATAGAGGCGCGGGATGGGCCCAATACTGAAGGACGTTGGCTGTCCGGTCGCGGCACCACCCCTGTCATCCTCCGCGGGGGGGCGACCGGCAGCCCAGCAGCAGAAAGCGCCAGGCCTGGGGACGAGCTACCCCGACCGCCACCTCGAGAGGGCCCCAGGACCTGGCTTCCCCAGAGCACCACGGGATGGCCCATCCTCGACGCCGAAATCCCCGGGGTGGGGGAATACCGCGAACCGGGGAAGAAGATCGAAAAGTGAAGAAGAGAGCGAGCCGCCGGAACGCGATAACGCCCCGAGTCTCACGTCTTGCTTACCGTCTTTATTGCTACTTTGCGCTTTTCTTTTCCGTTTTTTTTCTTTATTGTACGCGTTAATCGCCGTGTGTGTGTTTCTTTTTCTTTTTGTGTGTATTGCTTTTGTGAGCTGTGTGTGGATTACCGCCCAGGCACCGAAAGAAAGGTAGGAGCTTTCTCGCTACCCCGTTCTTTTCTTTTTTTTGTTATCGATTTGTGCGTGGCGAGGGTGATAGGACCCTTGACCCCTGTGACGAGGACCCTAGAGGCCGCGGACGGTGTAATACGACACCGTCCCTCCCCCCCTAACGCCAAACCGTGTCTTTCGCTTCGTGTTTCGCGAATTTTTCCGCTGAATTTAAGATCTAGGACCAACGTCCCCTTGTTGTCCACGACCCCTAAGAGGGCGTGCTCCCGCGCGGACGAATCCTCAGAGGAAACGCGACCGAAGCGGTTTTGTACTACGCGTGCGTACCGTGTGCCCCCGCGCCGCGATAGCCTCCCTCGCAACTGGCGAGTCAACCCCTTTTCCTTGACCGTTGCCTGTAACGCGTGGGGCCCACCACCGTTTCTTTTGTACCCCCTTTTCTTTTTGCTGGCGTGGCCTATCCAGGCCCAAATAAAACTCTCTTCGTGTTGGATACAAGATCGCGGGTCTTTTACTACTTTTTTTCTTTCCTTTCCTGGCCCCCCTCTGAGTCCCGCTCCCGACAGAGCAGCCGGAAGGGCGATTACCGCGGACGAGTGCATTAGCACTGGCGCCCCGTTAGATAAATCGGCCGTGGGTGAGTGTATCGGTGAGTGGAGGACAGTTTTCCCTAACTGCCCCCACCCTAGGGACCCCTTTCGGGCTTTTCCCCCATCGATCCGTCACAAATTATTATAGTTCTAGCGATAGTAATAGTAAAATATGGCTAATAGTGCATGTTATATTGATAATAATAAAAGTAATAAGTATATTTATTACAGTTCTATCGATAGAAACTGCATAATATGGGTAATAATGCATGGTATATTGATGATAATAAAAGTAATAAGTATATTTATTATAGTTCTATCGATAATAACTGCATAATATGGGTAATAATGCACGTTATATTGATGATAATAAAAGTAGTAAGTATATTTATTATAGTTCTACCGATTATAACTGCATAATATGGGTAATAATGCATGTTATATTGAGAATAATATAAGTAATAAGTATAATTATTACAGTTCTAGCGATAATAACTGCATTATTTGGGTAATAATGGATGTTATATTGATAATATCGGGAGTAATAAGTATAATTATTACAGTTCTAACGATAATACTAGTAAAATATGGCTAAGAGTGCCTGTTATATTGATAATAATAAAAGTAATACGTATATTTATTATAGTTCTAGCGATAATAACTGCATTATATGTGTAATAATGCACGTTATATTGCTAATATCGGGAGTAATAAGTATAATTACTATAGTTCTAGCGATAATAATAGTACAATATGGCTAATAGTGCACGTTATATTCATAATAATAAAAGTAATAAGTATATTTATTACAGTTCTATCGATAATAACTGCATAATATGGGTAATAATGCATGTTATATTGATGATAATAAAAGTAATACGTATATTTATTATAGTTCTAGCGATAATAACTGCATTATATGGGTAATAATGCATGTTGTATTGATAATAATATAAGTAATAAGTATAATTATTACAGTTCTAGCGATAATAACTGCATTATATGTGTAATAATGGACGTTATATTGCTAATAATATAAATAATAAGTATAATTATTACAGTTCTAGCGATAATAACTGCATTATATGGGCAAAAATGCATGTTATATTGATAATATCGGGAGTAATAAATATAATTATTATAGTTCTTGCGATAATAATAGTAAAACATGGCTAATAGTGCATGTTCTATTGATAATAATAAAAGTAATAAGTATAATTATTACAGTTCTAGCGATAATAATAGTAAAATATGGCTAATAGTGCCTGTTCTATTGAAAATAATAAAAGTAATACGTATATTTGTTATAGTTCTAGCGATAATAAATGCATAATATGGGTAATAATGCATGTTATATTGATAATAATATATGTAATAAGTATAATTATTACAGTTCTAGCGATAATAACTGCATAATATGGGTAATAATGCACGTTATATTGCTAATAGTATAAGTAATAAGTATAATTATTATTATACTTATAGCGATAATAACTGCATTATATGGGTAATAATGCATGTTATATTGATAATAATAAAAGTAATAAGTATATTTATTATAGTTCTATCGATAATAACTGCATAATATGGGTAATAATGCATGTTATATTGATGATAATGAAAGTAGTAAGTATATTTATTACAGTTCTAGCGATAATAACTGTATTATATGCGTAATGATGCATGTTATATTGATAATATCGGGAGTAATAAGTATAATTATTATAGTTCTAGCGACAATAATAGTAAAATATGGCTAATAGTGCATGTTATATTGGTAATAATAAAAGTAATACGTATATTTATTGTAGTTCTATCGATAATAACTGCATAATATGGGTAATAATGCACGTTATATTGCTGATAATAAAAGTAGTAAGTATATTTATTATAGTTCTACCGATTATAACTGCATAATATGGGTAATGATGCATGTTATATTGAGAATAATATAAGTAATAAGTACAATTATTACAGTTCTAGCGATAATAACTCCATTATATGGTTAATAATGCATGTTATATTGATAATAATATAAGTAATAAGTATAACTATTACAGTTCTAGCGGTAATAGCTGCATAATATGGGTAATGATGCACGTTATATTGCTAATAATATAAATGATAAGTATAATTATTACAGTTCTAGCGATAATAACTGCATTATATGGCTAATAATGCACGTTATATTGCTAATAATATAAGTAATAAGTATAATTATTACAGATGTAGCGATAATAACTGCATTATATGTGTAATAATGCATGTTATATTGATAATATCGGGAGTAATAAGTATAATTACTATAGTTCTAGCGATAATAATAGTACAATATGGCTAATAGTGCATGTTATATTGATAATAATAAAAGTAATAAGTATATTTGTTACAGTTCTATCGATAATAACTGCATAATATGGGCAATAATGCATGTTATATTGATGATAATAAAAGTAATACGTATATTTATTATAGTTCTAGCGATAATAACTGCATAATATGGGTAATAATTCATGTTATATTGATGATAATGAAAGTAGTAAGTATATTTATTACAGTTCTAGCGATAATAACTGCATTATATGCGTAATGATGCATGTTATATTGATAATATCGGGAGTAATAAGTATAATTATTATAGTTCTAGCGACAATAATAGTAAAATATGGCTAATAGTGCATGTTATATTGATAATAATAAAAATAATACGTATGTTTATTGTAGTTCTATCGATAATAACTGCATAATATGGGTAATAATGCACGTTATATTGATGATAATAAAAGTAGTAAGTATATTTATTATAGTTCTACCGATTATAACTGCATAATATGGGTAATGATGCATGTTATATTGAGAATAATATAAGTAATAAGTACAATTATTACAGTTCTAGCGATAATAACTCCATTATATGGTTAATAATGCATGTTATATTGATAATAATATAAGTAATAAGTATAACTATTACAGTTCTAGCGGTAATAGCTGCATAATATGGGTAATAATGCACGTTATATTGCTAATAATATAAATGATAAGTATAATTATTACAGTTCTAGCGATAATAACTGCATTATATGGCTAATAATGCATGTTATATTGATAATAATAAAAGTAATAAGTATATTTATTATAGTTCTATCGATAATAACTGCAAAATATGGGTAATAATGCACGTTATATTGCTAATAATATAAATAATAAGTATAATTATTACAGTTCTAGCGATAATAACTGCATTATATGGGTAATAATGCATGTTATATTGATAATATCGGGAGTAATAAGTATAATTACTATATTTCTAGCGATAATAATAGTACCATATGGCTAATAGTGCATGTTATATTGATAATAATAAAGGTAATAAGTATATTTACTACAGTTCTATCGATAATAACTGCATAATATGGGTAATAATGCATGTTATATTGATGATAATAAAAGTAATAAGTATAATTATTACAGTTCTAGCGATAATAACTGCATTATATGGGTAATAATGCACGTTATATTGCTAATAATATAAGTAATAAGTATAATTATTACAGATCTAGCGATAATAACTGCATTATATGGGTAATAATGCACGTTATATTGCTAATAATATAAGTAATAAGTACAATTATTACGGTTCTAGCGATAATAACTGCATTATATGGGTAATAATGCATGTTATATTAATAATATCGGGAGTAATAAATATAATTATTATAGTTCTTGCGATAATAATAGTAAAATATGGCTAATAGTGCATGTTCTATTGATAATAATAAAAGTAATACGTATATTTATTATAGTTCTAGCGATAATAACTGCATAATATGGGTAATAATGCATGTTATATTGATGATAATGAAAGTAGTAAGTATATTTATTACAGTTCTAGCGATAATAACTGCATTATATGCGTAATGATGCATGTTATATTGATAATATCGGGAGTAATAAGTATAATTATTATAGTTCTAGCGACAATAATAGTAAAATATGGCTAATAGTGCATGTTATATTGATAATAATAAAAGTAATACGTATATTTATTGTAGTTCTATCGATAATAACTGCATAATATGGGTAATAATGCACGTTATATTGATGATAATAAAAGTAGTAAGTATATTTTTTATAGTTCTACCGATTATAACTGCATAATATGGGTAATGATGCATGTTATATTGATAATAATATAAGTAAGAAGTATAATTATTACAGTTCTATCGATAATAACTGCATAATATGGGTAATAATGCATGTTATATTGATGATAATAAAAGTAATACGTATATTTATTATAGTTCTAGCGATAATAACTGAATAATATGGGTAATAATGCATGTTATATTGATAACAATATAAGTAATAAGTATAATTATTACATTTCTAGCGATAATAACTGCATAATATGGGTAACAATGCATGTTATATTGAGAATAATATAAGTAATAAGTATAATTATTACAGTTCTAGCGATAATAACTGCATTATATGCGTAATAATGCATGTTATATTGATAATATCGGGAGTAATAAGTATAATTATTATAGTTCTAGCGATAATAATAGTAAAATATGGCTAATAGTGCATGTTATATTGATAATAATAAAAGTAATAAGTATATTTATTACAGTTTTATCGATAGAAACTGCATAATATGGGTAATAATGCATGTTATATTGATGATAATAAAAGTAATACCTATATTTATTATAGTTCTAGCGATAATAACTGCATAATATGGGTAATAATGCATGTTGTATTGATAATAGTAAAAGTAATAAGTATATTTATTATAGTTCTATCGATAATAACTGCATAATATGGGTAATAATGCATGTTATATTGATAATAATAAAAGTAATAAGTATATTTATTATGCTTCTGTCGATAATAACTGCATTATATGGGTAATAATGCATGTTATATTGATAATAATATAAGTAATAAGTATAATTATTACAGTTCTAGCGATAATAACTCCATTATATGGGTAGAAATGCATGTTATATTGATAATAATATAAGTAATAAGTATAATTATAACAGTTCTAGCGATAATAACTGCATAATATGGGTAATAATGCACGTTATGTTGCTAATAATATAAGTAGTAAGTATAATTATTACAGATCTAGCGATAATAACTGCATTATATGCGTAATAATGCATGTTATATTGATAATATCGGGAGTAATAAGTGTAATTACTATAGTTCTGGCGATAATAATAGTACCATATGGCTAATAGTGCATGTTATATTGATAATAATAAAAGTAATATGTATATTTACTACAGTTCTATCGATAATAACTGCATAATATGGGTAATAATGCATGTTATATTGATGATAATAAAAGTAATAAGTATAATTATTACAGTTGTAGCGATACTAACTGCATTATATGGGTAATAATGCACGTTATATTGCTAATATCGGGAGTAATAAGTATAATTACTATAGTTCTAGCGATAATAATAGTACAATATGGCTAATAGTGCACGTTATATTGATAATAATAAAAGTAATAAGTATATTTATTAAAGTTCTATCGATAATAACTGCATAATATGGGTAATAATGCATGTTATATTGATGATAATAAAAGTAATAAGTATAATTATTACAGTTGTAGCGATACTAACTGCATTATATGGGTAATAATGCACGTTATATTGCTAATATCGGGAGTAATAAGTATAATTACTATAGTTCTAGCGATAATAATAGTACAATATGGCTAATAGTGCACGTTATATTGATAATAATAAAAGTAATAAGTATATTTATTAAAGTTCAATCGATAATAACTGCATAATATGGGTAATAATGCATGTTATATTGATGATAATAAAAGTAATACGTATATTTATTATAGTTCTAGCTATAATAACTGCATTATATGGGTAATAATGCATGTTATATTGATAATATCGGGAGTAGTAAGTATAATTATTATAGTTCTAGCGATAATAATAGTAAAATATGGCTAATAGTGCAAGTTATATTGATAATAATAAAAGTAATACGTATACTTATTATAGTTCTAGCGATAATAACTGCATAATATGGCTAATAATGCATGTTATATTGATAATAATAAAAGTAATAAGTATATTTATTATAGTTCTATCGATAATAACTGCATAATATGGGTAATAATGCACGTTATATTGATGATAATAAAAGTAGTAAGTATATTTATTATTGTTCTACCGATTATAACTGCATAATATGGGTAATAATGCACGTTATATTGATGATAATAAAAGTAGTAAGTATATTTATTATAGCTCTACCGATTATAACTGCATAATATGGGTAATGATGCATGTTATATTGATAATAATATAAGTAATAAGTATAATTATTAGAGTTCTATCGATAACAACTGCATAATATGGGTAATAATGCATGTTATATTGATGATAATAAAAGTAATACGTATATTTATTATAGTTCTAGCGATAATAACTGCATAATATGGGTAATAATGCATGTTATATTGATAATAATAAAAGTAATAAGTATATTTATTATGCTTCTGTCGATAATAACTGCATTATATGGGTAATAATGCATGTTATATTGATAATAATATAAGTAATAAGTATAATTATTACATTTCTAGCGATAATAACTGCATAATATGGGTAACAATGCATGTTATATTGCTAATAATATAAATAATAAGTATAATTATTACAGTTCTAGCGATAATAACTGCATTATATGGGTAATACTGCATGTTATATTGATAATATCGGGAGTAATAAGTATAATTACTATATTTCTAGCGATAATAATAGTACCATATGGCTAATAGTGCATGTTATATTGATAATAATAAAAGTAATAAGTATATTTACTACAGTTCTATCGATAATAACTGCATAATATGGGTAATAATGCATGTTATATTGATGATAATAAAAGTAATAAGTATAATTATTACAGTTCTAGCGATAATAACTGCATTGTATGGGTAATAATGCACGTTATATTGCTAATATCGGGAGTAATAAGTATAATTACTATAGTTCTAGCGATAATAATAGTACAATATGGCTAATAGTGCACGTTATATTGATAATAATAAAAGTAATAAGTATATTTATTAAAGTTCGATCGATAATAACTGCATAATATGGGTAATAATGCATGTTATATTGATGATAATAAAAGTAATACGTATATTTATTATAGTTCTAGCTATAATAACTGCATTATATGGGTAATAATGCATGTTATATTGATAATATCGGGAGTAATAAGTATAATTATTATAGTTCTAGCGATAATAATAGTAAAATATGGCTAATAGTGCATGTTATATTGATAATAATAAAATTAATACGTATACTTATTATAGTTCTAGCGATAATAACTGCATAATATGGCTAATAATGCATGTTATATTGATAATAATAAAAGTAATAAGTATATTTATTATAGTTCTATCGATAATAACTGCATAATATGGGTAATAATGCACGTTGTATTGATGATAATAAAAGTAGTAAGTATATTTATTATTGTTCTACCGATTATAACTGCATAATATGGGTAATAATGAACGTTATATTGATGATAATAAAAGTAGTAAGTATATTTATTATAGTTCTACCGATTATAACTGCATAATATGGGTAATGATGCATGTTATATTGATAATAGTATAAGTAATAAGTATAATTATTAGAGTTCTATCGATAACAACTGCATAATATTCGTAATAATGCATGTTATATTGATGATAATAAAAGTAATACGTATATTTGTTATAGTTCTAGCGATAATAACTGCATAATATGGGTAATAATGCATGTTATATTGATAATAATATAAGTAATAAGTATAATTATTACAGTTCTAGCGATAATAACTGCATTATATGGGTAATAAAGCACGTTATATTGCTAATAATATAAGTAATAAGTATAATTATTACGGCTCTAGCGATAATAACTGCATTATATGAGTAATAATGCATGTTATATTGATAATATCGGGACTAATAAATATAATTATTATAGTTCTAGCGATAATAATAGTAAAATGTGGCTAATAGTGCATGTTATATTGATAATAATAAAAGTAATAAGTATATTTATTACAGTTCTATCGATAGAAACTGCATAATATGGGTAATAATGCATGTTATATTGAGAATAATATAAGTAATAAGTACAATTATTACAGTTCTAGCGATAATAACTCCATTATATGGTTAATAATGCATGTTATATTGATAATAATATAAGTAATAAGTATAACTATTACAGTTCTAGCGGTAATAGCTGCATAATATGGGTAATAATGCACGTTATATTGCTAATAATATAAATGATAAGTATAATTATTACAGTTCTAGCGATAATAACTGCATTATATGGCTAATAATGCATGTTATATTGATAATAATAAAAGTAATAAGTATATTTATTATAGTTCTATCGATAATAACTGCAAAATATGGGTAATAATGCACGTTATATTGCTAATAATATAAATAATAAGTATAATTATTACAGTTCTAGCGATAATAACTGCATTATATGGGTAATAATGCATGTTATATTGATAATATCGGGAGTAATAAGTATAATTACTATATTTCTAGCGATAATAATAGTACCATATGGCTAATAGTGCATGTTATATTGATAATAATAAAAGTAATAAGTATATTTACTACAGTTCTATCGATAATAACTGCATAATATGGGTAATAATGCATGTTATATTGATGATAATAAAAGTAATAAGTATAATTATTACAGTTCTAGCGATAATAACTGCATTATATGGGTAATAATGCACGTTATATTGCTAATATCGGGAGTAATAAGTATAATTACTATAGTTCTAGCGATAATAATAGTACAATATGGCTAATAGTGCACGTTATATTGATAATAATAAAAGTAATAAGTATATTTATTAAAGTTCTATCGATAATAACTGCATAATATGGGTAATAATGCATGTTATATTGATGATAATAAAAGTAATACGTATATTTATTATAGTTCTAGCTATAATAACTGCATTATATGGGTAATAATGCATGTTATATTGATAATATCGGGAGTAATAAGTATAATTATTATAGTTCTAGCGATAATAATAGTAAAATATGGCTAATAGTGCATGTTATATTGATAATAATAAAAGTAATACGTATACTTATTATAGTTCTAGCGATAATAACTGCATAATATGGCTAATAATGCATGTTATATTGATAATAATAAAAGTAATAAGTATATTTATTATAGTTCTATCGATAATAACTGCATAATATGGGTAATAATGCACGTTATATTGATGATAATAAAAGTAGTAAGTATATTTATTATAGTTCTACCGATTATAACTGCATAATATGGGTAATAATGCACGTTATATTGATGATAATAAAAGTAGTAAGTATATTTATTATAGTTTTACCGATAATAACTGCATAATATGGGTAATAATGCATGTTATATTGATAATAATATAAGTAATAAGTATAATTATTACAGTTCTAGCGATAATAACTGCATTATATGGGTAATAATGCACGTTATATTGCTAATAATATAAGTAATAAGTATAATTATTACGGTTCTAGCGATAATAACTGCATTATATGGGTAATAATGCATGTTATATTGATAATAATAAAAGTAATAAGTATATTTATTATTGTTCTACCGATTATAACTGCATAATATGGGTAATAATGAACGTTATATTGATGATAATAAAAGTAGTAAGTATATTTATTATAGTTCTACCGATTATAACTGCATAATATGGGTAATGATGCATGTTATATTGATAATAGTATAAGTAATAAGTATAATTATTAGAGTTCTATCGATAACAACTGCATAATATGGGTAATAATGCATGTTATATTGATGATAATAAAAGTAATACGTATATTTGTTATAGTTCTAGCGATAATAACTGCATAATATGGGTAATAATGCATGTTATATTGATAATAATATAAGTAATAAGTATAATTATTACAGCTCTAGCGATAATAACTGCATTATATGGGTAATAATGCACGTTATATTGCTAATAATATAAGTAATATGTATAATTATTACGGTTCTAGCGATAATAACTGCATGATATGGGTAATAATGCATGTTATATTGATAATATCGGGAGTAATAAGTATAATTACTATAGTTCTAGCGATAATAATAGTACAATATGGCTAATAGTGCATGTGATATTGATAATAATAAAAGTAATAAGTATATTTATTACAGTTCTATCGATAATAACTGCATAATATGGGCAATAATGCATGTTATATTGATGATAATAAAAGTAATACGTATATTTATTATAGTTCTAGCGATAATAACTGCATAATATTGGTAATAATGCATGTTATATTGATAATAATATAAGTAATAAGTATAATTATTACATTTCTAGCGATAATAACTGCATAATATGGCTAATAATGCATGTTATATTGATAATAATAAAAGTAATAAGTATATTTATTATAGTTCTATCGATAATAACTGCATAATATGGGTAATAATGCACGTTATATTGATGATAATAAAAGTAGTAAGTATATTTATTATAGTTCTACCGATTATAACTGCATAATATGGGTAATAATGCACGTTATATTGATGATAATAAAAGTAGTAAGTATATTTATTATAGTTCTACCGATTATAACTGCATAATATGGGTAATGATGCATGTTATATTGATAATAATATAAGTAATAAGTACAATTATTAGAGTTCTATCGATAACAACTGCATAATATGGGTAATAATGCATGTTATATTGATGATAATAAAAGTAATACGTATATTTGTTATAGTTCTAGCGATAATAACTGCATAATATGGGTAATAATGCATGTTATATTGATAATAATATAAGTAATAAGTATAATTATTACAGTTCTAGCGATAATAACTGCATTATATGGGTAATAAAGCACGTTATATTGCTAATAATATAAGAAATAAGTATAATTATTACGGTTCTAGCGATAATAACTGCATTATGTGGGTAATAATGCATGTTATATTGATAATATCGGGACTAATAAATATAATTATTATAGTTCTAGCGATAATAATAGTAAAATATGGCTAATAGTGCATGTTATATTGATAATAATAAAAGTAATAAGTATATTTATTACAGTTCTATCGATAGAAACTGCATAATATGGGTAATAATGCATGTTATATTGAGAATAATATAAGTAATAAGTACAATTATTACAGTTCTAGCGATAATAACTCCATTATATGGTTAATAATGCATGTTATATTGATAATAATATAAGTAATAAGTATAACTATTACAGTTCTAGCGGTAATAGCTGCATAATATGGGTAATAATGCACGTTATATTGCTAATAATATAAATGATAAGTATAATTATTACAGTTCTAGCGATAATAACTGCATTATATGGCTAATAATGCATGTTATATTGATAATAATAAAAGTAATAAGTATATTTATTATAGTTCTATCGATAATAACTGCAAAATATGGGTAATAATGCACGTTATATTGCTAATAATATAAATAATAAGTATAATTATTACAGTTCTAGCGATAATAACTGCATTATATGGGTAATAATGCATGTTATATTGATAATATCGGGAGTAATAAGTATAATTACTATATTTCTAGCGATAATAATAGTACCATATGGCTAATAGTGCATGTTATATTGATAATAATAAAAGTAATAAGTATATTTACTACAGTTCTATCGATAATAACTGCATAATATGGGTAATAATGCATGTTATATTGATGACAATAAAAGTAATAAGTATAATTATTACAGTTCTAGCGATAATAACTGCATTATATGGGTAATAATGCACGTTATATTGCTAATATCGGGAGTAATAAGTATAATTACTATAGTTCTAGCGATAATAATAGTACAATATGGCTAATAGTGCACGTTATATTGATAATAATAAAAGTAATAAGTATATTTATTAAAGTTCTATCGATAATAACTGCATAATATGGGTAATAATGCATGTTATATTGATGCTAATAAAAGTAATACGTATATTTATTACAGTTCTAGCTATAATAACTGCATTATATGGGTAATAATGCATGTTATATTGATAATATCGGGAGTAATAAGTATAATTATTATAGTTCTAGCGATAATAATAGTAAAATATGGCTAATAGTGCATGTTATATTGATAATAATAAAAGTAATACGTATACTTATTATAGTTCTAGCGATAATAACTGCATAATATGGCTAATAATGCATGTTATATTGATAATAATAAAAGTAATAAGTATAATTATTACAGTTCTAGCGATAATAACTGCATTATATGGGTAATAATGCACGTCATATTGCTAATAATATAAGTAATAAGTATAATTATTACGGTTCTAGCGATAATAACTGCATTATATGGGTAATAATGCATGTTATATTGATAATAATAAAAGTAATAAGTATATTTATTATAGTTCTATCGATAATAACTGCAAAATATGGGTAATAATGCACGTTATATTGCTAATAATATAAATAATAAGTATGATTATTACAGTTCTAGCGATAATAATAGTACAATATGGCTAATAGTGCATGTTATATTGATAATAATAAAAGTAATAAGTATATTTATTACAGTTCTATCGATAATAACTGCATAATATGGGTAATAATGCATGTTATATTGATGATAATAAAAGTAATACGTATATTTATTATAGTTCTAGCGATAATAACTGCATAATATGGGTAATAATTCATGTTATATTGATAATAATATAAGTAATATGTATAATTATTACAGTTCTAGCGATAATAACTGCATTATATGGGTAATAATGCACGTTATATTGCTAATAATATAAGTAATAAGTATTATTATTACAGTTCTAGCGATAATAACTGCATAATATGGGTAATAATGCATGTTATATTGATAATATCGGGAGTAATAAGTATAATTATTATAGTTCTAGCGACAATAATAGTAAAATATGGCTAATAGTGCATGTTATATTGATAATAATAAAAGTAATAAGTATATTTATTATAGTTCTAGCGATAATAACTGCATAATATGGGTAATAATGCATGTTATATTGATAATAATAAAAGTAATAAGTATAATTATTACAGTTCTATCGATAACAACTGCATAATATGGGTAATAATGCATGTTATATTGATGATAATAAAAGTAATACGTATATTTATTATAGTTCTAGCGATAATAACTGCATAATATGGGTAATAATGCATGTTATATTGATAATAATATAAGTAATAAGTATAATTATTACATTTCTAGCGATAATAACTGCATAATATGGGTAACAATGCATGTTATATTGAGAATAATATAAGTAATAAGTATAACTATTACAGTTCTAGCGATAATAACTGCATTATATGGGTAATAATGCACGTTATATTGCTAATATCGGGAGTAATAAGTATAATTACTATAGTTCTAGCGATAATAATAGTACAATATGGCTAATAGTGCACGTTATATTGATAATAATAAAAGTAATAAGTATATTTATTAAAGTTCTATCGATAATAACTGCATAATATGGGTAATAATGCATGTTATATTGATGATAATAAAAGTAATACGTATATTTATTACAGTTCTAGCTATAATAACTGCATTATATGGGTAATAATGCATGTTATATTGATAATATCGGGAGTAATAAGTATAATTATTATAGTTCTAGCGATAATAATAGTAAAATATGGCTAATAGTGCATGTTATATTGATAATAATAAAAGTAATACGTATACTTATTATAGTTCTAGCGATAATAACTGCATAATATGGCTAATAATGCATGTTATATTGATAATAATAAAAGTAATAAGTATATTTATTATAGTTCTATCGATAATAACTGCATAATATGGGTAATAATGCACGTTATATTGATGATAATAAAAGTAGTAAGTATATTTATTATAGTTCTACCGATTATAACTGCATAATATGGGTAATAATGCACGTTATATTGATGATAATAAAAGTAGTAAGTATATTTATTATAGTTCTACCGATAATAACTGCATAATATGGGTAATAATGCATGTTATATTGATAATAATATAAGTAATAAGTATAATTATTACAGTTCTAGCGATAATAACTGCATTATATGGGTAATAATGCACGTCATATTGCTAATAATATAAGTAATAAGTATAATTATTACGGTTCTAGCGATAATAACTGCATTATATGGGTAATAATGCATGTTATATTGATGATAATAAAAGTAGTAAGTATATTTATTATAGTTCTACCGATTATAACTGCATAATATGGGTAATAATGCACGTTATATTGATGATAATAAAAGTAGTAAGTATATTTATTATAGTTCTACCGATAATAACTGCATAATATGGGTAATAATGCATGTTATATTGATAATAATATAAGTAATAAGTATAATTATTACAGTTCTAGCGATAATAACTGCATTATATGGGTAATAATGCACGTCATATTGCTAATAATATAAGTAATAAGTATAATTATTACGGTTCTAGCGATAATAACTGCATTATATGGGTAATAATGCATGTTATATTGATAATAATAAAAGTAATAAGTATATTTATTATAGTTCTATCGATAATAACTGCAAAATATGGGTAATAATGCACGTTATATTGCTAATAATATAAATAATAAGTATGATTATTACAGTTCTAGCGATAATAATAGTACAATATGGCTAATAGTGCATGTTATATTGATAATAATAAAAGTAATAAGTATATTTATTACAGTTCTATCGATAATAACTGCATAATATGGGTAATAATGCATGTTATATTGATGATAATAAAAGTAATACGTATATTTATTATAGTTCTAGCGATTATAACTGCATAATATGGGTAATAATGCACGTTATATTGATGATAATAAAAGTAGTAAGTATATTTATTATAGTTCTACCGATAATAACTGCATAATATGGGTAATAATGCATGTTATATTGATAATAATATAAGTAATAAGTATAATTATTACAGTTCTAGCGATAATAACTGCATTATATGGGTAATAATGCACGTCATATTGCTAATAATATAAGTAATAAGTATAATTATTACGGTTCTAGCGATAATAACTGCATTATATGGGTAATAATGCATGTTATATTGATAATAATAAAAGTAATAAGTATATTTATTATAGTTCTATCGATAATAACTGCAAAATATGGGTAATAATGCACGTTATATTGCTAATAATATAAATAATAAGTATGATTATTACAGTTCTAGCGATAATAATAGTACAATATGGCTAATAGTGCATGTTATATTGATAATAATAAAAGTAATAAGTATATTTATTACAGTTCTATCGATAATAACTGCATAATATGGGTAATAATGCATGTTATATTGATGATAATAAAAGTAATACGTATATTTATTATAGTTCTAGCGATAATAACTGCATAATATGGGTAATAATTCATGTTATATTGATAATAATATAAGTAATATGTATAATTATTACAGTTCTAGCGATAATAACTGCATTATATGGGTAATAATGCACGTTATATTGCTAATAATATAAGTAATAAGTATTATTATTACAGTTCTAGCGATAATAACTGCATAATATGGGTAATAATGCATGTTATATTGATAATATCGGGAGTAATAAGTATAATTATTATAGTTCTAGCGACAATAATAGTAAAATATGGCTAATAGTGCATGTTATATTGATAATAATAAAAGTAATAAGTATATTTATTATAGTTCTAGCGATAATAACTGCATAATATGGGTAATAATGCATGTTATATTGATAATAATAAAAGTAATAAGTATAATTATTACAGTTCTATCGATAACAACTGCATAATATGGGTAATAATGCATGTTATATTGATGATAATAAAAGTAATACGTATATTTATTATAGTTCTAGCGATAATAACTGCATAATATGGGTAATAATGCATGTTATATTGATAATAATATAAGTAATAAGTATAATTATTACATTTCTAGCGATAATAACTGCATAATATGGGTAACAATGCATGTTATATTGAGAATAATATAAGTAATAAGTATAACTATTACAGTTCTAGCGATAATAACTGCATTATATGCGTAATAATGCATGTTATATTGATAATATCGGGAGTAATAAGTATAATTATTATAGTTCTAGCGATAATAATAGTAAAATATGGCTAATAGTGCATGTTATATTGATAATAATAAAAGTAATAAGTATATTTATTACAGTTCTTTCGATAGAAACTGCATAATATGGGTAATAATGCATGTTATATTGAGAATAATATAAGTAATAAGTACAATTATTACAGTTCTAGCGATAATAACTCCATTATATGGTTAATAAAGCATGTTATATTGATAATAATATAAGTAATAAGTATAATTATTATAGTTCTAGCGATAATAACTGCATAATATGGCTAATAATGCATGTTATATTGATAATAATAAAAGTAATAAGTATATTTATTATAGTTCTATCGATAATAACTGCATAATATGGGTAATAATGCACGTTATATTGATGATAATAAAAGTAGTAAGTATATTTATTATAGTTCTACCGATTATAACTGCATAATATGGGTAATAATGCACGTTATATTGATGATAATAAAAGTAGTAAGTTTATTTATTATAGTTCTAGCGATAATAACTGCATAATATGGGTAATAATGCATGTTATATTGATAATAATATAAGTAATAAGTATAATTATTACATTTCTAGCGATAATAACTGCATAATATGGGTAACAATGCATGTTATATTGAGAATAATATAAGTAATAAGTATAAATATTACAGTTCTAGCGATAATAACTGCATTATATGCGTAATAATGCATGTTATATTGATAATATCGGGAGTAATAAGTATAATTATTATAGTTCTAGCGATAATAATAGTAAAATATGGCTAATAGTGCATGTTATATTGATAATAATAAAAGTAATAAGTATATTTATTACAGTTCTATCGATAGAAACTGCATAATATGGGTAATAATGCATGTTATATTGAGAATAATATAAGTAATTAGTACAATTATTACAGTTCTAGCGATAATAACTCCATTATATGGTTAATAAAGCATGTTATATTGATAATAATATAAGTAATAAGTATAACTATTACAGTTCTAGCGGTAATAGCTGCATAATATGGGTAATAATGCACGTTATATTGCTAATAATATAAATGATAAGTATAATTATTACAGTTCTAGCGATAATAACTGCATTATATGGCTAATAATGCATGTTATATTGATAATAATAGAAGTAATAAGTATATTTATTATAGTTCTATCGATAATAACTGCATAATATGGGTAATAATGCACGTTATATTGCTAATAATATAAATAATAAGTATAATTATTACAGTTCTAGCGATAATAACTGCATTATATGGGTAATAATGCATGTTATATTGATAATATCGGGAGTAATAAGTATAATTACTATATTTCTAGCGATAATAATAGTACCATATGGCTAATAGTGCATGTTATATTGATAATAATAAAAGTAATAAGTATATTTACTACAGTTCTATCGATAATAACTGCATAATATGGGTAATAATGCATGTTATATTGATGATAATAAAAGTAATAAGTATAATTATTACAGTTCTAGCGATAATAACTGCATTATATGGGTAATAATGCACGTTATATTGCTAATATCGGGAGTAATAAGTATAATTACTATAGTTCTAGCGATAATAATAGTACAATATGGCTAATAGTGCACGTTATATTGATAATAATAAAAGTAATACGTATATTTATTATAGTTCTAGCGATAATAACTGCATAATATGGGTAATAATTCATGTCATATTGATAATAATATAAGTAATATGTATAATTATTACAGTTCTAGCGATAATAACTGCATTATATGGGTAATAATGCACGTTATATTGCTAATAATATAAGTAATATGTATAATTATTACGGTTCTAGCGATAATAACTGCATAATATGGGTAATAATGCATGTTATATTGTTAATATCGGGAGTAACGAGTATAATTATTACAGTTCTAGCGATAATAATAGTAAAATATGGCTAATAGTGCCTGTTCTATTGATAATAATAAAAGTAATACGTATATTTATTACAGTTCTAGCGATAATAACTGCATTATATGCGTAATAATGCATGTTATATTGATAATAATATAAGTAATAAGTATAATTATTACAGTTCTAGCGATAATAACTCCATTATATGGGTAATAATGCATGTTATATTGATAATAATATAAATAATAAGTATAATTATTACAGTTCTAGCGATAATAACTGCATTATATGGGCAATAATGCATGTTATATTGATAATATAGGGAGTAACAAATATAATTATTATAGTTCTTGCGATAATAATAGTAAAATATGGCTAATAGTGCATGTTCTATTGATTATAATAAAAGTAATAAGTATAATTATTACAGTTCTAGCGATAATAACTCCATTATATGGGTAATAATGCATGTTATATTGATAATAATATAAGTAATAAGTATAATTATTACAGTTCTAGCGATAATAACTGCATAATATGGGTAATAATGCATGTTATATTGATAATATCGGGAGTAACGAGTATAATTATTACAGTTCTAGCGATAATAATAGTAAAATATGGCTAATAGTGCCTGTTCTATTGATAATAATAAAAGTAATACGTATATTTATTATAGTTCTAGCGATAATAACTGCATAATATGGGTAATAATGCATGTTATATTGATAATAATATAAGTAATAAGTATAATTATTACAGTTCTAGCGATAATAACTGCATAATATGGGTAATAATGCACGTTATATTGCTAATAATATAAGTAATAAGTATAATTATTACAGTTCTAGCGATAATAACTGCATTATATGGGTAATAATGCATGTTATATTGATAAAAATAAAAGTAATAAGTACATTTATTATAGTTCTATCGATAATAACTGCATAATATGGGTAATAATGCATGTTATATTGATGATAATAAAAGTAATACGTATATTTATTATAGTTCTAGCGATAATAACTGCATAATATGGGTAATAATTCATGTCATATTGATAATAATATAAGTAATATGTATAATTATTACAGTTCTAGCGATAATAACTGCATTATATGGGTAATAATGCATGTTATATTGATAAAAATAAAAGTAATAAGTATATTTATTATAGTTCTATCGATAATAACTGCATAATATGGGTAATAATGCATGTTATATTGATGATAATAAAAGTAATACGTATATTTATTATAGTTCTAGCGATAATAACTGCATAATATGGGTAATAATGCATGTTATATTGATGATAATAAAAGTAATACGTATATTTATTATAGTTCTAGCGATAATAACTGCATAATATGGGTAATAATTCATGTCATATTGATAATAATATAAGTAATAAGTATAATTATTACAGTTCTAGCGATAATAATAGTAAAATATGGCTAATAGTGCCTGTTCTATTGATAATAATAAAAGTAATATATATATTTATTACAGTTCTAGCGATAATAACTGCATTATATGCGTAATAATGCATGTTATATTGATAATATCGGGAGTAATAAGTATAATTATTATAGTTCTAGCGACAATAATAGTAAAATATGGCTAATAGTGCATGTTATATTGATAATAATAAAAGTAATAAGTATATTTATTATAGTTCTAGCGATAATAACTGCATAATATGGGCAATAATGCATGTTATATTGATAATAGTATAAGTAATAAGTATATTTATTACAGTTCTATCGATAGAAACTGCATAATATGGGTAATAATGCATGTTATATTGACGATAATAAAAGTAATACGTATATTTATTATAGTTCTAGCGATAATAACTGCATAATATGGGTAATAATGCATGTTATATTGATAATAGTATAAGTAATAAGTATATTTATTACAGTTCTATCGATAGAAACTGCATAATATGGGTAATAATGCATGTTATATTGACGATAATAAAAGTAATACGTATATTTATTATAGTTCTAGCGATAATAACTGCATAATATGGGTGATAATGCATGTTATATTGATAATAATAAAAGTAATAAGTATATTCATTATAGTTCTATCGATAATAACTGCATAATATGGGTAATAATGCACGTTATATTGATGATAATAAAAGTAGTAAGTATATTTATTATAGTTCTACCGATTATAACTGCATAATATGGGTAATAATGCACGTTATATTGAGAATAATATAAGTAATAAGTATAATTATTACAGTTCTAGCGATAATAACTGCATTATTTGGGTAATAATGCATGTTATATTGATAATAATATAAGTAATAAGTATAATTATTACAGTTCTAGCGATAATAACTCCATTATATGGGTAATAATGAATGTTATATTGATAATAATATAAGTAATAAGTATAATTATTACAGTTCTAGCGATAATAACTGCATAATATGGGTAATAATGCATGTTATATTGATAATAATATAAGTAATAAGTATAATTATTACAGTTCTAGCGATAATAACTGCATAATATGGGTAATAATGCACGTTATATTGCTAATAATATAAGTAATAAGTATAATTATTACAGTTCTAGCGATAATAACTGCATTATATGGGTAATAATGCATGTTATATTGATAAAAATAAAAGTAATAAGTATATTTATTATAGTTCTATCGATAATAACTGCATAATATGGGTAATAATGCATGTTATATTGATGATAATGAAAGTAGTAAGTATATTTATTATAGTTCTACCGATTATAACTGCATAATATGGGTAATAATGCACGTTATATTGAGAATAGTATAAGTTATAAGTATAATTATTACAGTTCTAGCGATAATAACTGCATTATTTGGGTAATAATGCATGTTATATTGATAATAATATAAGTAATAAGTATAATTATTACAGTTCTAGCGATAATAACTCCATTATATGGGTAATAATGCATGTTATATTGATAATAATATAAGTAGTAAGTATAATTATTACAGTTCTAGCGATAATAGCTGCATAATATGGGTAATAATGCACGTTATATTGCTAACAATATAAATAATAAGTATAATTATTACAGTTCTAGCGATAATAACTGCATTATATGGGTAATAATGCACGTTATATTGCTAATATCGGGAGTAATAAGTATAATTACTATAGTTCTAGCGATAATAATAGTACAATATGGCTAATAGTGCATGTTATATTGATAATGATAAAAGTAATAAGTATATTTATTACAGTTCTATCGATAATAACTGCATTATATGGGTAATAATGCATGTTATATTGATGATAATAAAAGTAATACGTATATTTATTATAGTTCTAGCGATAATAACTGCATAATATGGGTGATAATGCATGTTATATTGATAATAATAAAAGTAATAAGTATATTCATTATAGTTCTATCGATAATAACTGCATAATATGGGTAATAATGCACGTTATATTGATGATAATAAAAGTAGTAAGTATATTTATTATAGTTCTACCGATTATAACTGCATAATATGGGTAATAATGCACGTTATATTGAGAATAATATAAGTAATAAGTATAATTATTACAGTTCTAGCGATAATAACTGCATTATTTGGGTAATAATGCATGTTATATTGATAATAATATAAGTAATAAGTATAATTATTACAGTTCTAGCGATAATAACTCCATTATATGGGTAATAATGAATGTTATATTGATAATAATATAAGTAATAAGTATAATTATTACAGTTCTAGCGATAATAACTGCATAATATGGGTAATAATGCATGTTATATTGATAATAATATAAGTAATAAGTATAATTATTACAGTTCTAGCGATAATAACTGCATAATATGGGTAATAATGCATGTTATATTGATAATATCGGGTGTAACGAGTATAGTTATTACAGTTCTAGCGACAATAATAGTAAAATATGGCTAATAGTGCATGTTATATTGATAATAATAAAAGTAATAAGTATATTTATTATAGTTCTAGCGATAATAACTGCATAATATGGGTAATAATGCATGTTATATTGATAATAGTATAAGTAATAAGTATATTTATTACAGTTCTATCGATAGAAACTGCATAATATGGGTAATAATGCATGTTATATTGACGATAATAAAAGTAATACGTATATTTATTATAGTTCTAGCGATAATAACTGCATAATATGGGTAATAATGCATGTTATATTGATAATAGTATAAGTAATAAGTATATTTATTACAGTTCTATCGATAGAAACTGCATAATATGGGTAATAATGCATGTTATATTGACGATAATAAAAGTAATACGTATATTTATTATAGTTCTAGCGATAATAACTGCATAATATGGGTGATAATGCATGTTATATTGATAATAATAAGAGTAATAAGTATATTTATTATAGTTCTACCGATTATAACTGCATAATATGGGTAATAATGCACGTTATATTGAGAATAATATAAGTAATAAGTATAATTATTACAGTTCTAGCGATAATAACTGCATTATTTGGGTAATAATGCATGTTATATTGATAATAATATAAGTAATAAGTATAATTATTACAGTTCTAGCGATAATAACTCCATTATATGGGTAATAATGAATGTTATATTGATAATAATATAAGTAATAAGTATAATTATTACAGTTCTAGCGATAATAACTGCATAATATGGGTAATAATGCATGTTATATTGATAATAATATAAGTAATAAGTATAATTATTACAGTTCTAGCGATAATAACTGCATAATATGGGTAATAATGCACGTTATATTGATGATAATAAAAGTAGTAAGAATATTTATTACAGTTCTAGCGATAATAACTGCATTATATGCGTAATAATGCATGTTATATTTATAATAATATAAGTAATAAGCGTATTTATTACAGTTCTATCGATAGAAACAGCATAATATGGGTAATAATGCATGTTATATTAAGAATAATATAAGTTATAAGTATAATTATTACAGTTCTAGCGATAATAGCTGCATTATTTGGGTAATAATGCATGTTATATTGATAATAATATAAGTAATAAGTATAATTATTACAGTTCTAGCGATAATAACTCCATTATATGGGTAATAATGCACGTTATATTGATAATAATATAAGTAGTAAGTATAATTATTACAGTTCTAGCGATAATAGCTGCATAATATGGGTAATAATGCACGTTATATTGCTAACAATATAAATAATAAGTATAATTATTACAGTTCTAGCGATAATAACTGCATTATATGGGTAATAATGCACGTTATATTGCTAACATCGGGAGTAATAAGTATAATTACTATAGTTCTAGCGATAATAATAGTACAATATGGCTAATAGTGCATGTTATATTGATAATAATAAAAGTAATAAGTATATTTATTACAGTTCTATCGATAATAACTGCATAATATGGGTAATAATGCATGTTATATTGATGATAATAAAAGTAATACGTATATTTATTATAGTTCTAGCGATAATAACTGCATAATATGGGTAATAATTCATGTTATATTGATAATAATATAAGTAATATGTATAATTATTACAGTTCTAGCGATAATAACTGCATTATATGGGTAATAATGCATGTTATATTGCTAATAATATAAGTAATATGTATAATTATTACGGTTCTAGCGATAATAACTGCATTATATGGGTAATAATGCATGTTATATTGATAATAATATAAGTAATAAGTATAATTATTACAGTTCTAGCGATAATAACTGCATTATATGGGTAATAATGCACGTTATATTGCTAATAATATACGTAATAAGTATAATTATTACAGTTCTAGCGATAATAACTGCATAATATGGGTAATAATGCATGTTATATTGATAATATCGGGTGTAACGAGTATAATTATTACAGTTCTAGCGATAATAATAGTAAAATATGGCTAATAGTGCCTGTTCTATTGATAATAATAAAAGTAATACGTATATTTATTACAGTTCTAGCGATAATAACTGCATTATATGCGTAATAATGCATGTTATATTGATAATATCGGGAGTAATAAGTATAATTATTATAGTTCTAGCGACAATAATAGTAAAATATGGCTAATAGTGCATGTTATATTGATAATAATAAAAGTAATAAGTATATTTATTATAGTTCTAGCGATAATAACTGCATAATATGGGTAATAATGCATGTTATATTGATAATAATAAAAGTAACAAGTATATTCATTATAGTTCTATCGATAATAACTGCATAATATGGGTAATAATGCACGTTATATTGATGATAATAAAAGTAGTAAGTATATTTATTATAGTTCTACCGATTATAACTACATAATATGGGTAATAATGCACGTTATATTGAGAATAATATAAGTAATAAGTATAATTATTACAGTTCTAGCGATAATAACTGCATAATATGGGTAATAATGCATGTTATATTGATAATAGTATAAGTAATAAGTATATTTATTACAGTTCTATGGATAGAAACTGCATAATATGGGTAATAATGCATGTTATATTGACGATAATAAAAGTAATACGTATATTTATTATAGTTCTAGCGATAATAACTGCATAATATGGGTAACAATGCATGTTATATTGATAATAGTATAAGTAATAAGTATATTTATTACAGTTCTATCGATAGAAACTGCATAATATGGGTAATAATGCATGTTATATTGACGATAATAAAAGTAATACGTATATTTATTATAGTTCTAGCGATAATAACTGCATAATATGGGTGATAATGCATGTTATATTGATAATAATAAAAGTAACAAGTATATTCATTATAGTTCTATCGATAATAACTGCATAATATGGGTAATAATGCACGTTATATTGATGATAATAAAAGTAGTAAGTATATTTATTATAGTTCTACCGATTATAACTGCATAATATGGGTAATAATGCACGTTATATTGAGAATAATATAAGTAATAAGTATAATTATTACAGTTCTAGCGATAATAACTGCATTATTTGGGTAATAATGCATGTTATATTGATAATAATATAAGTAATAAGTATAATTATTACAGTTCTAGCGATAATAACTCCATTATATGGGTAATAATGAATGTTATATTGATAATAATATAAGTAATAAGTATAATTATTACAGTTCTAGCGATAATAACTGCATAATATGGGTAATAATGCATGTTATATTGATAATAATATAAGTAATAAGTATAATTATTACAGTTCTAGCGATAATAACTGCATAATATGGGTAATAATGCATGTTATATTGATAATATCGGGTGTAACGAGTATAGTTATTACAGTTCTAGCGACAATAATAGTAAAATATGGCTAATAGTGCATGTTATATTGATAATAATAAAAGTAATAAGTATATTTATTATAGTTCTAGCGATAATAACTGCATAATATGGGTAATAATGCATGTTATATTGATAATAGTATAAGTAATAAGTATATTTATTACAGTTCTATCGATAGAAACTGCATAATATGGGTAATAATGCATGTTATATTGACGATAATAAAAGTAATACGTATATTTATTATAGTTCTAGCGATAATAACTGCATAATATGGGTAATAATGCATGTTATATTGATAATAGTATAAGTAATAAGTATATTTATTACAGTTCTATCGATAGAAACTGCATAATATGGGTAATAATGCATGTTATATTGACGATAATAAAAGTAATACGTATATTTATTATAGTTCTAGCGATAATAACTGCATAATATGGGTGATAATGCATGTTATATTGATAATAATAAGAGTAATAAGTATATTTATTATAGTTCTACCGATTATAACTGCATAATATAGGTAATAATGCACGTTATATTGAGAATAATATAAGTAATAAGTATAATTATTACAGTTCTAGCGATAATAACTGCATTATTTGGGTAATAATGCATGTTATATTGATAATAATATAAGTAATAAGTATAATTATTACAGTTCTAGCGATAATAACTCCATTATATGGGTAATAATGAATGTTATATTGATAATAATATAAGTAATAAGTATAATTATTACAGTTCTAGCGATAATAACTGCATAATATGGGTAATAATGCATGTTATATTGATAATAATATAAGTAATAAGTATAATTATTACAGTTCTAGCGATAATAACTGCATAATATGGGTAATAATGCACGTTATATTGATGATAATAAAAGTAGTAAGAATATTTATTACAGTTCTAGCGATAATAACTGCATTATATGCGTAATAATGCATGTTATATTTATAATAATATAAGTAATAAGCGTATTTATTACAGTTCTATCGATAGAAACAGCATAATATGGGTAATAATGCATGTTATATTGAGAATAATATAAGTTATAAGTATAATTATTACAGTTCTAGCGATAATAGCTGCATTATTTGGGTAATAATGCATGTTATATTGATAATAATATAAGTAATAAGTATAATTATTACAGTTCTAGCGATAATAACTCCATTATATGGGTAATAATGCACGTTATATTGATAATAATATAAGTAGTAAGTATAATTATTACAGTTCTAGCGATAATAGCTGCATAATATGGGTAATAATGCACGTTATATTGCTAACAATATAAATAATAAGTATAATTATTACAGTTCTAGCGATAATAACTGCATTATATGGGTAATAATGCACGTTATATTGCTAACATCGGGAGTAATAAGTATAATTACTATAGTTCTAGCGATAATAATAGTACAATATGGCTAATAGTGCATGTTATATTGATAATAATAAAAGTAATAAGTATATTTATTACAGTTCTATCGATAATAACTGCATAATATGGGTAATAATGCATGTTATATTGATGATAATAAAAGTAATACGTATATTTATTATAGTTCTAGCGATAATAACTGCATAATATGGGTAATAATTCATGTTATATTGATAATAATATAAGTAATATGTATAATTATTACAGTTCTAGCGATAATAACTGCATTATATGGGTAATAATGCATGTTATATTGCTAATAATATAAGTAATATGTATAATTATTACGGTTCTAGCGATAATAACTGCATTATATGGGTAATAATGCATGTTATATTGATAATAATATAAGTAATAAGTATAATTATTACAGTTCTAGCGATAATAACTGCATTATATGGGTAATAATGCACGTTATATTGCTAATAATATACGTAATAAGTATAATTATTACAGTTCTAGCGATAATAACTGCATAATATGGGTAATAATGCATGTTATATTGATAATATCGGGTGTAACGAGTATAATTATTACAGTTCTAGCGATAATAATAGTAAAATATGGCTAATAGTGCCTGTTCTATTGATAATAATAAAAGTAATACGTATATTTATTACAGTTCTAGCGATAATAACTGCATTATATGCGTAATAATGCATGTTATATTGATAATATCGGGAGTAATAAGTATAATTATTATAGTTCTAGCGACAATAATAGTAAAATATGGCTAATAGTGCATGTTATATTGATAATAATAAAAGTAATAAGTATATTTATTATAGTTCTAGCGATAATAACTGCATAATATGGGTAATAATGCATGTTATATTGATAATAATAAAAGTAACAAGTATATTCATTATAGTTCTATCGATAATAACTGCATAATATGGGTAATAATGCACGTTATATTGATGATAATAAAAGTAGTAAGTATATTTATTATAGTTCTACCGATTATAACTACATAATATGGGTAATAATGCACGTTATATTGAGAATAATATAAGTAATAAGTATAATTATTACAGTTCTAGCGATAATAACTGCATAATATGGGTAATAATGCATGTTATATTGATAATAGTATAAGTAATAAGTATATTTATTACAGTTCTATGGATAGAAACTGCATAATATGGGTAATAATGCATGTTATATTGACGATAATAAAAGTAATACGTATATTTATTATAGTTCTAGCGATAATAACTGCATAATATGGGTAACAATGCATGTTATATTGATAATAGTATAAGTAATAAGTATATTTATTACAGTTCTATCGATAGAAACTGCATAATATGGGTAATAATGCATGTTATATTGACGATAATAAAAGTAATACGTATATTTATTATAGTTCTAGCGATAATAACTGCATAATATGGGTGATAATGCATGTTATATTGATAATAATAAAAGTAACAAGTATATTCATTATAGTTCTATCGATAATAACTGCATAATATGGGTAATAATGCACGTTATATTGATGATAATAAAAGTAGTAAGTATATTTATTATAGTTCTACCGATTATAACTGCATAATATGGGTAATAATGCACGTTATATTGAGAATAATATAAGTAATAAGTATAATTATTACAGTTCTAGCGATAATAACTGCATTATTTGGGTAATAATGCATGTTATATTGATAATAATATAAGTAATAAGTATAATTATTACAGTTCTAGCGATAGTAACTCCATTATATGGGTAATAATGAATGTTATATTGATAATAATATAAGTAATAAGTATAATTATTACAGTTCTAGCGATAATAGCTGCATAATATGGGTAATAATGCACGTTATATTGCCAACAATATAAATAATAAGTATAATTATTACAGTTCTAGCGATAATGACTGCATTATATGGGTAATAATGCACGTTATATTGCTAATATCGGGAGTAATAAGTATAATTACTATAGTTCTAGCGATAATAATAGTACAATATGGCTAATAGTGCATGTTATATTGATAATAATAAAAGTAATAAGTATATTTTTTACAGTTCTATCGATAATAACTGCATAATATGGGTAATAATGCATGTTATATTGATGATAATAAAAGTAATACGTATATTTATTATAGTTCTAGCGATAATAACTGCATAATATGGGTAATAATTCATGTTATATTGATAATAATATAAGTAATATGTATAATTATTACAGTTCTAGCGATAATAACTGCATTATATGGGTAATAATGCATGTCATATTGCTAATAATATAAGTAATATGTATAATTATTACGGTTCTAGCGATAATAACTGCATTATATGGCTAATAATGCATGTTATATTGATAATAATATAAGTAATAAGTATAATTATTACAGTTCTAGCGATAATAACTGCATTATATGGGTAATAATGCACGTTATATTGCTAATAATATACGTAATAAGTATAATTATTACAGTTCTAGCGATAATAACTGCATAATATGGGTAATAATTCATGTTATATTGATAATAATATAAGTAATATGTATAATTATTACAGTTCTATCGATAATAACTGCATTATATGGGTAATAATGCATGTTATATTGCTAATAATATAAGTAATATGTATAATTATTACGGTTCTAGCGATAATAACTGCATTATATGGGTAATAATGCATGTTATATTGATAATAATATAAGTAATAAGTATAATTATTACAGTTCTAGCGATAATAACTGCATTATATGGGTAATAATGCACGTTATATTGCTAATAATATACGTAATAAGTATAATTATTACAGTTCTAGCGATAATAACTGCATAATATGGGTAATAATGCATGTTATATTGATAATATCGGGTGTAACGAGTATAATTATTACAGTTCTAGCGATAATAATAGTAAAATATGGCTAATAGTGCCTGTTCTATTGATAATAATAAAAGTAATACGTATATTTATTACAGTTCTAGCGATAATAACTGCATTATATGCGTAATAATGCATGTTATATTGATAATATCGGGAGTAATAAGTATAATTATTATAGTTCTAGCGACAATAATAGTAAAATATGGCTAATAGTGCATGTTATATTGATAATAATAAAAGTAATAAGTATATTTATTATAGTTCTAGCGATAATAACTGCATAATATGGGTAATAATGCATGTTATATTGATAATAATAAAAGTAACAAGTATATTCATTATAGTTCTATCGATAATAACTGCATAATATGGGTAATAATGCACGTTATATTGATGATAATAAAAGTAGTAAGTATATTTATTATAGTTCTACCGATTATAACTACATAATATGGGTAATAATGCACGTTATATTGAGAATAATATAAGTAATAAGTATAATTATTACAGTTCTAGCGATAATAACTGCATAATATGGGTAATAATGCATGTTATATTGATAATAGTATAAGTAATAAGTATATTTATTACAGTTCTATGGATAGAAACTGCATAATATGGGTAATAATGCATGTTATATTGACGATAATAAAAGTAATACGTATATTTATTATAGTTCTAGCGATAATAACTGCATAATATGGGTAACAATGCATGTTATATTGATAATAGTATAAGTAATAAGTATATTTATTACAGTTCTATCGATAGAAACTGCATAATATGGGTAATAATGCATGTTATATTGACGATAATAAAAGTAATACGTATATTTATTATAGTTCTAGCGATAATAACTGCATAATATGGGTGATAATGCATGTTATATTGATAATAATAAAAGTAACAAGTATATTCATTATAGTTCTATCGATAATAACTGCATAATATGGGTAATAATGCACGTTATATTGATGATAATAAAAGTAGTAAGTATATTTATTATAGTTCTACCGATTATAACTGCATAATATGGGTAATAATGCACGTTATATTGAGAATAATATAAGTAATAAGTATAATTATTACAGTTCTAGCGATAATAACTGCATTATTTGGGTAATAATGCATGTTATATTGATAATAATATAAGTAATAAGTATAATTATTACAGTTCTAGCGATAATAACTCCATTATATGGGTAATAATGAATGTTATATTGATAATAATATAAGTAATAAGTATAATTATTACAGTTCTAGCGATAATAGCTGCATAATATGGGTAATAATGCACGTTATATTGCTAACAATATAAATAATAAGTATAATTATTACAGTTCTAGCGATAATGACTGCATTATATGGGTAATAATGCACGTTATATTGCTAATATCGGGAGTAATAAGTATAATTACTATAGTTCTAGCGATAATAATAGTACAATATGGCTAATAGTGCATGTTATATTGATAATAATAAAAGTAATAAGTATATTTTTTACAGTTCTATCGATAATAACTGCATAATATGGGTAATAATGCATGTTATATTGATGATAATAAAAGTAATACGTATATTTATTATAGTTCTAGCGATAATAACTGCATAATATGGGTAATAATTCATGTTATATTGATAATAATATAAGTAATATGTATAATTATTACAGTTCTAGCGATAATAACTGCATTATATGGGTAATAATGCATGTCATATTGCTAATAATATAAGTAATATGTATAATTATTACGGTTCTAGCGATAATAACTGCATTATATGGCTAATAATGCATGTTATATTGATAATAATATAAGTAATAAGTATAATTATTACAGTTCTAGCGATAATAACTGCATTATATGGGTAATAATGCACGTTATATTGCTAATAATATACGTAATAAGTATAATTATTACAGTTCTAGCGATAATAACTGCATAATATGGGTAATAATGCATGTTATATTGATAATATCGGGTGTAACGAGTATAATTATTACAGTTCTAGCGATAATAATAGTAAAATATGGCTAATAGTGCCTGTTCTATTGATAATAATAAAAGTAATACGTATATTTATTACAGTTCTAGCGATAATAACTGCATTATATGCGTAATAATGCATGTTATATTGATAATATCGGGAGTAATAAGTATAATTATTATAGTTCTAGCGACAATAATAGTAAAATATGGCTAATAGTGCATGTTATATTGATAATAATAAAAGTAATAAGTATATTTATTATAGTTCTAGCGATAATAACTGCATAATATGGGTAATAATGCATGTTATATTGATAATAGTATAAGTAATAAGTATATTTATTACAGTTCTATGGATAGAAACTGCATAATATGGGTAATAATGCATGTTATATTGACGATAATAAAAGTAATACGTATATTTATTATAGTTCTAGCGATAATAACTGCATAATATGGGTAACAATGCATGTTATATTGATAATAGTATAAGTAATAAGTATATTTATTACAGTTCTATCGATAGAAACTGCATAATATGGGTAATAATGCATGTTATATTGACGATAATAAAAGTAATACGTATATTTATTATAGTTCTAGCGATAATAACTGCATAATATGGGTGATAATGCATGTTATATTGATAATAATAAAAGTAACAAGTATATTCATTATAGTTCTATCGATAATAACTGCATAATATGGGTAATAATGCACGTTATATTGATGATAATAAAGGTAGTAAGTATATTTATTATAGTTCTACCGATTATAACTGCATAATATGGGTAATAATGCACGTTATATTGAGAATAATATAAGTAATAAGTATAATTATTACAGTTCTAGCGATAATAACTGCATTATTTGGGTAATAATGCATGTTATATTGATAATAATATAAGTAATAAGTATAATTATTACAGTTCTAGCGATAATAACTCCATTATATGGGTAATAATGAACGTTATATTGGTAATAATATAAGTAATAAGTATAATTATTACAGTTCTAGCGATAATAGCTGCATAATATGGGTAATAATGCACGTTATATTGCTAAGAATATAAATAATAAGTATAATTATTACAGTTCTAGCGATAATAACTGCATTATATGGGTAATAATGCACGTTATATTGCTAATATCGGGAGTAATAAGTATAATTACTATAGTTCTAGCGATAATAATAGTACAATATGGCTAATAGTGCATGTTATATTGATAATAATAAAAGTAATAAGTATATTTATTACAGTTCTATCGATAATAACTGCATAATATGGGTAATAATGCATGTTATATTGATGATAATAAAAGTAATACGTATATTTATTATAGTTCTAGCGATAATAACTGCATAATATGGGTAATAATGCATGTTATATTGATAATAATATAAGTAATAAGTATAATTATTACAGTTCTAGCGATAATAACTGCATTATATGGGTAATAATGCACGTTATATTGCTAACAATATAAATAATAAGTATAATTATTATAGTTCTAGCGACAATAATAGTAAAATATGGCTAATAGTGCATGTTATATTGATAATAATAAAAGTAATAAGTATATTTATTATAGTTCTAGCGATAATAACTGCATAATATGGGTGATTATGCATGTTATATTGATAATAATAAAAGTAATAAGTATATTTATTACAGTTCTATCGATAGAAACTGCATAATATGGGTAATAATGCATGTTATATTGACGATAATAAAAGTAATACGTATATTTATTATAGTTCTAGCGATAATAACTGCATAATATGGGTAATAATGCATGTTATATTGATAATAGTATAAGTAATAAGTATAATTATTACAGTTTTAGCGATAATAACTGCATTATTTGGGTAATAATGCATGTTATATTGATAATAATATAAGTAATAAGTATAATTATTACAGTTCTAGCGATAATAACTCCATTATATGGGTAATAACGCATGTTATATTGATAATAATATAAGTAATAAGTATAATTATTACAGTTCTAGCGATAATAGCTGCATAATATGGGTAATAATGCACGTTATATTGATAACAATATAAATAATAAGTATAATTATTACAGTTCTAGCGATAATAACTGCATTATATGGGTAATAATGCACGTTATATTGCTAATATCGGGAGTAATAAGTATAATTACTATAGTTCTAGCGATAATAATAGTACAATATGGCTAATAGTGCATGTTATATTGATAATAATAAAAGTAATAAGTATATTTATTACAGTTCTAGCGATAATAACTGCATTATATGGGTAATAATGCATGTTATATTGATAATAATAAAAGTAATACGTATATTTATTATAGTTCTAGCGATAATAACTGCATAATATGGGTAATAATGCATGTTATATTGCTAATAATATAAGTAATATGTATAATTATTACGGTTCTAGCGATAATAACTGCATTATATGGGTAATAATGCATGTTATATTGATAATATCGGGAGTAGTAAATATAATTATTATAGTTCTTGCGATAATAATAGTAAAATATGGCTAATAGTGCATGTTCTATTGATAATAATAAAAGTAAGAAGTATATTTATTATAGTTCTGTCGATAATAACTGCATAATATGGGTAACAATGCATGTTATATTGAGAATAATATAAGTAATAAGTATAATTATTACAGTTCTAGCGATAATACCTGCATTATATGCGTAATAATGCATGTTATACTGATAATATCGGGAGTAATAAGTATAATTATTATAGTTCTAGCGATAGTAAAAGTAAAATATGGCTAATAGTGCATGTTATATTGATAATAATAAAAGTAATAAGTATATTTATTACAGTTCTATCGATAGAAACTGCATAATATGGGTAATAATGCATGTTATATTGATGATAATATAAGTAATAAGTATATTTATTATAGTTCTATCGATAATAACTGCATAATATGGGTAATAATGCACGTTATATTGATGATAATAAAAGTAGAAAGTATATTTATTATAGTTCTACCGATTATAACTGCATAATATGGGTAATAATGCATGTTATATTGAGAATAATATAAGTAGTAAGTATAATTATTACAGTTCTAGCGATAATAACTGCATTATTTGGGTAATAATGGATGTTATATTGATAATATCGAGAGTAATAAGTATAATTATTACAGTTCTAGCGATAATACTAGTAAAATATGGCTAAGAGTGCCTGTTATATTGATAACAATAAAAGTAATAAGTATATTTATTATAGTTCTAGCGATAATAACTGCATAATATGGGTAATAATGCATGTTATATTGATAATAATATAAGTAATAAGTATAATTATTACAGTTCTATCGATAGAAACTGCACAATATGGGTAATAATGCATGTTATATTGACGATAATAAAAGTAATACGTATATTTATTACAGTTCTATCGATAGAAACTGCATAATATGGGTAATAATGCATGGTATATTGATGATAATAAAAGTAATAAGTATAATTATTACAGTTCTAGCGATAGTAACTGCATTATATGTGTAATAATGCACGTTATATGGCTAATATCGGGAGTAATAAGTGTAATTACTATAGTTCCAGCGATAATAATAGTACAATATGGCTAATAGTGCACGTTATATTGATAATAATAAAAGTAATAAGTATATTTATTACAGTTCTATCGATAATAACTGCATAATATGGGTAATAATGCATGTTATATTGATGATAATAAAAGTAATAAGTATATTTATTACAGTTCTAGCGATAATAACTGCATTATATGGGCAAAAATGCATGTTATATTGATAATATCGGGAGTAATAAATATAATTATTATAGTTCTTGCGATAATAATAGTAAAACATGGCTAATAGTGCATGTTCTATTGATAATAATAAATGTAATACGTATATTTGTTATAGTTCTAGCGATAATAACTGCATAATATGGGTAATAATGCATGTTATATTGATAATAATATAAGTAATAAGTATAATTATTACAGTTCTAGCGATAATAACTGCATAATATGGGTAATAATGCACGTTATATTGCTAATAGTATAAGTAATAAGTATAATTATTACAGTTCTAGCGATAATAACTGCATTATATGGGTAATAATGCATGTTATATTGATAATAATAAAAGTAATAAGTATATTTATTATAGTTCTATCGATAATAACTGCATAATATGGGTAATAATGCATGTTATATTGATGATAATGAAAGTAGTAAGTATATTTATTACAGTTCTATCGATAATAACTGCATAATATGGGTAATAATGCACGTTATGTTGATGATAATAAAAGTAGTAAGTATATTTATTATAGTTCTACCGATTATAACTGCATAATATGGGTAATGATGCATGTTATATTGAGAATAATATAAGTAATAAGTACAATTATTACAGTTCTAGCGATAATAACTCCATTATATGGTTAATAATGCATGTTATATTGATAATAATATAAGTAATAAGTATAACTATTACAGTTCTAGCGGTAATAGCTGCATAATATGGGTAATCATGCACGTTATATTGCTAATAATATAAATGATAAGTATAATTATTACAGTTCTAGCGATAATAACTGCATTATATGGCTAATAATGCATGTTATATTGATAATAATAAAAGTAATAAGTATATTTATTATAGTTCTATCGATAATAACTGCAAAATATGGGTAATAATGCACGTTATATTGCTAATAATATAAATAATAAGTATAATTATTACAGTTCTAGCGATAATAACTGCATTATATGGGTAATAATGCATGTTATATTGATAATATCGGGAGTAATAAGTATAATTACTATATTTCTAGCGATAATAATAGTACCATATGGCTAATAGTGCATGTTATATTGATAATAATAAAGGTAATAAGTATATTTACTACAGTTCTATCGATAATAACTGCATAATGTGGGTAATAATGCATGTTATATTGATGATAATAAAAGTAATAAGTATAATTATTACAGTTCTAGCGATAATAACTGCATTATATGGGTAATAATGCACGTTATATTGCTAATAATATAAGTAATAAGTATAATTATTACAGATCTAGCGATAATAACTGCATTATATGGGTAATAATGCACGTTATATTGCTAATATCGGGAGTAATAAGTATAATTACTATAGTTCTAGCGATAATAATAGTACAATATGGCCAATAGTGCATGTTATATTGATAATAATAAAAGTAATAAGTATATTTATTACAGTTCTATCGATAATAACTGCATAATATGGGTAATAATGCATGTTATATTGATGATAATAAAAGTAATACGTATATTTATTATAGTTCTCGCGATAATAACTGCATAATATGGGTAATAATGCACGTTATATTGCTAGTAATATAAGTAATATGTATAATTATTACGGTTCTAGCGATAGTAACTGCATTATATGGGTAATAATGCATGTTATATTGATAATATCGGGAGTAGTAAATATAATTATTATAGTTCTTGCGGTAATAGTAGTAAAATATGGCTAATAGTGCATGTTCTATTGATAATAATAAAAGTAATAAGTATATTTATTATAGTTCTGTCGATAATAACTGCATAATATGGGTAATAATGCATGTTATATTGATGATAATAAAAGTAATACGTATATTTATTATAGTTCTCGCGATAATAACTGCATAATATGGGTAATAATACACGTTATATTGCTAATAATATAAGTAATATGTATAATTATTACGGTTCTAGCGATAGTAACTGCATTATATGGGTAATAATGCATGTTATATTGATAATATCGGGAGTAGTAAATATAATTATTATAGTTCTTGCGATAATAATAGTAAAATATGGCTAATAGTGCATGTTCTATTGATAATAATAAAAGTAATAAGTATATTTATTATAGTTCTGTCGATAATAACTGCATAATATGGGTAACAATGCATGTTATATTGAGAATAATATAAGTAATAAGTATAATTATTACAGTTCTAGCGATAATAACTGCATTATATGCGTAATAATGCATGTTATACTGATAATATCGGGAGTAATAAGTATAATTTTTATAGTTCTAGCGATAGTAATAGTAAAATATGGCTAATAGTGCATGCTATATTGATAATAATAAAAGTAATAAGTATATTTATTACAGTTCTATCGATAGAAACTGCATAATATGGGTAATAATGCACGTTATATTGATGATAATAAAAGTAGTAAGTATATTTATTATAGTTCTACCGATTATAACTGCATAATATGGGTAATAATGCATGTTATATTGAGAATAATATAAGTAATAAGTATAATTATTACAGTTCTAGCGATAATACTAGTAAAATATGGCTAAGAGTGCCTGTTATATTGATAATAATAAAAGTAATGAGTATATTTATTATACTTCTGTCGATAATAACTGCATTATATGGGTAACAGTGCATGTTATATTGATAATAATATAAGTAATAAGTATAATTATTACAGTTCTAGCGATAATAACTGCATAATATGGGTCATAATGCACGTTATATTGCTAATAATATAAGTAATAAGTATAATTATTACAGTTCTAGCGATAATAACTCCATTATATGGGTAGAAATGCATGTTATATTGATAATAATATAAGTAATAAGTATATTTATTATGCTTCTGTCGATAATAACTGCATTATATGGGTAATAATGCATGTTATATTGATAATAATATAAGTAATAAGTATAATAATTACAGTTCTAGCGATAATAACTCCATTATATGGGTAGAAATGCACGTTATATTGCTAATAATATAAGTAGTAAGTATAATTATTACAGATCTAGCGATAATAACTGCATTATATGTGTAATAATGCATGTTATATTGATAATATCGGGAGTAATAAGTATAATTACTATAGTTCTAGCGATAATAATAGTACAATATGGCTAATAGTGCATGTTATATTGATAATAATAAAAGTAATAAGTATATTTGTTACAGTTCTATCGATAATAACTGCATAATATGGGCAATAATGCATGTTATATTGATGATAATAAAAGTAATACGTATATTTATTATAGTTCTAGCGATAATAACTGCATAATATGGGTAATAATTCATGTTATATTGATAATAATATAAGTAATAAGTACAATTATTACAGTTCTATCGATAATAACTGCATAATATGGGTAATAATGCATGTTATATTGATGATAATAAAAGTAATACGTATATTTATTATAGTTCTAGCGATAATAACTGAATAATATGGGTAATAATGCATGTTATATTGATAATAATATAAGTAATAAGTATAATTATTACATTTCTAGCGATAATAACTGCATAATATGGGTAACAATACATGTTATATTGAGAATAATATAAGTAATAAGTATAATTATTACAGTTCTAGCGATAATAACTGCATTATATGCGTAATAATGCATGTTATATTGATAATATCGGGAGTAATAAGTATAATTATTATAGTTCTAGCGATAATAATAGTAAAATATGGCTAATAGTGCATGTTATATTGATAATAATAAAAGTAATAAGTATATTTATTACAGTTCTATCGATAGAAACTGCATAATATGGGTAATAATGCATGTTATATTGATGACAATAAAAGTAATACGTATATTTATTATAGTTCTAGCGATAATAACTGCATAATATGGGTAATAATGCGTGTTGTATTGATAATAATAAAAGTGATAAGTATATTTATTATAGTTCTATCGATAATAACTGCATAATATGGGTAATAATGCACGTTATATTGATGATAATAAAAGTAGTAAGTATATTTATTATAGTTCTACCGATTATAACTGCATAATATGGGTAATGATGCATGTTATATTGAGAATAATATAAGTAATAAGTACAATTATTACTGTCCTGGCGATAGTAACTCCATTATATGGTTAATAATGCATGTTATATTGATAATAATATAAGTAATAAGTATAACTATTACAGTTCTAGCGGTAATAGCTGCATAATATGGGTAATAATGCACGTTATATTGCTAATAATATAAATGATAAGTATAATTATTACAGTTCTCGCGATAATAACTCCATTATATGGGTAGAAATGCATGTTATATTGATAATAATATAAGTAATAAGTATATTTATTATGCTTCTGTCGATAATAACTGCATTATATGGGTAATAATGCATGTTATATTGATAATAATATAAGTAATAAGTATAATTATTACAGTTCTATCGATAGAAACTGCATAATATGGGTAATAATGCATGGTATATTGATGATAATAAAAGTAATAAGTATATTTATTATAGTTCTATCGATAATAACTGCATAATATGGGTAATAATGCACGTTATATTGATGATAATAAAAGTAGTAAGTATATTTATTATAGTTCTACCGATTATAACTGCATAATGTGGGTAATAATGCATGTTATATTGAGAATAATATAAGTAATAAGTGTAATTATTACAGTTCTAGCGATAATAACTGCATAATATGGGTAATAATGAACGTTATATTGCTAATAATATAAGTAATAAGTATAATTATTACAGTTCTAGCGATAATAACTGCATTATATGGGTAATAATGCATGTTATATTGATGATAATAAAAGTAATACGTATATTTATTACAGTTCTATCGATAATAACTGCATAATATGGGTAATAATGCATGTTATATAGATGATAATAAAAGTAATAAGTATAATTATTACAGTTCTAGCGATAGTAACTGCATTATATGTGTAATAATGCACGTTATATTGCTAATATCGGGAGTAATAAGTATAATTACTATAGTTCCAGCGATAATAATAGTACAATATGGCTAATAGTGCACGTTATATTGATAATAATAAAAGTAATAAGTATATTTATTACAGTTCTATCGATAATAACTGCATAATATGGGTAATAATGCATGTTATATTGATGATAATAAAAGTAATAAGTATATTTATTATAGTTCTAGCGATAATAACTGCATTATATGGGTAATAATGCATGTTATATTTATAATAATATAAGTAATAAGTATATTTATTACAGTTCTATCGATAGAAACTGCATAATATGGGTAATAATGCATGTTATATTGACGATAATAAAAGTAATACGTATATTTATTATAGTTCTATCGATAATAACTGCATAATATGGGTAATAATGCACGTTATATTGATGATAATAAAAGTAGTAAGTATATTTATTATAGTTCTACCGATTATAACTGCATAATATGGGTAATAATGCACGTTATATTGAGAATAATATAAGTAATAAGTATAATTATTACAGTTCTAGCGATAATAACTGCATTATTTGGGTAATAATGCATGTTATATTGATAATAATATAAGTAATAAGTATAATTATTACAGTTCTAGCGATAATAACTCCATTATATGGGTAATAATGCATGTTATATTGATAATAATATAAGTAATAAGTATAATTATTACAGATCTAGCGATAATAGCTGCATAATATGGGTAATAATGCACGTTATATTGCTAACAATATAAATAATAAGTATAATTATTACAGTTCTAGCGATAATAACTGCATTATATGGGTAATAATGCATGTTATATTGATAATATCGGGAGTAATAGGTATAATTACTATATTTCTAGCGATAATAATAGTACAATATGGCTAATAGTGCATGTTATATTGATAATAATAAAAGTAATAAGTATATTTATTACAGATCTATCGATAATAACTGCATAATATGCGTAATAATGCATGTTATATTTATGATAATAAAAGTAATACGTATATTTATTATAGTTCTAGCGATAATAACTACATAATATGGGTAATAATGCATGTTATATTGATAATAATATAAGTAATAAGTATAATTATTACAGTTCTAGCGATAATAACTGCATTATATGGGTAATAATGCATGTTATATTGATGATAATAAAAGTAATACGTATATTTATTATAGTTCTAGCGATAATAACTGAATAATATGGGTAATAATGCATGTTATATTGATAATAATATAAGTAATAAGTATAATTATTACATTTCTAGCGATAATAACTGCATAATATGGGTAACAATACATGTTATATTGAGAATAATATAAGTAATAAGTATAATTATTACAGTTCTAGCGATAATAACTCCATTATATGGGTAGAAATGCACGTTATATTGCTAATAATATAAGTAGTAAGTATAATTATTACAGATCTAGCGATAATAACTGCATTATATGTGTAATAATGCATGTTATATTGATAATATCGGGAGTAATAAGTATAATTACTATAGTTCTAGCGATAATAATAGTACAATATGGCTAATAGTGCATGTTATATTGATAATAATAAAAGTAATAAGTATATTTGTTACAGTTCTATCGATAATAACTGCATAATATGGGCAATAATGCATGTTATATTGATGATAATAAAAGTAATACGTATATTTATTATAGTTCTAGCGATAATAACTGCATAATATGGGTAATAATTCATGTTATATTGATAATAATATAAGTAATAAGTACAATTATTACAGTTCTATCGATAATAACTGCATAATATGGGTAATAATGCATGTTATATTGATGATAATAAAAGTAATACGTATATTTATTATAGTTCTAGCGATAATAACTGAATAATATGGGTAATAATGCATGTTATATTGATAATAATATAAGTAATAAGTATAATTATTACATTTCTAGCGATAATAACTGCATAATATGGGTAACAATACATGTTATATTGAGAATAATATAAGTAATAAGTATAATTATTACAGTTCTAGCGATAATAACTGCATTATATGCGTAATAATGCATGTTATATTGATAATATCGGGAGTAATAAGTATAATTATTATAGTTCTAGCGATAATAATAGTAAAATATGGCTAATAGTGCATGTTATATTGATAATAATAAAAGTAATAAGTATATTTATTACAGTTCTATCGATAGAAACTGCATAATATGGGTAATAATGCATGTTATATTGATGACAATAAAAGTAATACGTATATTTATTATAGTTCTAGCGATAATAACTGCATAATATGGGTAATAATGCGTGTTGTATTGATAATAATAAAAGTGATAAGTATATTTATTATAGTTCTATCGATAATAACTGCATAATATGGGTAATAATGCACGTTATATTGATGATAATAAAAGTAGTAAGTATATTTATTATAGTTCTACCGATTATAACTGCATAATATGGGTAATGATGCATGTTATATTGAGAATAATATAAGTAATAAGTACAATTATTACTGTCCTGGCGATAGTAACTCCATTATATGGTTAATAATGCATGTTATATTGATAATAATATAAGTAATAAGTATAACTATTACAGTTCTAGCGGTAATAGCTGCATAATATGGGTAATAATGCACGTTATATTGCTAATAATATAAATGATAAGTATAATTATTACAGTTCTCGCGATAATAACTCCATTATATGGGTAGAAATGCATGTTATATTGATAATAATATAAGTAATAAGTATATTTATTATGCTTCTGTCGATAATAACTGCATTATATGGGTAATAATGCATGTTATATTGATAATAATATAAGTAATAAGTATAATTATTACAGTTCTATCGATAGAAACTGCATAATATGGGTAATAATGCATGGTATATTGATGATAATAAAAGTAATAAGTATATTTATTATAGTTCTATCGATAATAACTGCATAATATGGGTAATAATGCACGTTATATTGATGATAATAAAAGTAGTAAGTATATTTATTATAGTTCTACCGATTATAACTGCATAATGTGGGTAATAATGCATGTTATATTGAGAATAATATAAGTAATAAGTGTAATTATTACAGTTCTAGCGATAATAACTGCATAATATGGGTAATAATGAACGTTATATTGCTAATAATATAAGTAATAAGTATAATTATTACAGTTCTAGCGATAATAACTGCATTATATGGGTAATAATGCATGTTATATTGATGATAATAAAAGTAATACGTATATTTATTACAGTTCTATCGATAATAACTGCATAATATGGGTAATAATGCATGTTATATAGATGATAATAAAAGTAATAAGTATAATTATTACAGTTCTAGCGATAGTAACTGCATTATATGTGTAATAATGCACGTTATATTGCTAATATCGGGAGTAATAAGTATAATTACTATAGTTCCAGCGATAATAATAGTACAATATGGCTAATAGTGCACGTTATATTGATAATAATAAAAGTAATAAGTATATTTATTACAGTTCTATCGATAATAACTGCATAATATGGGTAATAATGCATGTTATATTGATGATAATAAAAGTAATAAGTATATTTATTATAGTTCTAGCGATAATAACTGCATTATATGGGTAATAATGCATGTTATATTTATAATAATATAAGTAATAAGTATATTTATTACAGTTCTATCGATAGAAACTGCATAATATGGGTAATAATGCATGTTATATTGACGATAATAAAAGTAATACGTATATTTATTATAGTTCTATCGATAATAACTGCATAATATGGGTAATAATGCACGTTATATTGATGATAATAAAAGTAGTAAGTATATTTATTATAGTTCTACCGATTATAACTGCATAATATGGGTAATAATGCACGTTATATTGAGAATAATATAAGTAATAAGTATAATTATTACAGTTCTAGCGATAATAACTGCATTATTTGGGTAATAATGCATGTTATATTGATAATAATATAAGTAATAAGTATAATTATTACAGTTCTAGCGATAATAACTCCATTATATGGGTAATAATGCATGTTATATTGATAATAATATAAGTAATAAGTATAATTATTACAGATCTAGCGATAATAGCTGCATAATATGGGTAATAATGCACGTTATATTGCTAACAATATAAATAATAAGTATAATTATTACAGTTCTAGCGATAATAACTGCATTATATGGGTAATAATGCATGTTATATTGATAATATCGGGAGTAATAGGTATAATTACTATATTTCTAGCGATAATAATAGTACAATATGGCTAATAGTGCATGTTATATTGATAATAATAAAAGTAATAAGTATATTTATTACAGATCTATCGATAATAACTGCATAATATGCGTAATAATGCATGTTATATTTATGATAATAAAAGTAATACGTATATTTATTATAGTTCTAGCGATAATAACTACATAATATGGGTAATAATGCATGTTATATTGATAATAATATAAGTAATAAGTATAATTATTACAGTTCTAGCGATAATAACTGCATTATATGGGTAATAATGCACGTTATATTGCTAATAATATAAGTAATATGTATAATTATTACGGTTCTTGCGATAATAACTGCATTATATGGATAATAATGCATGTTATATTGATAATAATATAAGTAATAAGTATAATTATTATAGTTCTATCGATAATAACTGCATAATATGGGTAATAATGCATGTTATATTGATGATAATGAAAGTAGTAAGTATATTTATTACAGTTCTAGCGATAATAACTGCATTATATGCGTAATAATGCATGTTATATTGATAATATCGGGAGTAATAAGTATAATTATTATAGTTCTAGCGACAATAATAGTAAAATATGGCTAATAGTGCATGTTATATTGATAATAATAAAAGTAATAAGTATAATTATTACAGTTCTAGCGATAATAACTCCATTATATGTTTAATAATGCATGTTATATTGATAATAATATAAGTAATAAGTATAATTATTACAGTTCTAGCGATAATAACTGCATAATATGGGTAATAATGCATGTTATATTGATAATAGTATAAGTAATAAGTATATTTATTACAGTTCTATTGATAGAAACTGCATAATATGGGTAATAATACATGTTATATTGAGGATAATGAAAGTAATACGTATATTTATTATAGTTCTAGCGATAATAACTGCATAATATGGGTGATAATGCATGTTATATTGATAATAATAAAAGTAATAAGTATATTTATTATAGTTCTATCGATAATAACTGCATAATATGGGTAATAATGCACGTTATATTGATGATAATAAAAGTAGTAAGTATATTTACTATAGTTCTACCGATTATAACTGCATAATATGGGTAATAATGCACGTTATATTGAGAATAATATAAGTAATAAGTATAATTATTACAGTTCTAGCGATAATAACTGCATTATTTGGGTAATAATGCATGTTATATTGATAATAATATAAGTAATAAGTATAATTATTACAGTTCTAGCGATAATAACTCCATTATATGTTTAATAATGCATGTTATATTGATAATAATATAAGTAATAAGTATAATTATTACAGTTCTAGCGATAATAGCTGCATAATATGGGTAATAATGCACGTTATATTGCTAACAATATAAATAATAAGTATAATTATTACAGTTCTAGCGATAATAACTGCATTATATGGGTAATAATGCATGTTATATTGATAATATCGGGAGTAATAAGTATAATTACTATAATTCTAGCGATAATAATAGTACTATATGGCTAATAGTGCATGTTATATTGATAATAATATAAGTAATAAGTATATTTATGATAGTTCTATCGATAATAACTGCATAATATGGGTAATAATGCATGTTATATTGATGATAATGAAAGTAGTAAGTATATTTATTACAGTTCTAGCGATAATAGCTGCATTATATGCGTAATAATGCATGTTATATTTATAATAATATAAGTAATAAGTATATTTATTACAGTTCTATCGATAGAAACTGCATAATATGGGTAATAATGCATGTTATATTGACGATAATAAAAGTAATACGTATATTTATTATAGTTCTAGCGATAATAACTGCATAATATGGGTGATAATGCATGTTATATTGATAATAATAAAAGTAACAAGTATATTTATTATAGTTCTATCGATAATAACTGCATAATATGGGTAATAATGCACGTTATATTGATGATAATAAAGGTAGTATGTATATTTATTATAGTTCTACCGATTATAACTGCATAATATGGGTAATAATGCACGTTATATTGAGAATAATATAAGTAATAAGTATAATTATTACAGTTCTAGCGATAATAACTGCATTATTTGGGTAATAATGCATGTTATATTGATAATAATATAAGTAATAAGTATAATTATTACAGTTCCAGCGATAATAACTCCATTATATGGGTAATAATGCATGTTATATTGATAATAATATAAGTAATATGTATAATTATTACAGTTCTAGCGATAATAGCTGCATAATATGGGTAATAATGCACGTTATATTGCTAACAATATAAATAATAAGTATAATTATTACAGTTCTAGCGATAATAACTGCATTATATGGGTAATAATGCACGTTATATTGCTAATAATATACGTAATAAGTATAATTATTACAGTTCTAGCGATAATAACTGCATAATATGGGTAATAATGCATGTTATATTGATAACATTGGGAGTAACGAGTATAATTATTACAGTTCTAGCGATAATAATAGTAAAATATGGCTAATAGTGCCTGTTCTATTGATAATAATAAAAGTAATACGTATATTTATTATAGTTCTAGCGATAATAACTGCATAATATGGGTAATAATGCATGTTATATTGATAATAATATAAGTAATAAGTATAATTATTACAGTTCTAGCGATAATAACTGCATTATATGGGTAATAATGCATGTTATATTGATAATAATAAAAGTAATAAGTATATTTATTATAGTTCTATCGATAATAACTGCATAATATGGGTAATAATGCATGTTATATTGATGATAATGAAAGTAGTAAGTATATTTATTACAGTTCTAGCGATAATAACTGCATTATATGCGTAATAATGCATGTTATATTGATAATATCGGGAGTAATAAGTATAGTTATTATAGTTCTAGCGACAATAATAGTAAAATATGGCTACTAGTGCATGTTATACTGATAATAATAAAAGTAATAAGTATATTTATTACAGTTCTATCGATAATAACTGCATAATATGGGTAATAATGCATGTTATATTGATAATAGTATAAGTAATAAGTATATTTATTACAGTTCTATCGATAGAAACTGCATAATATGGGTAATAATACATGTTATATTGACGATAATAAAAGTAATACGTATATTTATTATAGTTCTAGCGATAATAACTGCATAATATGGGTGATAATGCATGTTATATTGATAATAATAAAAGTAATAAGTATATTTATTATAGTTCTATCGATAATAACTGCATAATATGGGTAATAATGCACGTTATATTGATGATAATAAAAGTAGTAAGTATATTTATTATAGTTCTACCGATTATAACTGCATAATATGGGTAATAATGCACATTATATTGAGAATAATATAAGTAATAAGTATAATTATTACAGTTTTAGCGATAATAACTGCATTATTTGGGTAATAATGCATGTTATATTGATAATAATATAAGTAATAAGTATAATTATTACAGTTCTAGCGATAATAACTCCATTATATGTTTAATAATGCATGTTATATTGATAATAATATAAGTAATAAGTATAATTATTACAGTTCTAGCGATAATAACTGCATAATATGGGTAATAATGCACGTTATATTGCTAACAATATAAATAATAAGTATAATTATTACAGTTCTAGCGATAATAACTGCATTATATGGGTAATAATGCATGTTATATTGATAATATCGGGAGTAATAAGTATAATTACTATAATTCTAGCGATAATAATAGTACAATATGGCTAATAGTGCATGTTATATTGATAATAACAAAAGTAATAAGTATATTTATTATAGTTCTATCGATAATAACTGCATAATATGGGTAATAATGCATGTTATATTGATGATAATGAAAGTAGTAAGTATATTTATTACAGTTCTAGCGATAATAGCTGCATTATATGCGTAATAATGCATGTTATATTTATAATAATATAAGTAATAAGTATATTTATTACGGTTCTATCGATAGAAACTGCATAATATGGGTAATAATGCATGTTATATTGACGATAATAAAAGTAATACGTATATTTATTATAGTTCTAGCGATAATAACTGCATAATATGGGTGATAATGCATGTTATATTGATAATAATAAAAGTAACAAGTATATTTATTATAGTTCTATCGATAATAACTGCATAATATGGGTAATAATGCACGTTATATTGATGATAATAAAGGTAGTATGTATATTTATTATAGTTCTACCGATTATAACTGCATAATATGGGTAATAATGCACGTTATATTGAGAATAATATAAGTAATAAGTATAATTATTACAGTTCTAGCGATAATAACTGCATTATTTGGGTAATAATGCATGTTATATTGATAATAATATAAGTAATAAGTATAATTATTACAGTTCTAGCGATAATAACTGCATTATATGGGTAATAATGCACGTTATATTGCTAATAATATACGTAATAAGTATAATTATTACAGTTCTAGCGATAATAACTGCATAATATGGGTAATAATGCATGTTATATTGATAACATTGAGAGTAACGAGTATAATTATTACAGTTCTAGCGATAATAATAGTAAAATATGGCTAAGAGTGCCTGTTATATTGTTAATAATAAAAGTAATGTGTATATTTATTATACTTCTGTCGATAATAACTGCATTATATGGGTAACAGTGCATGTTATATTGATAATAATATAAGTAATAAGTATAATTATTACAGTTCTAGCGATAATAACTGCATAATATGGGTCATAATGCACGTTATATTGCTAATAATATAAGTAATAAGTATAATTATTACAGTTCTAGCGATAATAACTCCATTATATGGGTAGAAATGCATGTTATATTGATAATAATATAAGTAATAAGTATATTTATTATGCTTCTGTCGATAATAACTGCATTATATGGGTAATAATGCATGTTATATTGATAATAATATAAGTAATAAGTATAATAATTACAGTTCTAGCGATAATAACTCCATTATATGGGTAGAAATGCACGTTATATTGCTAATAATATAAGTAGTAAGTATAATTATTACAGATCTAGCGATAATAACTGCATTATATGTGTAATAATGCATGTTATATTGATAATATCGGGAGTAATAAGTATAATTACTATAGTTCTAGCGATAATAATAGTACAATATGGCTAATAGTGCATGTTATATTGATAATAATAAAAGTAATAAGTATATTTGTTACAGTTCTATCGATAATAACTGCATAATATGGGCAATAATGCATGTTATATTGATGATAATAAAAGTAATACGTATATTTATTATAGTTCTAGCGATAATAACTGCATAATATGGGTAATAATTCATGTTATATTGATAATAATATAAGTAATAAGTACAATTATTACAGTTCTATCGATAATAACTGCATAATATGGGTAATAATGCATGTTATATTGATGATAATAAAAGTAATACGTATATTTATTATAGTTCTAGCGATAATAACTGAATAATATGGGTAATAATGCATGTTATATTGATAATAATATAAGTAATAAGTATAATTATTACATTTCTAGCGATAATAACTGCATAATATGGGTAACAATACATGTTATATTGAGAATAATATAAGTAATAAGTATAATTATTACAGTTCTAGCGATAATAACTGCATTATATGCGTAATAATGCATGTTATATTGATAATATCGGGAGTAATAAGTATAATTATTATAGTTCTAGCGATAATAATAGTAAAATATGGCTAATAGTGCATGTTATATTGATAATAATAAAAGTAATAAGTATATTTATTACAGTTCTATCGATAGAAACTGCATAATATGGGTAATAATGCATGTTATATTGATGACAATAAAAGTAATACGTATATTTATTATAGTTCTAGCGATAATAACTGCATAATATGGGTAATAATGCGTGTTGTATTGATAATAATAAAAGTGATAAGTATATTTATTATAGTTCTATCGATAATAACTGCATAATATGGGTAATAATGCACATTATATTGAGAATAATATAAGTAATAAGTATAATTATTACAGTTTTAGCGATAATAACTGCATTATTTGGGTAATAATGCATGTTATATTGATAATAATATAAGTAATAAGTATAATTATTACAGTTCTAGCGATAATAACTCCATTATATGTTTAATAATGCATGTTATATTGATAATAATATAAGTAATAAGTATAATTATTACAGTTCTAGCGATAATAACTGCATAATATGGGTAATAATGCACGTTATATTGCTAACAATATAAATAATAAGTATAATTATTACAGTTCTAGCGATAATAACTGCATTATATGGGTAATAATGCATGTTATATTGATAATATCGGGAGTAATAAGTATAATTACTATAATTCTAGCGATAATAATAGTACAATATGGCTAATAGTGCATGTTATATTGATAATAACAAAAGTAATAAGTATATTTATTATAGTTCTATCGATAATAACTGCATAATATGGGTAATAATGCATGTTATATTGATGATAATGAAAGTAGTAAGTATATTTATTACAGTTCTAGCGATAATAGCTGCATTATATGCGTAATAATGCATGTTATATTTATAATAATATAAGTAATAAGTATATTTATTACGGTTCTATCGATAGAAACTGCATAATATGGGTAATAATGCATGTTATATTGACGATAATAGAAGTAATACGTATATTTATTATAGTTCTAGCGATAATAACTGCATAATATGGGTGATAATGCATGTTATATTGATAATAATAAAAGTAACAAGTATATTTATTATAGTTCTATCGATAATAACTGCATAATATGGGTAATAATGCACGTTATATTGATGATAATAAAGGTAGTATGTATATTTATTATAGTTCTACCGATTATAACTGCATAATATGGGTAATAATGCACGTTATATTGAGAATAATATAAGTAATAAGTATAATTATTACAGTTCTAGCGATAATAACTGCATTATTTGGGTAATAATGCATGTTATATTGATAATAATATAAGTAATAAGTATAATTATTACAGTTCTAGCGATAATAACTGCATTATATGGGTAATAATGCACGTTATATTGCTAATAATATACGTAATAAGTATAATTATTACAGTGCTAGCGATAATAACTGCATAATATGGGTAATAATGCATGTTATATTGATAACATTGAGAGTAACGAGTATAATTATTACAGTTCTAGCGATAATAATAGTAAAATATGGCTAAGAGTGCCTGTTATATTGTTAATAATAAAAGTAATGAGTATATTTATTATACTTCTGTCGATAATAACTGCATTATATGGGTAACAGTGCATGTTATATTGATAATAATATAAGTAATAAGTATAATTATTACAGTTCTAGCGATAATAACTGCATAATATGGGTCATAATGCACGTTATATTGCTAATAATATAAGTAATAAGTATAATTATTACAGTTCTAGCGATAATAACTCCATTATATGGGTAGAAATGCATGTTATATTGATAATAATATAAGTAATAAGTATATTTATTATGCTTCTGTCGATAATAACTGCATTATATGGGTAATAATGCATGTTATATTGATAATAATATAAGTAATAAGTATAATAATTACAGTTCTAGCGATAATAACTCCATTATATGGGTAGAAATGCACGTTATATTGCTAATAATATAAGTAGTAAGTATAATTATTACAGATCTAGCGATAATAACTGCATTATATGTGTAATAATGCATGTTATATTGATAATATCGGGAGTAATAAGTATAATTACTATAGTTCTAGCGATAATAATAGTACAATATGGCTAATAGTGCATGTTATATTGATAATAATAAAAGTAATAAGTATATTTGTTACAGTTCTATCGATAATAACTGCATAATATGGGCAATAATGCATGTTATATTGATGATAATAAAAGTAATACGTATATTTATTATAGTTCTAGCGATAATAACTGCATAATATGGGTAATAATTCATGTTATATTGATAATAATATAAGTAATAAGTACAATTATTACAGTTCTATCGATAATAACTGCATAATATGGGTAATAATGCATGTTATATTGATGATAATAAAAGTAATACGTATATTTATTATAGTTCTAGCGATAATAACTGAATAATATGGGTAATAATGCATGTTATATTGATAATAATATAAGTAATAAGTATAATTATTACATTTCTAGCGATAATAACTGCATAATATGGGTAACAATACATGTTATATTGAGAATAATATAAGTAATAAGTATAATTATTACAGTTCTAGCGATAATAACTGCATTATATGCGTAATAATGCATGTTATATTGATAATATCGGGAGTAATAAGTATAATTATTATAGTTCTAGCGATAATAATAGTAAAATATGGCTAATAGTGCATGTTATATTGATAATAATAAAAGTAATAAGTATATTTATTACAGTTCTATCGATAGAAACTGCATAATATGGGTAATAATGCATGTTATATTGATGACAATAAAAGTAATACGTATATTTATTATAGTTCTAGCGATAATAACTGCATAATATGGGTAATAATGCGTGTTGTATTGATAATAATAAAAGTGATAAGTATATTTATTATAGTTCTATCGATAATAACTGCATAATATGGGTAATAATGCACGTTATATTGATGATAATAAAAGTAGTAAGTATATTTATTATAGTTCTACCGATTATAACTGCATAATATGGGTAATGATGCATGTTATATTGAGAATAATATAAGTAATAAGTACAATTATTACTGTCCTGGCGATAGTAACTCCATTATATGGTTAATAATGCATGTTATATTGATAATAATATAAGTAATAAGTATAACTATTACAGTTCTAGCGGTAATAGCTGCATAATATGGGTAATAATGCACGTTATATTGCTAATAATATAAATGATAAGTATAATTATTACAGTTCTCGCGATAATAACTCCATTATATGGGTAGAAATGCATGTTATATTGATAATAATATAAGTAATAAGTATATTTATTATGCTTCTGTCGATAATAACTGCATTATATGGGTAATAATGCATGTTATATTGATAATAATATAAGTAATAAGTATAATTATTACAGTTCTATCGATAGAAACTGCATAATATGGGTAATAATGCATGGTATATTGAGGATAATAAAAGTAATAAGTATATTTATTATAGTTCTATCGATAATAACTGCATAATATGGGTAATAATGCACGTTATATTGATGATAATAAAAGTAGTAAGTATATTTATTATAGTTCTACCGATTATAACTGCATAATATGGGTAATAATGCATGTTATATTGAGAATAATATAAGTAATAAGTATAATTATTACAGTTCTAGCGATAATAACTGCATAATATGGGTAATAATGAACGTTATATTGCTAATAATATAAGTAATAAGTATAATTATTACAGTTCTAGCGATAATAACTGCATTATATGGGTAATAATGCATGTTATATTGATGATAATAAAAGTAATACGTATATTTATTACAGTTCTATCGATAATAACTGCATAATATGGGTAATAATGCATGTTATATAGATGATAATAAAAGTAATAAGTATAATTATTACAGTTCTAGCGATAATAACTGCATTATATGTGTAATAATGCACGTTATATTGCTAATATCGGGAGTAATAAGTATAATTACTATAGTTCCAGCGATAATAATAGTACAATATGGCTAATAGTGCACGTTATATTGATAATAATAAAAGTAATAAGTATATTTATTACAGTTCTATCGATAATAACTGCATAATATGGGTAATAATGCATGTTATATTGATGATAATAAAAGTAATAAGTATATTTATTATAGTTCTAGCGATAATAACTGCATTATATGGGTAATAATGCATGTTATATTTATAATAATATAAGTAATAAGTATATTTATTACAGTTCTATCGATAGAAACTGCATAATATGGGTAATAATGCATGTTATATTGACGATAATAAAAGTAATACGTATATTTATTATAGTTCTATCGATAATAACTGCATAATATGGGTAATAATGCACGTTATATTGATGATAATAAAAGTAGTAAGTATATTTATTATAGTTCTACCGATTATAACTGCATAATATGGGTAATAATGCACGTTATATTGAGAATAATATAAGTAATAAGTATAATTATTACAGTTCTAGCGATAATAACTGCATTATTTGGGTAATAATGCATGTTATATTGATAATAATATAAGTAATAAGTATAATTATTACAGTTCTAGCGATAATAACTCCATTATATGGGTAATAATGCATGTTATATTGATAATAATATAAGTAATAAGTATAATTATTACAGATCTAGCGATAATAGCTGCATAATATGGGTAATAATGCACGTTATATTGCTAACAATATAAATAATAAGTATAATTATTACAGTTCTAGCGATAATAACTGCATTATATGGGTAATAATGCATGTTATATTGATAATATCGGGAGTAATAGGTATAATTACTATATTTCTAGCGATAATAATAGTACAATATGGCTAATAGTGCATGTTATATTGATAATAATAAAAGTAATAAGTATATTTATTACAGATCTATCGATAATAACTGCATAATATGCGTAATAATGCATGTTATATTTATGATAATAAAAGTAATACGTATATTTATTATAGTTCTAGCGATAATAACTACATAATATGGGTAATAATGCATGTTATATTGATAATAATATAAGTAATAAGTATAATTATTACAGTTCTAGCGATAATAACTGCATTATATGGGTAATAATGCACGTTATATTGCTAATAATATAAGTAATATGTATAATTATTACGGTTCTTGCGATAATAACTGCATTATATGGATAATAATGCATGTTATATTGATAATAATATAAGTAATAAGTATAATTATTATAGTTCTATCGATAATAACTGCATAATATGGGTAATAATGCATGTTATATTGATGATAATGAAAGTAGTAAGTATATTTATTACAGTTCTAGCGATAATAACTGCATTATATGCGTAATAATGCATGTTATATTGATAATATCGGGAGTAATAAGTATAATTATTATAGTTCTAGCGACAATAATAGTAAAATATGGCTAATAGTGCATGTTATATTGATAATAATATAAGTAATAAGTATAATTATTACAGTTCTAGCGATAATAACTGCATAATATGGGTAATAATGCATGTTATATTGATAATAGTATAAGTAATAAGTATATTTATTACAGTTCTATTGATAGAAACTGCATAATATGGGTAATAATACATGTTATATTGAGGATAATGAAAGTAATACGTATATTTATTATAGTTCTAGCGATAATAACTGCATAATATGGGTGATAATGCATGTTATATTGATAATAATAAAAGTAATAAGTATATTTATTATAGTTCTATCGATAATAACTGCATAATATGGGTAATAATGCACGTTATATTGATGATAATAAAAGTAGTAAGTATATTTACTATAGTTCTACCGATTATAACTGCATAATATGGGTAATAATGCACGTTATATTGAGAATAATATAAGTAATAAGTATAATTATTACAGTTCTAGCGATAATAGCTGCATAATATGGGTAATAATGCACGTTATATTGCTAACAATATAAATAATAAGTATAATTATTACAGTTCTAGCGATAATAACTGCATTATATGGGTAATAATGCACGTTATATTGCTAATAATATACGTAATAAGTATAATTATTACAGTTCTAGCGATAATAACTGCATAATATGGGTAATAATGCATGTTATATTGATAACATTGGGAGTAACGAGTATAATTATTACAGTTCTAGCGATAATAATAGTAAAATATGGCTAATAGTGCCTGTTCTATTGATAATAATAAAAGTAATACGTATATTTATTATAGTTCTAGCGATAATAACTGCATAATATGGGTAATAATGCATGTTATATTGATAATAATATAAGTAATAAGTATAATTATTACAGTTCTAGCGATAATAACTGCATTATATGGGTAATAATGCATGTTATATTGATAATAATAAAAGTAATAAGTATATTTATTATAGTTCTATCGATAATAACTGCATAATATGGGTAATAATGCATGTTATATTGATGATAATGAAAGTAGTAAGTATATTTATTACAGTTCTAGCGATAATAACTGCATTATATGCGTAATAATGCATGTTATATTGATAATATCGGGAGTAATAAGTATAATTATTATAGTTCCAGCGACAATAATAGTAAAATATGGCTACTAGTGCATGTTATACTGATAATAATAAAAGTAATAAGTATATTTATTACAGTTCTATCGATAATAACTGCATAATATGGGTAATAATGCATGTTATATTGATAATAGTATAAGTAATAAGTATATTTATTACAGTTCTATCGATAGAAACTGCATAATATGGGTAATAATACATGTTATATTGACGATAATAAAAGTAATACGTATATTTATTATAGTTCTAGCGATAATAACTGCATAATATGGGTGATAATGCATGTTATATTGATAATAATAAAAGTAATAAGTATATTTATTATAGTTCTATCGATAATAACTGCATAATATGGGTAATAATGCACGTTATATTGATGATAATAAAAGTAGTAAGTATATTTATTATAGTTCTACCGATTATAACTGCATAATATGGGTAATAATGCACGTTATATTGAGAATAATATAAGTAATAAGTATAATTATTACAGTTTTAGCGATAATAACTGCATTATTTGGGTAATAATGCATGTTATATTGATAATAATATAAGTAATAAGTATAATTATTACAGTTCTAGCGATAATAACTCCATTATATGTTTAATAATGCATGTTATATTGATAATAATATAAGTAATAAGTATAATTATTACAGTTCTAGCGATAATAACTGCATAATATGGGTAATAATGCACGTTATATTGCTAACAATATAAATAGTAAGTATAATTATTACAGTTCTAGCGATAATAACTGCATTATATGGGTAATAATGCATGTTATATTGATAATATCGGGAGTAATAAGTATAATTACTATAATTCTAGCGATAATAATAGTACAATATGGCTAATAGTGCATGTTATATTGATAATAACAAAAGTAATAAGTATATTTATTATAGTTCTATCGATAATAACTGCATAATATGGGTAATAATGCATGTTATATTGATGATAATGAAAGTAGTAAGTATATTTATTACAGTTCTAGCGATAATAGCTGCATTATATGCGTAATAATGCATGTTATATTTATAATAATATAAGTAATAAGTATATTTATTACAGTTCTATCGATAGAAACTGCATAATATGGGTAATAATGCATGTTATATTGACGATAATAAAAGTAATACGTATATTTATTATAGTTCTAGCGATAATAACTGCATAATATGGGTGATAATGCATGTTATATTGATAATAATAAAAGTAACAAGTATATTTATTATAGTTCTATCGATAATAACTGCATAATATGGGTAATAATGCACGTTATATTGATGATAATAAAGGTAGTATGTACATTTATTATAGTTCTACCGATTATAACTGCATAATATGGGTAATAATGCACGTTATATTGAGAATAATATAAGTAATAAGTATAATTATTACAGTTCTAGCGATAATAACTGCATTATTTGGGTAATAATGCATGTTATATTGATAATAATATAAGTAATAAGTATAATTATTACAGTTCTAGCGATAATAACTGCATTATATGGGTAATAATGCACGTTATATTGCTAATAATATACGTAATAAGTATAATTATTACAGTTCTAGCGATAATAACTGCATAATATGGGTAATAATGCATGTTATATTGATAACATTGAGAGTAACGAGTATAATTATTACAGTTCTAGCGATAATAATAGTAAAATATGGCTAATAGTGCCCGTTCTATTGATAATAATAAAAGTAATACGTATATTTATTATAGTTCTAGCGATAATAACTGCATAATATGGGTAATAATGCATGTTATATTGATAATAATATAAGTAATAAGTATAATTATTACAGTTCTAGCGATAATAACTGCATTATTTGGGTAATAATGCATGTTATATTGATAATAATATAAGTAATAAGTATAATTATTACAGTTCTAGCGATAATAACTCCATTATATGGGTAATAACGCATGTTATATTGATAATAATATAAGTAATAAGTATATTTATTACAGTTCTATCGATAATAACTGCATAATATGGGTAATAATGCATGTTATATTGATAATAGTATAAGTAATAAGTATATTTATTACAGTTCTATCGATAGAAACTGCATAATATGGGTAATAATACATGTTATATTGACGATAATAAAAGTAATACGTATATTTATTATAGTTCTAGCGATAATAACTGCATAATATGGGTGATAATGCATGTTATATTGATAATAATAAAAGTAATAAGTATATTTATTATAGTTCTATCGATAATAACTGCATAATATGGGTAATAATGCACGTTATATTGATGATAATAAAAGTAGTAAGTATATTTATTATAGTTCTACCGATTATAACTGCATAATATGGGTAATAATGCACGTTATATTGAGAATAATATAAGTAATAAGTATAATTATTACAGTTTTAGCGATAATAACTGCATTATTTGGGTAATAATGCATGTTATATTGATAATAATATAAGTAATAAGTATAATTATTACAGTTCTAGCGATAATAACTCCATTATATGGGTAATAACGCATGTTATATTGATAATAATATAAGTAATAAGTATATTTATTACAGTTCTATCGATAATAACTGCATAATATGGGTAATAATGCATGTTATATTGATAATAATATAAGTAATAAGTATAATTATTACAGTTCTAGCGATAATAACTGCATTATTTGGGTAATAATGCATGTTATATTGATAATAATATAAGTAATAAGTATAATTATTACAGTTCTAGCGATAATAACTCCATTATATGGGTAATAACGCATGTTATATTGATAATAATATAAGTAATAAGTATATTTATTACAGTTCTATCGATAATAACTGCATAATATGGGTAATAATGCATGTTATATTGATAATAGTATAAGTAATAAGTATATTTATTACAGTTCTATCGATAGAAACTGCATAATATGGGTAATAATACATGTTATATTGACGATAATAAAAGTAATACGTATATTTATTATAGTTCTAGCGATAATAACTGCATAATATGGGTGATAATGCATGTTATATTGATAATAATAAAAGTAATAAGTATATTTATTATAGTTCTATCGATAATAACTGCATAATATGGGTAATAATGCACGTTATATTGATGATAATAAAAGTAGTAAGTATATTTATTATAGTTCTACCGATTATAACTGCATAATATGGGTAATAATGCACGTTATATTGAGAATAATATAAGTAATAAGTATAATTATTACAGTTTTAGCGATAATAACTGCATTATTTGGGTAATAATGCATGTTATATTGATAATAATATAAGTAATAAGTATAATTATTACAGTTCTAGCGATAATAACTCCATTATATGGGTAATAACGCATGTTATATTGATAATAATATAAGTAATAAGTATAATTATTACAGTTCTAGCGATAATAGCTGCATAATATGGGTAATAATGCACGTTATATTGCTAACAATATAAATAGTAAGTATAATTATTACAGTTCTAGCGATAATAACTGCATTATATGGGTAATAATGCACGTTATATTGCTAATATCGGGAGTAATAAGTATAATTACTATAGTTCTAGCGATAATAATAGTACAATATGGCTAATAGTGCATGTTATATTGATAATAATAAAAGTAATAAGTATATTTATTACAGTTCTATCGATAATAACTGCATAATATGGGTAATAATGCATGTTATATTGATGATAATAAAAGTAATACGTATATTTATTATTGTTCTAGCGATAGTAACTGCATAATATGGGTAATAATGCATGTTATATTGATAATAATATAAGTAATAAGTATAATTATTACAGTTCTAGCGATAATAACTGCATTATATGGGTAATAATGCACGTTATATTGCTAATAATATAAGTAATATGTATAATTATTACGGTTCTAGCGATAATAACTGCATTATATGGGTAATAATGCATGTTGTATTGATAATAATATAAGTAATAAGTATAATTATTACAGTTCTAGCGATAACAACTGCATTATATGGGTAATAATGCACGTTATATTGCTAATAATATACGTAATAAGTATAATTATTACAGTTCTAGCGATAATAACTGCATTATTTGGGTAATAATGCATGTTATATTGATAATAATATAAGTAATAAGTATAATTATTACAGTTCTAGCGATAATAACTCCATTATATGGGTAATAATGCATGTTATATTGATAATAATATAAGTAATATGTATAATTATTACAGTTCTAGCGATAATAGCTGCATAATATGGGTAATAATGCACGTTATATTGCTAACAATATAAATAATAAGTATAATTATTACAGTTCTAGCGATAATAACTGCATTATATGGGTAATAATGCACGTTATATTGCTAATAATATACGTAATAAGTATAATTATTACAGTTCTAGCGATAATAACTGCATAATATGGGTAATAATGCATGTTATATTGATAACATTGGGAGTAACGAGTATAATTATTACAGTTCTAGCGATAATAATAGTAAAATATGGCTAATAGTGCCTGTTCTATTGATAATAATAAAAGTAATATGTATATTTATTATAGTTCTAGCGATAATAACTGCATAATATGGGTAATAATGCATGTTATATTGATAATAATATAAGTAATAAGTATAATTATTACAGTTCTAGCGATAATAACTGCATTATATGGGTAATAATGCATGTTATATTGATAATAATAAAAGTAATAAGTATATTTATTATAGTTCTATCGATAATAACTGCATAATATGGGTAATAATGCATGTTATATTGATGATAATGAAAGTAGTAAGTATATTTATTACAGTTCTAGCGATAATACCTGCATTATATGCGTAATAATGCATGTTATATTGATAATATCGGGAGTAATAAGTATAATTATTATAGTTCTAGCGACAATAATAGTAAAATATGGCTAATAGTGCATGTTATACTGATGATAATAAAAGTAATAAGTATATTTATTACAGTTCTATCGATAATAACTGCATAATATGGGTAATAATGCATGTTATATTGATAATAGTATAAGTAATAAGTATATTTATTACAGTTCTATCGATAGAAACTGCATAATATGGGTAATAATACATGTTATATTGACGATAATAAAAGTAATACGTATATTTATTATAGTTCTAGCGATAATAACTGCATAATATGGGTGATAATGCATGTTATATTGATAATAATAAAAGTAATAAGTATATTTATTATAGTTCTATCGATAATAACTGCATAATATGGGTAATAATGCACGTTATATTGATGATAATAAAAGTAGTAAGTATATTTATTATAGTTCTACCGATTATAACTGCATAATATGGGTAATAATGCACGTTAGATTGAGAATAATATAAGTAATAAGTATAATTATTACAGTTTTAGCGATAATAACTGCATTATTTGGGTAATAATGCATGTTATATTGATAATAATATAAGTAATAAGTATAATTATTACAGTTCTAGCGATAATAACTCCATTATATGGGTAATAACGCATGTTATATTGATAATAATATAAGTAATAAGTATAATTATTACAGTTCTAGCGATAATAGCTGCATAATATGGGTAATAATGCACGTTATATTGCTAACAATATAAATAATAAGTATAATTATTACAGTTCTAGCGATAATAACTGCATTATATGGGTAATAATGCACGTTATATTGCTAATATCGGGAGTAATAAGTATAATTACTATAGTTCTAGCGATAATAATAGTACAATATGGCTAATAGTGCATGTTATATTGATAATAATAAAAGTAATAAGTATATTTATTACAGTTCTATCGATAATAACTGCATTATATGGGTAATAATGCACGTTATATTGCTAATAATATACGTAATAAGTATAATTATTACAGTTCTAGCGATAATAACTGCATAATATGGGTAATAATGCATGTTATATTGATAACATTGGGAGTAACGAGTATAATTATTACAGTTCTAGCGATAATAATAGTAAAATATGGCTAATAGTGCCTGTTCTATTGATAATAATAAAAGTAATACGTATATTTATTATAGTTCTAGCGATAATAACTGCATAATATGGGTAATAATGCATGTTATATTGATAATAATATAAGTAATAAGTATAATTATTACAGTTCTAGCGATAATAACTGCATTATATGGGTAATAATGCATGTTATATTGATAATAATAAAAGTAATAAGTATATTTATTATAGTTCTATCGATAATAACTGCATAATATGGGTAATAATGCATGTTATATTGATGATAATGAAAGTAGTAAGTATATTTATTACAGTTCTAGCGATAATAACTGCATTATATGCGTAATAATGCATGTTATATTGATAATATCGGGAGTAATAAGTATAATTATTATAGTTCCAGCGACAATAATAGTAAAATATGGCTACTAGTGCATGTTATACTGATAATAATAAAAGTAATAAGTATATTTATTACAGTTCTATCGATAATAACTGCATAATATGGGTAATAATGCATGTTATATTGATAATAGTATAAGTAATAAGTATATTTATTACAGTTCTATCGATAGAAACTGCATAATATGGGTAATAATACATGTTATATTGACGATAATAAAAGTAATACGTATATTTATTATAGTTCTAGCGATAATAACTGCATAATATGGGTGATAATGCATGTTATATTGATAATAATAAAAGTAATAAGTATATTTATTATAGTTCTATCGATAATAACTGCATAATATGGGTAATAATGCACGTTATATTGATGATAATAAAAGTAGTAAGTATATTTATTATAGTTCTACCGATTATAACTGCATAATATGGGTAATAATGCACGTTATATTGAGAATAATATAAGTAATAAGTATAATTATTACAGTTTTAGCGATAATAACTGCATTATTTGGGTAATAATGCATGTTATATTGATAATAATATAAGTAATAAGTATAATTATTACAGTTCTAGCGATAATAACTCCATTATATGTTTAATAATGCATGTTATATTGATAATAATATAAGTAATAAGTATAATTATTACAGTTCTAGCGATAATAACTGCATAATATGGGTAATAATGCACGTTATATTGCTAACAATATAAATAATAAGTATAATTATTACAGTTCTAGCGATAATAACTGCATTATATGGGTAATAATGCATGTTATATTGATAATATCGGGAGTAATAAGTATAATTACTATAATTCTAGCGATAATAATAGTACAATATGGCTAATAGTGCATGTTATATTGATAATAACAAAAGTAATAAGTATATTTATTATAGTTCTATCGATAATAACTGCATAATATGGGTAATAATGCATGTTATATTGATGATAATGAAAGTAGTAAGTATATTTATTACAGTTCTAGCGATAATAGCTGCATTATATGCGTAATAATGCATGTTATATTTATAATAATATAAGTAATAAGTATATTTATTACAGTTCTATCGATAGAAACTGCATAATATGGGTAATAATGCATGTTATATTGACGATAATAAAAGTAATACGTATATTTATTATAGTTCTAGCGATAATAACTGCATAATATGGGTGATAATGCATGTTATATTGATAATAATAAAAGTAACAAGTATATTTATTATAGTTCTATCGATAATAACTGCATAATATGGGTAATAATGCACGTTATATTGATGATAATAAAGGTAGTATGTATATTTATTATAGTTCTACCGATTATAACTGCATAATATGGGTAATAATGCACGTTATATTGAGAATAATATAAGTAATAAGTATAATTATTACAGTTCTAGCGATAATAACTGCATTATTTGGGTAATAATGCATGTTATATTGATAATAATATAAGTAATAAGTATAATTATTACAGTTCTAGCGATAATAACTGCATTATATGGGTAATAATGCACGTTATATTGCTAATAATATACGTAATAAGTATAATTATTACAGTTCTAGCGATAATAACTGCATAATATGGGTAATAATGCATGTTATATTGATAACATTGAGAGTAACGAGTATAATTATTACAGTTCTAGCGATAATAATAGTAAAATATGGCTAATAGTGCCCGTTCTATTGATAATAATAAAAGTAATACGTATATTTATTATAGTTCTAGCGATAATAACTGCATAATATGGGTAATAATGCATGTTATATTGATAATAATATAAGTAATAAGTATAATTATTACAGTTCTAGCGATAATAACTGCATTATTTGGGTAATAATGCATGTTATATTGATAATAATATAAGTAATAAGTATAATTATTACAGTTCTAGCGATAATAACTCCATTATATGGGTAATAACGCATGTTATATTGATAATAATATAAGTAATAAGTATATTTATTACAGTTCTATCGATAATAACTGCATAATATGGGTAATAATGCATGTTATATTGATAATAGTATAAGTAATAAGTATATTTATTACAGTTCTATCGATAGAAACTGCATAATATGGGTAATAATACATGTTATATTGACGATAATAAAAGTAATACGTATATTTATTATAGTTCTAGCGATAATAACTGCATAATATGGGTGATAATGCATGTTATATTGATAATAATAAAAGTAATAAGTATATTTATTATAGTTCTATCGATAATAACTGCATAATATGGGTAATAATGCACGTTATATTGATGATAATAAAAGTAGTAAGTATATTTATTATAGTTCTACCGATTATAACTGCATAATATGGGTAATAATGCACGTTATATTGAGAATAATATAAGTAATAAGTATAATTATTACAGTTTTAGCGATAATAACTGCATTATTTGGGTAATAATGCATGTTATATTGATAATAATATAAGTAATAAGTATAATTATTACAGTTCTAGCGATAATAACTCCATTATATGGGTAATAACGCATGTTATATTGATAATAATATAAGTAATAAGTATATTTATTACAGTTCTATCGATAATAACTGCATAATATGGGTAATAATGCATGTTATATTGATAATAATATAAGTAATAAGTATAATTATTACAGTTCTAGCGATAATAACTGCATTATTTGGGTAATAATGCATGTTATATTGATAATAATATAAGTAATAAGTATAATTATTACAGTTCTAGCGATAATAACTCCATTATATGGGTAATAACGCATGTTATATTGATAATAATATAAGTAATAAGTATATTTATTACAGTTCTATCGATAATAACTGCATAATATGGGTAATAATGCATGTTATATTGATAATAGTATAAGTAATAAGTATATTTATTACAGTTCTATCGATAGAAACTGCATAATATGGGTAATAATACATGTTATATTGACGATAATAAAAGTAATACGTATATTTATTATAGTTCTAGCGATAATAACTGCATAATATGGGTGATAATGCATGTTATATTGATAATAATAAAAGTAATAAGTATATTTATTATAGTTCTATCGATAATAACTGCATAATATGGGTAATAATGCACGTTATATTGATGATAATAAAAGTAGTAAGTATATTTATTATAGTTCTACCGATTATAACTGCATAATATGGGTAATAATGCACGTTATATTGAGAATAATATAAGTAATAAGTATAATTATTACAGTTTTAGCGATAATAACTGCATTATTTGGGTAATAATGCATGTTATATTGATAATAATATAAGTAATAAGTATAATTATTACAGTTCTAGCGATAATAACTCCATTATATGGGTAATAACGCATGTTATATTGATAATAATATAAGTAATAAGTATAATTATTACAGTTCTAGCGATAATAGCTGCATAATATGGGTAATAATGCACGTTATATTGCTAACAATATAAATAGTAAGTATAATTATTACAGTTCTAGCGATAATAACTGCATTATATGGGTAATAATGCACGTTATATTGCTAATATCGGGAGTAATAAGTATAATTACTATAGTTCTAGCGATAATAATAGTACAATATGGCTAATAGTGCATGTTATATTGATAATAATAAAAGTAATAAGTATATTTATTACAGTTCTATCGATAATAACTGCATAATATGGGTAATAATGCATGTTATATTGATGATAATAAAAGTAATACGTATATTTATTATTGTTCTAGCGATAGTAACTGCATAATATGGGTAATAATGCATGTTATATTGATAATAATATAAGTAATAAGTATAATTATTACAGTTCTAGCGATAATAACTGCATTATATGGGTAATAATGCACGTTATATTGCTAATAATATAAGTAATATGTATAATTATTACGGTTCTAGCGATAATAACTGCATTATATGGGTAATAATGCATGTTGTATTGATAATAATATAAGTAATAAGTATAATTATTACAGTTCTAGCGATAACAACTGCATTATATGGGTAATAATGCACGTTATATTGCTAATAATATACGTAATAAGTATAATTATTACAGTTCTAGCGATAATAACTGCATTATTTGGGTAATAATGCATGTTATATTGATAATAATATAAGTAATAAGTATAATTATTACAGTTCTAGCGATAATAACTCCATTATATGGGTAATAATGCATGTTATATTGATAATAATATAAGTAATATGTATAATTATTACAGTTCTAGCGATAATAGCTGCATAATATGGGTAATAATGCACGTTATATTGCTAACAATATAAATAATAAGTATAATTATTACAGTTCTAGCGATAATAACTGCATTATATGGGTAATAATGCACGTTATATTGCTAATAATATACGTAATAAGTATAATTATTACAGTTCTAGCGATAATAACTGCATAATATGGGTAATAATGCATGTTATATTGATAACATTGGGAGTAACGAGTATAATTATTACAGTTCTAGCGATAATAATAGTAAAATATGGCTAATAGTGCCTGTTCTATTGATAATAATAAAAGTAATATGTATATTTATTATAGTTCTAGCGATAATAACTGCATAATATGGGTAATAATGCATGTTATATTGATAATAATATAAGTAATAAGTATAATTATTACAGTTCTAGCGATAATAACTGCATTATATGGGTAATAATGCATGTTATATTGATAATAATAAAAGTAATAAGTATATTTATTATAGTTCTATCGATAATAACTGCATAATATGGGTAATAATGCATGTTATATTGATGATAATGAAAGTAGTAAGTATATTTATTACAGTTCTAGCGATAATACCTGCATTATATGCGTAATAATGCATGTTATATTGATAATATCGGGAGTAATAAGTATAATTATTATAGTTCTAGCGACAATAATAGTAAAATATGGCTAATAGTGCATGTTATACTGATGATAATAAAAGTAATAAGTATATTTATTACAGTTCTATCGATAATAACTGCATAATATGGGTAATAATGCATGTTATATTGATAATAGTATAAGTAATAAGTATATTTATTACAGTTCTATCGATAGAAACTGCATAATATGGGTAATAATACATGTTATATTGACGATAATAAAAGTAATACGTATATTTATTATAGTTCTAGCGATAATAACTGCATAATATGGGTGATAATGCATGTTATATTGATAATAATAAAAGTAATAAGTATATTTATTATAGTTCTATCGATAATAACTGCATAATATGGGTAATAATGCACGTTATATTGATGATAATAAAAGTAGTAAGTATATTTATTATAGTTCTACCGATTATAACTGCATAATATGGGTAATAATGCACGTTAGATTGAGAATAATATAAGTAATAAGTATAATTATTACAGTTTTAGCGATAATAACTGCATTATTTGGGTAATAATGCATGTTATATTGATAATAATATAAGTAATAAGTATAATTATTACAGTTCTAGCGATAATAACTCCATTATATGGGTAATAACGCATGTTATATTGATAATAATATAAGTAATAAGTATAATTATTACAGTTCTAGCGATAATAGCTGCATAATATGGGTAATAATGCACGTTATATTGCTAACAATATAAATAATAAGTATAATTATTACAGTTCTAGCGATAATAACTGCATTATATGGGTAATAATGCACGTTATATTGCTAATATCGGGAGTAATAAGTATAATTACTATAGTTCTAGCGATAATAATAGTACAATATGGCTAATAGTGCATGTTATATTGATAATAATAAAAGTAATAAGTATATTTATTACAGTTCTATCGATAATAACTGCATAATATGGGTAATAATGCATGTTATATTGATGATAATAAAAGTAATACGTATATTTATTATTGTTCTAGCGATAGTAACTGCATAATATGGGTAATAATGCATGTTATATTGATAATAATATAAGTAATAAGTATAATTATTACAGTTCTAGCGATAATAACTGCATTATATGGGTAATAATGCACGTTATATTGCTAATAATATAAGTAATATGTATAATTATTACGGTTCTAGCGATAATAACTGCATTATATGGGTAATAATGCATGTTGTATTGATAATAATATAAGTAATAAGTATAATTATTACAGTTCTAGCGATAACAACTGCATTATATGGGTAATAATGCACGTTATATTGCTAATAATATACGTAATAAGTATAATTATTACAGTTCTAGCGATAATAGCTGCATAATATGGGTAATAATGCACGTTATATTGCTAACAATATAAATAGTAAGTATAATTATTACAGTTCTAGCGATAATAACTGCATTATATGCGTAATAATGCATGTTATATTGATAATATCGGGAGTAATAAGTATAATTATTATAGTTCTAGCGACAATAATAGTAAAATATGGCTAATAGTGCATGTTATACTGATAATAATAAAAGTAATAAGTATATTTATTACAGTTCTATCGATAATAACTGCATAATATGGGTAATAATGCATGTTATATTGATAATAGTATAAGTAATAAGTATATTTATTACAGTTCTATCGATAGAAACTGCATAATATGGGTAATAATACATGTTATATTGACGATAATAAAAGTAATACGTATATTTATTATAGTTCTAGCGATAATAACTGCATAATATGGGTGATAATGCATGTTATATTGATAATAATAAAAGTAATAAGTATATTTATTATAGTTCTATCGATAATAACTGCATAATATGGGTAATAATGCACGTTATATTGATGATAATAAAAGTAGTAAGTATATTTATTATAGTTCTACCGATTATAACTGCATAATATGGGTAATAATGCACGTTATATTGAGAATAATATAAGTAATAAGTATAATTATTACAGTTTTAGCGATAATAACTGCATTATTTGGGTAATAATGCATGTTATATTGATAATAATATAAGTAATAAGTATAATTATTACAGTTCTAGCGATAATAACTCCATTATATGGGTAATAACGCATGATATATTGATAATAATATAAGTAATAAGTATAATTATTACAGTTCTAGCGATAATAGCTGCATAATATGGGTAATAATGCACGTTATATTGCTAACAATATAAATAATAAGTATAATTATTACAGTTCTAGCGATAATAACTGCATTATATGGGTAATAATGCACGTTATATTGCTAATATCGGGAGTAATAAGTATAATTACTATAGTTCTAGCGATAATAATAGTACAATATGGCTAATAGTGCATGTTATATTGATAATAATAAAAGTAATAAGTATATTTATTACAGTTCTATCGATAATAACTGCATAATATGGGTAATAATGCATGTTATATTGATGATAATAAAAGTAATACGTATATTTATTATTGTTCTAGCGATAGTAACTGCATAATATGGGTAATAATGCATGTTATATTGATAATAATATAAGTAATAAGTATAATTATTACGGTTCTAGCGATAATAACTGCATTATATGGGTAATAATGCATGTTGTATTGATAATAATATAAGTAATAAGTATAATTATTACAGTTCTAGCGATAACAACTGCATTATATGGGTAATAATGCACGTTATATTGCTAATAATATACGTAATAAGTATAATTATTACAGTTCTAGCGATAATAACTGCATAATATGGGTAATAATGCATGTTATATTGATAACATCGGGAGTAACGAGTATAATTATTACAGTTCTAGCGATAATAATAGTAAAATATGGCTAATAGTGCCTGTTCTATTGATAATAATAAAAGTAATACGTATATTTATTATAGTTCTAGCGATAATAACTGCATAATATGAGTAATAATGCATGTTATATTGATAATAATATAAGTAATAAGTATAATTATTACAGTTCTAGCGATAATAACTGCATTATATGGGTAATAATGCATGTTATATTGATAATAATAAAAGTAATAAGTATATTTATTATAGTTCTATCGATAATAACTGCATAATATGGGTAATAATGCATGTTATATTGATGATAATAAAAGTAATACGTATATTTATTATAGTTCTAGCGATAATAACTGCATAATATGGGTAATAATGCATGTTATATTGCTAATAATATAAGTAATATGTATAATTATTACGGTTCTAGCGATAATAACTGCATTATATGGGTAATAATGCATGTTATATTGATAATATCGGGAGTAGTAAATATAATTATTATAGTTCTTGCGATAATAATAGTAAAATATGGCTAATAGTGCATGTTCTATTGATAATAATAAAAGTAAGTAGTATATTTATTATAGTTCTGTCGATAATAACTGCATAATATGGGTAACAATGCATGTTATATTGAGAATAATATAAGTAATAAGTATAATTATTACAGTTCTAGCGATAATACCTGCATTATTTGCGTAATAATGCATGTTATACTGATAATATCGGGAGTAATAAGTATAATTATTATAGTTCTAGCGATAGTAATAGTAAAATATGGCTAATAGTGCATGTTATATTGATAATAATAAAAGTAATAAGTATATTTATTACAGTTCTATCGATAGAAACTGCATAATATGGGTAATAATGCATGGTATATTGATGATAATGAAAGTAGTAAGTATATTTATTACAGTTCTAGCGATAATAACTGCATAATATGGGTAATAATGCACGTTATGTTGATGATAATAAAAGTAGTAAGTATATTTATTATAGTTCTACCGATTATAACTGCATAATATGGGTAATGATGCATGTTATATTGAGAATAATATAAGTAATAAGTACAATTATTACAGTTCTAGCGATAATAACTCCATTATATGGTTAATAATGCATGTTATATTGATAATAATATAAGTAATAAGTATAACTATTACAGTTCTAGCGGTAATAGCTGCATAATATGGGTAATGATGCACGTTATATTGCTAATAATATAAATGATAAGTATAATTATTACAGTTCTAGCGATAATAACTGCATTATATGGCTAATAATGCATGTTATATTGATAATAATAAAAGTAATAAGTATATTTATTATAGTTCTATCGATAATAACTGCAAAATATGGGTAATAATGCACGTTATATTGCTAATAATATAAGTAATAAGTATAATTATTACAGTTCTAGCGATAATAACTGCATTATTTGGGTAATAATGCATGTTATATTGATAATAATATAAGTAATAAGTATAATTATTACAGTTCTAGCGATAATAACTCCATTATATGGGTAATAATGCATGTTATATTGATAATAATATAAGTAATATGTATAATTATTACAGTTCTAGCGATAATAGCTGCATAATATGGGTAATAATGCACGTTATATTGCTAACAATATAAATAATAAGTATAATTATTACAGTTCTAGCGATAATAACTGCATTATATGGGTAATAATGCACGTTATATTGCTAATAATATACGTAATAAGTATAATTATTACAGTTCTAGCGATAATAACTGCATAATATGGGTAATAATGCATGTTATATTGATAACATTGAGAGTAACGAGTATAATTATTACAGTTCTAGCGATAATAATAGTAAAATATGGCTAATAGTGCCTGTTCTATTGATAATAATAAAAGTAATACGTATATTTATTATAGTTCTAGCGATAATAACTGCATAATATGGGTAATAATGCATGTTATATTGATAATAATATAAGTAATAAGTATAATTATTACAGTTCTAGCGATAATAACTGCATTATATGGGTAATAATGCATGTTATATTGATAATAATAAAAGTAATAAGTATATTTATTATAGTTCTAGCGATAATAACTGCATAATATGGGTGATAATGCATGTTATATTGATAATAATAAAAGTAATAAGTATATTTATTATAGTTCTATCGATAATAACTGCATAATATGGGTAATAATGCACGTTATATTGATGATAATAAAAGTAGTAAGTATATTTATTATAGTTCTACCGATTATAACTGCATAATATGGGTAATAATGCACGTTATATTGAGAATAATATAAGTAATAAGTATAATTATTACAGTTTTAGCGATAATAACTGCATTATTTGGGTAATAATGCATGTTATATTGATAATAATATAAGTAATAAGTATAATTATTACAGTTCTAGCGATAATAACTCCATTATATGGGTAATAACGCATGTTATATTGATAATAATATAAGTAATAAGTATAATTATTACAGTTCTAGCGATAATAGCTGCATAATATGGGTAATAATGCACGTTATATTGCTAACAATATAAATAGTAAGTATAATTATTACAGTTCTAGCGATAATAACTGCATTATATGGGTAATAATGCACGTTATATTGCTAATATCGGGAGTAATAAGTATAATTACTATAGTTCTAGCGATAATAATAGTACAATATGGCTAATAGTGCATGTTATATTGATAATAATAAAAGTAATAAGTATATTTATTACAGTTCTATCGATAATAACTGCATAATATGGGTAATAATGCATGTTATATTGATGATAATAAAAGTAATACGTATATTTATTATTGTTCTAGCGATAGTAACTGCATAATGTGGGTAATAATGCATGTTATATTGATAATAATATAAGTAATAAGTATAATTATTACAGTTCTAGCGATAATAACTGCATTATATGGGTAATAATGCACGTTATATTGCTAATAATATAAGTAATATGTATAATTATTACGGTTCTAGCGATAATAACTGCATTATATGGGTAATAATGCATGTTGTATTGATAATAATATAAGTAATAAGTATAATTATTACAGTTCTAGCGATAACAACTGCATTATATGGGTAATAATGCACGTTATATTGCTAATAATATACGTAATAAGTATAATTATTACAGTTCTAGCGATAATAACTGCATTATTTGGGTAATAATGCATGTTATATTGATAATAATATAAGTAATAAGTATAATTATTACAGTTCTAGCGATAATAACTCCATTATATGGGTAATAATGCATGTTATATTGATAATAATATAAGTAATATGTATAATTATTACAGTTCTAGCGATAATAGCTGCATAATATGGGTAATAATGCACGTTATATTGCTAACAATATAAATAATAAGTATAATTATTACAGTTCTAGCGATAATAACTGCATTATATGGGTAATAATGCACGTTATATTGCTAATAATATACGTAATAAGTATAATTATTACAGTTCTAGCGATAATAACTGCATAATATGGGTAATAATGCATGTTATATTGATAACATTGGGAGTAACGAGTATAATTATTACAGTTCTAGCGATAATAATAGTAAAATATGGCTAATAGTGCCTGTTCTATTGATAATAATAAAAGTAATATGTATATTTATTATAGTTCTAGCGATAATAACTGCATAATATGGGTAATAATGCATGTTATATTGATAATAATATAAGTAATAAGTATAATTATTACAGTTCTAGCGATAATAACTGCATTATATGGGTAATAATGCATGTTATATTGATAATAATAAAAGTAATAAGTATATTTATTATAGTTCTATCGATAATAACTGCATAATATGGGTAATAATGCATGTTATATTGATGATAATGAAAGTAGTAAGTATATTTATTACAGTTCTAGCGATAATAACTGCATTATATGCGTAATAATGCATGTTATATTGATAATATCGGGAGTAATAAGTATAATTATTATAGTTCTAGCGACAATAATAGTAAAATATGGCTAATAGTGCATGTTATACTGATAATAATAAAAGTAATAAGTATATTTATTACAGTTCTATCGATAATAACTGCATAATATGGGTAATAATGCATGTTATATTGATAATAGTATAAGTAATAAGTATATTTATTACAGTTCTATCGATAGAAACTGCATAATATGGGTAATAATACATGTTATATTGACGATAATAAAAGTAATACGTATATTTATTATAGTTCTAGCGATAATAACTGCATAATATGGGTGATAATGCATGTTATATTGATAATAATAAAAGTAATAAGTATATTTATTATAGTTCTATCGATAATAACTGCATAATATGGGTAATAATGCACGTTATATTGATGATAATAAAAGTAGTAAGTATATTTATTATAGTTCTACCGATTATAACTGCATAATATGGGTAATAATGCACGTTATATTGAGAATAATATAAGTAATAAGTATAATTATTACAGTTTTAGCGATAATAACTGCATTATTTGGGTAATAATGCATGTTATATTGATAATAATATAAGTAATAAGTATAATTATTACAGTTCTAGCGATAATAACTCCATTATAAGGGTAATAACGCATGTTATATTGATAATAATATAAGTAATAAGTATAATTATTACAGTTCTAGCGATAATAGCTGCATAATATGGGTAATAATGCACGTTATATTGCTAACAATATAAATAATAAGTATAATTATTACAGTTCTAGCGATAATAACTGCATTATATGGGTAATAATGCACGTTATATTGCTAATATCGGGAGTAATAAGTATAATTACTATAGTTCTAGCGATAATAATAGTACAATATGGCTAATAGTGCATGTTATATTGATAATAATAAAAGTAATAAGTATATTTATTACAGTTCTATCGATAATAACTGCATAATATGGGTAATAATGCATGTTATATTGATGATAATAAAAGTAATACGTATATTTATTATTGTTCTAGCGATAGTAACTGCATAATATGGGTAATAATGCATGTTATATTGATAATAATATAAGTAATAAGTATAATTATTACAGTTCTAGCGATAATAACTGCATTATATGGGTAATAATGCACGTTATATTGCTAATAATATAAGTAATATGTATAATTATTACGGTTCTAGCGATAATAACTGCATTATATGGGTAATAATGCATGTTGCATTGATAATAATATAAGTAATAAGTATAATTATTACAGTTCTAGCGATAACAACTGCATTATATGGGTAATAATGCACGTTATATTGCTAATAATATACGTAATAAGTATAATTATTACAGTTCTAGCGATAATAGCTGCATAATATGGGTAATAATGCACGTTATATTGCTAACAATATAAATAGTAAGTATAATTATTACAGTTCTAGCGATAATAACTGCATTATATGCGTAATAATGCATGTTATATTGATAATATCGGGAGTAATAAGTATAATTATTATAGTTCTAGCGACAATAATAGTAAAATATGGCTAATAGTGCATGTTATACTGATAATAATAAAAGTAATAAGTATATTTATTACAGTTCTATCGATAATAACTGCATAATATGGGTAATAATGCATGTTATATTGATAATAGTATAAGTAATAAGTATATTTATTACAGTTCTATCGATAGAAACTGCATAATATGGGTAATAATACATGTTATATTGACGATAATAAAAGTAATACGTATATTTATTATAGTTCTAGCGATAATAACTGCATAATATGGGTGATAATGCATGTTATATTGATAATAATAAAAGTAATAAGTATATTTATTATAGTTCTATCGATAATAACTGCATAATATGGGTAATAATGCACGTTATATTGATGATAATAAAAGTAGTAAGTATATTTATTATAGTTCTACCGATTATAACTGCATAATATGGGTAATAATGCACGTTATATTGAGAATAATATAAGTAATAAGTATAATTATTACAGTTTTAGCGATAATAACTGCATTATTTGGGTAATAATGCATGTTATATTGATAATAATATAAGTAATAAGTATAATTATTACAGTTCTAGCGATAATAACTCCATTATATGGGTAGTAACGCATGTTATATTGATAATAATATAAGTAATAAGTATAATTATTACAGTTCTAGCGATAATAGCTGCATAATATGGGTAATAATGCACGTTATATTGCTAACAATATAAATAATAAGTATAATTATTACAGTTCTAGCGATAATAACTGCATTATATGGGTAATAATGCACGTTATATTGCTAATATCGGGAGTAATAAGTATAATTACTATAGTTCTAGCGATAATAATAGTACAATATGGCTAATAGTGCATGTTATATTGATAATAATAAAAGTAATAAGTATATTTATTACAGTTCTATCGATAATAACTGCATAATATGGGTAATAATGCATGTTATATTGATGATAATAAAAGTAATACGTATATTTATTATTGTTCTAGCGATAGTAACTGCATAATATGGGTAATAATGCATGTTATATTGATAATAATATAAGTAATAAGTATAATTATTACAGTCCTAGCGATAATAACTGCATTATATGGGTAATAATGCACGTTATATTGCTAATAATATAAGTAATATGTATAATTATTACGGTTCTAGCGATAATAACTGCATTATATGGGTAATAATGCATGTTGTATTGATAATAATATAAGTAATAAGTATAATTATTACAGTTCTAGCGATAACAACTGCATTATATGGGTAATAATGCACGTTATATTGCTAATAATATACGTAATAAGTATAATTATTACAGTTCTAGCGATAATAGCTGCATAATATGGGTAATAATGCACGTTATATTGCTAACAATATAAATAGTAAGTATAATTATTACAGTTCTAGCGATAATAACTGCATTATATGGGTAATAATGCACGTTATATTGCTAATATCGGGAGTAATAAGTATAATTACTATAGTTCTAGCGATAATAATAGTACAATATGGCTAATAGTGCATGTTATATTGATAATAATAAAAGTAATAAGTATATTTATTACAGTTCTAGCGATAACAACTGCATTATATGGGTAATAATGCACGTTATATTGCTAATAATATACGTAATAAGTATAATTATTACAGTTCTAGCGATAATAACTGCATTATTTGGGTAATAATGCATGTTATATTGATAATAATATAAGTAATAAGTATAATTATTACAGTTCTAGCGATAATAACTCCATTATATGGGTAATAATGCATGTTATATTGATAATAATATAAGTAATATGTATAATTATTACAGTTCTAGCGATAATAGCTGCATAATATGGGTAATAATGCACGTTATATTGCTAACAATATAAATAATAAGTATAATTATTACAGTTCTAGCGATAATAACTGCATTATATGGGTAATAATGCACGTTATATTGCTAATAATATACGTAATAAGTATAATTATTACAGTTCTAGCGATAATAACTGCATAATATGGGTAATAATGCATGTTATATTGATAACATTGGGAGTAACGAGTATAATTATTACAGTTCTAGCGATAATAATAGTAAAATATGGCTAATAGTGCCTGTTCTATTGATAATAATAAAAGTAATACGTATATTTATTATAGTTCTAGCGATAATAACTGCATAATATGGGTAATAATGCATGTTATATTGATAATAATATAAGTAATAAGTATAATTATTACAGTTCTAGCGATAATAACTGCATTATATGGGTAATAATGCATGTTATATTGATAATAATAAAAGTAATAAGTATATTTATTATAGTTCTATCGATAATAACTGCATAATATGGGTAATAATGCATGTTATATTGATGATAATGAAAGTAGTAAGTATATTTATTATTGTTCTAGCGATAGTAACTGCATAATATGGGTAATAATGCATGTTATATTGATAATAATATAAGTAATAAGTATAATTATTACAGTTCTAGCGATAATAACTGCATTATATGGGTAATAATGCACGTTATATTGCTAATAATATAAGTAATATGTATAATTATTACGGTTCTAGCGATAATAACTGCATTATATGGGTAATAATGCATGTTGCATTGATAATAATATAAGTAATAAGTATAATTATTACAGTTCTAGCGATAACAACTGCATTATATGGGTAATAATGCACGTTATATTGCTAATAATATACGTAATAAGTATAATTATTACAGTTCTAGCGATAATAGCTGCATAATATGGGTAATAATGCACGTTATATTGCTAACAATATAAATAGTAAGTATAATTATTAGAGTTCTAGCGATAATAACTGCATTATATGCGTAATAATGCATGTTATATTGATAATATCGGGAGTAATAAGTATAATTATTATAGTTCTAGCGACAATAATAGTAAAATATGGCTAATAGTGCATGTTATACTGATAATAATAAAAGTAATAAGTATATTTATTACAGTTCTATCGATAATAACTGCATAATATGGGTAATAATGCATGTTATATTGATAATAGTATAAGTAATAAGTATATTTATTACAGTTCTATCGATAGAAACTGCATAATATGGGTAATAATACATGTTATATTGACGATAATAAAAGTAATACGTATATTTATTATAGTTCTAGCGATAATAACTGCATAATATGGGTGATAATGCATGTTATATTGATAATAATAAAAGTAATAAGTATATTTATTATAGTTCTATCGATAATAACTGCATAATATGGGTAATAATGCACGTTATATTGATGATAATAAAAGTAGTAAGTATATTTATTATAGTTCTACCGATTATAACTGCATAATATGGGTAATAATGCACGTTATATTGAGAATAATATAAGTAATAAGTATAATTATTACAGTTTTAGCGATAATAACTGCATTATTTGGGTAATAATGCATGTTATATTGATAATAATATAAGTAATAAGTATAATTATTACAGTTCTAGCGATAATAACTGCATTATATGGGTAATAATGCACGTTATATTGCTAATATCGGGAGTAATAAGTATAATTACTATAGTTCTAGCGATAATAATAGTACAATATGGCTAATAGTGCATGTTATATTGATAATAATAAAAGTAATAAGTATATTTATTACAGTTCTATCGATAATAACTGCATAATATGGGTAATAATGCATGTTATATTGATGATAATAAAAGTAATACGTATATTTATTATTGTTCTAGCGATAGTAACTGCATAATATGGGTAATAATGCATGTTATATTGATAATAATATAAGTAATAAGTATAATTATTACAGTTCTAGCGATAATAACTGCATTATATGGGTAATAATGCACGTTATATTGCTAATAATATAAGTAATATGTATAATTATTACGGTTCTAGCGATAATAACTGCATTATATGGGTAATAATGCATGTTGCATTGATAATAATATAAGTAATAAGTATAATTATTACAGTTCTAGCGATAACAACTGCATTATATGGGTAATAATGCACGTTATATTGCTAATAATATACGTAATAAGTATAATTATTACAGTTCTAGCGATAATAGCTGCATAATATGGGTAATAATGCACGTTATATTGCTAACAATATAAATAGTAAGTATAATTATTACAGTTCTAGCGATAATAACTGCATTATATGCGTAATAATGCATGTTATATTGATAATATCGGGAGTAATAAGTATAATTATTATAGTTCTAGCGACAATAATAGTAAAATATGGCTAATAGTGCATGTTATACTGATAATAATAAAAGTAATAAGTATATTTATTACAGTTCTATCGATAATAACTGCATAATATGGGTAATAATGCATGTTATATTGATAATAGTATAAGTAATAAGTATATTTATTACAGTTCTATCGATAGAAACTGCATAATATGGGTAATAATACATGTTATATTGACGATAATAAAAGTAATACGTATATTTATTATAGTTCTAGCGATAATAACTGCATAATATGGGTGATAATGCATGTTATATTGATAATAATAAAAGTAATAAGTATATTTATTATAGTTCTATCGATAATAACTGCATAATATGGGTAATAATGCACGTTATATTGATGATAATAAAAGTAGTAAGTATATTTATTATAGTTCTACCGATTATAACTGCATAATATGGGTAATAATGCACGTTATATTGAGAATAATATAAGTAATAAGTATAATTATTACAGTTTTAGCGATAATAACTGCATTATTTGGGTAATAATGCATGTTATATTGATAATAATATAAGTAATAAGTATAATTATTACAGTTCTAGCGATAATAACTCCATTATATGGGTAGTAACGCATGTTATATTGATAATAATATAAGTAATAAGTATAATTATTACAGTTCTAGCGATAATAGCTGCATAATATGGGTAATAATGCACGTTATATTGCTAACAATATAAATAATAAGTATAATTATTACAGTTCTAGCGATAATAACTGCATTATATGCGTAATAATGCATGTTATATTGATAATATCGGGAGTAATAAGTATAATTATTATAGTTCTAGCGACAATAATAGTAAAATATGGCTAATAGTGCATGTTATACTGATAATAATAAAAGTAATAAGTATATTTATTACAGTTCTATCGATAATAACTGCATCATATGGGTAATAATACATGTTATATTGACGATAATAAAAGTAATACGTATATTTATTATAGTTCTAGCGATAATAACTGCATAATATGGGTGATAATGCATGTTATATTGATAATAATAAAAGTAATAAGTATATTTATTATAGTTCTATCGATAATAACTGCATAATATGGGTAATAATGCACGTTATATTGATGATAATAAAAGTAGTAAGTATATTTATTATAGTTCTACCGATTATAACTGCATAATATGGGTAATAATGCACGTTATATTGAGAATAATATAAGTAATAAGTATAATTATTACAGTTTTAGCGATAATAACTGCATTATTTGGGTAATAATGCATGTTATATTGATAATAATATAAGTAATAAGTATAATTATTACAGTTCTAGCGATAATAACTCCATTATATGGGTAATAACGCATGTTATATTGATAATAATATAAGTAATAAGTATAATTATTACAGTTCTAGCGATAATAGCTGCATAATATGGGTAATAATGCACGTTATATTGCTAACAATATAAATAATAAGTATAATTATTACAGTTCTAGCGATAATAACTGCATTATATGGGTAATAATGCACGTTATGTTGATGATAATAAAAGTAGTAAGTATATTTATTATAGTTCTACCGATTATAACTGCATAATATGGGTAATGATGCATGTTATATTGAGAATAATATAAGTAATAAGTATAATTATTACAGTTCTAGCGATAATAACTGCATTATATGGGTAATAATGCACGTTATATTGCTAATAATATAAGTAATATGTATAATTATTACGGTTCTAGCGATAATAACTGCATTATATGGGTAATAATGCATGTTGTATTGATAATAATATAAGTAATAAGTATAATTATTACAGTTCTAGCGATAACAACTGCATTATATGGGTAATAATGCACGTTATATTGCTAATAATATACGTAATAAGTATAATTATTACAGTTCTAGCGATAATAACTGCATAATATGGGTAATAATGCATGTTATATTGATAACATCGGGAGTAACGAGTATAATTATTATAGTTCTAGCGATAATAATAGTAAAATATGGCTAATAGTGCCTGTTCTATTGATAATAATAAAAGTAATACGTATATTTATTATAGTTCTAGCGATAATAACTGCATAATATGAGTAATAATGCATGTTATATTGATAATAATATAAGTAATAAGTATAATTATTACAGTTCTAGCGATAATAACTGCATTATATGGGTAATAATGCATGTTATATTGATAATAATAAAAGTAATAAGTATATTTATTATAGTTCTATCGATAATAACTGCATAATATGGGTAATAATGCATGTTATATTGATGATAATAAAAGTAATACGTATATTTATTATAGTTCTAGCGATAATAACTGCATAATATGGGTAATAATGCATGTTATATTGCTAATAATATAAGTAATATGTATAATTATTACGGTTCTAGCGATAATAACTGCATTATATGGGTAATAATGCATGTTATATTGATAATATCGGGAGTAGTAAATATAATTATTATAGTTCTTGCGATAATAATAGTAAAATATGGCTAATAGTGCATGTTCTATTGATAATAATAAAAGTAAGAAGTATATTTATTATAGTTCTGTCGATAATAACTGCATAATATGGGTAACAATGCATGTTATATTGAGAATAATATAAGTAATAAGTATAATTATTACAGTTCTAGCGATAATACCTGCATTATTTGCGTAATAATGCATGTTATACTGATAATATCGGGAGTAATAAGTATAATTATTATAGTTCTAGCGATAGTAATAGTAAAATATGGCTAATAGTGCATGTTATATTGATAATAATAAAAGTAATAAGTATATTTATTACAGTTCTATCGATAGAAACTGCATAATATGGGTAATAATGCATGGTATATTGATGATAATGAAAGTAGTAAGTATATTTATTACAGTTCTAGCGATAATAACTGCATAATATGGGTAATAATGCACGTTATGTTGATGATAATAAAAGTAGTAAGTATATTTATTATAGTTCTACCGATTATAACTGCATAATATGGGTAATGATGCATGTTATATTGAGAATAATATAAGTAATAAGTACAATTATTACAGTTCTAGCGATAATAACTCCATTATATGGTTAATAATGCATGTTATATTGATAATAATATAAGTAATAAGTATAACTATTACAGTTCTAGCGGTAATAGCTGCATAATATGGGTAATGATGCACGTTATATTGCTAATAATATAAATGATAAGTATAATTATTACAGTTCTACCGATAATAACTGCATTATATGGCTAATAATGCATGTTATATTGATAATAATAAAAGTAATAAGTATATGTATTATAGTTCTATCGATAATAACTGCAAAATATGGGTAATAATGCACGTTATATTGCTAATAATATAAATAATAAGTATAATTATTACAGTTCTAGCGATAATAACTGCATTATATGGGTAATAATGCATGTTATATTGATAATATCGGGAGTAATAAGTATAATTACTATATTTCTAGCGATAATAATAGTACCATATGGCTAATAGTGCATGTTATATTGATAATAATAAAGGTAATAAGTATATTTACTACAGTTCTATCGATAATAACTGCATAATATGGGTAATAATGCATGTTATATTGATGATAATAAAAGTAATAAGTATAATTATTACAGTTCTAGCGATAATAACTGCATTATATGGGTAATAATGCACGTTATATTGCTAATAATATAAGTAATAAGTATAATTATTACAGATCTAGCGATAATAACTGCATTATATGGGTAATAATGCACGTTATATTGCTAATATCGGGAGTAATAAGTATAATTACTATAGTTCTAGCGATAATAATAGTACAATATGGCCAATAGTGCATGTTATATTGATAATAATAAAAGTAATAAGTATATTTATTACAGTTCTATCGATAATAACTGCATAATATGGGTAATAATGCATGTTATATTGATGATAATAAAAGTAATACGTATATTTATTATAGTTCTCGCGATAATAACTGCATAATATGGGTAATAATGCACGTTATATTGCTAATAATATAAGTAATATGTATAATTATTACGGTTCTAGCGATAGTAACTGCATTATATGGGTAATAATGCATGTTATATTGATAATATCGGGAGTAGTAAATATAATTATTATAGTTCTTGCGATAATAATAGTAAAATATGGCTAATAGAGCATGTTCTATTGATAATAATAAAAGTAATAAGTATATTTATTATAGTTCTGTCGATAATAACTGCATAATATGGGTAACAATGCATGTTATATTGAGAATAATATAAGTAATAAGTATAATTATTACAGTTCTAGCGATAATAACTGCATTATATGCGTAATAATGCATGTTATACTGATAATATCGGGAGTAATAAGTATAATTTTTATAGTTCTAGCGATAGTAATAGTAAAATATGGCTAATAGTGCATGCTATATTGATAATAATAAAAGTAATAAGTATATTTATTACAGTTCTATCGATAGAAACTGCATAATATGGGTAATAATGCATGGTATATTGATGATAATAAAAGTAATAAGTATATTTATTATAGTTCTATCGTTAATAACTGCATAATATGGGTAATAATGCACGTTATATTGATGATAATAAAAGTAGTAAGTATATTTATTATAGTTCTACCGATTATAACTGCATAATATGGGTAATAATGCATGTTATATTGAGAATAATATAAGTAATAAGTATAATTATTACAGTTCTAGCGATAATAACTGCATTATTTGGGTAATAATGGATGTTATATTGATAACATCGGGAGTAATAAGTATAATTATTACAGTTCTAGCGATAATACTAGTAAAATATGGCTAAGAGTGCCTGTTATATTGATAATAATAAAAGTAATAAGTATATTTATTATACTTCTGTCGATAATAACTGCATTATATGGGTAACAGTGCATGTTATATTGATAATAATATAAGTAATAAGTATAATTATTACAGTTCTAGCGATAATAACTGCATAATATGGGTCATAATGCACGTTATATTGCTAATAATATAAGTAATAAGTATAATTATTACAGTTCTAGCGATAATAACTCCATTATATGGGTAGAAATGCATGTTATATTGATAATAATATAAGTAATAAGTATATTCATTATGCTTCTGTCGATAATAACTGCATTATATGGGTAATAATGCATGTTATATTGATAATAATATAAGTAATAAGTATAATAATTACAGTTCTAGCGATAATAACTCCATTATATGGGTAGAAATGCACGTTATATTGCTAATAATATAAGTAGTAAGTATAATTATTACAGATCTAGCGATAATAACTGCATTATATGTGTAATAATGCACGTTATATTGCTAATAATATAAATAATAAGTATAATTATTACAGTTCTAGCGATAATAACTGCATTATATGGGCAAAAATGCATGTTATATTGATAATATCGGGAGTAATAAATATAATTATTATAGTTCTTGCGATAATAATAGTAAAACATGGCTAATAGTGCATGTTCTATTGATAATAATAAAAGTAATAAGTATAATTATTACAGTTCTAGCGATAATAATAGTAAAATATGGCTAATAGTGCCTGTTCTATTGATAATAATAAAAGTAATACGTATATTTGTTATAGTTCTAGCGATAATAACTGCATAATATGGGTAATAATGCATGTTATATTGATAATAATATAAGTAATGAGTATAATTATTACAGTTCTAGCGATAATAACTGCATAATATGGGTAATAATGCACGTTATATTGCTAATAGTATAAGTAATAAGTATAATTATTACAGTTCTAGCGATAATAACTGCATTATATGGGTAATAATGCATGTTATATTGATAATAATAAAAGTAATAAGTATATTTATTATAGTTCTAGCGATAATAACTGCACAATATGGGTAATAATGCATGTTATATTGATAATAATATAAGTAATAAGTATAATTATTACAGTTCTAGCGATAATAACTGCATTATATGGGTAATAATGCACGTTATATTGCTAACAATATAAATAATAAGTATAATTATTATAGTTCTAGCGACAATAATAGTAAAATATGGCTAATAGTGCATGTTATATTGATAATAATAAAAGTAATAAGTATATTTATTATAGTTCTAGCGATAATAACTGCATAATATGGGTAATAATGCATGTTATATTGATAATATCGGGAGTAACAAGTATAATTATTACAGTTCTAGCGATAATAATTGTAAAATATGGCTAATAGTGCCTGTTCTATTGATAATAATAAAAGTAATACGTATATTTATTATAGTTCTAGCGATAATAACTGCATAATATGGGTAATAATGCATGTTATATTGATAATAATATAAGTAATAAATATAATTATTACAGTTCTAGCGATAATAACTGCATTATATGCGTAATAATGCATGTTATATTGATAATATCGGGAGTAATAAGTATAATTATTACAGTTCTAGCGATAATACTAGTAAAATATGGCTAATAGTGCCTGTTCTATTGATAATAATAAAAGTAATAAGTATATTTATTATAGTTCTATCGATAATAACTGCATAATATGGGTAATAATGCATGTTATATTGATGATAATGAAAGTAGTAAGTATATTTATTACAGTTCTAGCGATAATAACTGCATAATATGGGTAATAATGCACGTTATGTTGATGATAATAAAAGTAGTAAGTATATTTATTATAGTTCTACCGATTATAACTGCATAATATGGGTAATGATGCATGTTATATTGAGAATAATATAAGTAATAAGTACAATTATTACAGTTCTAGCGATAATAACTCCATTATATGGTTAATAATGCATGTTATATTGATAATAATATAAGTAATAAGTATAACTATTACAGTTCTAGCGGTAATAGCTGCATAATATGGGTAATGATGCACGTTATATTGCTAACAATATAAATGATAAGTATAATTATTACAGTTCTAGCGATAATAACTGCATTATATGGCTAATAATGCATGTTATATTGATAATAATAAAAGTAATAAGTATATTTATTATAGTTCTATCGATAATAACTGCAAAATATGGGTAATAATGCACGTTATATTGCTAATAATATAAATAATAAGTATAATTATTACAGTTCTAGCGATAATAACTGCATTATATGGGTAATAATGCATGTTATATTGATAATATCGGGAGTAATAAGTATAATTACTATATTTCTAGCGATAATAATAGTACCATATGGCTAATAGTGCATGTTATATTGATAATAATAAAGGTAATAAGTATATTTACTACAGTTCTATCGATAATAACTGCATAATATGGGTAATAATGCATGTTATATTGATGATAATAAAAGTAATAAGTATAATTATTACAGTTCTAGCGATAATAACTGCATTATATGGGTAATAATGCACGTTATATTGCTAATAATATAAGTAATAAGTATAATTATTACAGATCTAGCGATAATAACTGCATTATATGGGTAATAATGCACGTTATATTGCTAATATCGGGAGTAATAAGTATAATTACTATAGTTCTAGCGATAATAATAGTACAATATGGCTAATAGTGCATGTTATATTGATAATAATAAAAGTAATAAGTATATTTATTACAGTTCTATCGATAATAACTGCGTAATATGGGTAATAATGCATGTTATATTGATGATAATAAAAGTAATACGTATATTTATTATAGTTCTAGCGATAGTAACTGCATAATATGGGTAATAATGCATGTTATATTGATAATAATATAAGTAATAAGTATAATTATTACAGTTCTAGCGATAATAACTGCATTATATGGGTAATAATGCACGTTATATTGCTAATAATATAAGTAATATGTATAGTTATTACGGTTCTAGCGATAATAACTGCATTATATGGGTAATAATGCATGTTGTATTGATAATAATATAAGTAATAAGTATAATTATTACAGTTCTAGCGATAACAACTGCATTATATGGGTAATAATGCACGTTATATTGCTAATAATATACGTAATAAGTATAATTATTACAGTTCTAGCGATAATAACTGCATAATATGGGTAATAATGCATGTTATATTGATAACATCGGGAGTAACGAGTATAATTATTACAGTTCTAGCGATAATAATAGTAAAATATGGCTAATAGTGCCTGTTCTATTGATAATAATAAAAGTAATACGTATATTTATTATAGTTCTAGCGATAATAACTGCATAATATGAGTAATAATGCATGTTATATTGATAATAATATAAGTAATAAGTATAATTATTACAGTTCTAGCGATAATAACTGCATTATATGGGTAATAATGCATGTTATATTGATAATAATAAAAGTAATAAGTATATTTATTATAGTTCTATCGATAATAACTGCATAATATGGGTAATAATGCATGTTATATTGATGATAATAAAAGTAATACGTATATTTATTATAGTTCTAGCGATAATAACTGCATAATATGGGTAATAATGCATGTTATATTGCTAATAATATAAGTAATATGTATAATTATTACGGTTCTAGCGATAATAACTGCATTATATGGGTAATAATGCATGTTATATTGATAATATCGGGAGTAGTAAATATAATTATTATAGTTCTTGCGATAATAATAGTAAAATATGGCTAATAGTGCATGTTCTATTGATAATAATAAAAGTAAGAAGTATATTTATTATAGTTCTGTCGATAATAACTGCATAATATGGGTAACAATGCATGTTATATTGAGAATAATATAAGTAATAAGTATAATTATTACAGTTCTAGCGATAATACCTGCATTATTTGCGTAATAATGCATGTTATACTGATAATATCGGGAGTAATAAGTATAATTATTATAGTTCTAGCGATAGTAATAGTAAAATATGGCTAATAGTGCATGTTATATTGATAATAATAAAAGTAATAAGTATATTTATTACAGTTCTATCGATAGAAACTGCATAATATGGGTAATAATGCATGGTATATTGATGATAATGAAAGTAGTAAGTATATTTATTACAGTTCTAGCGATAATAACTGCATAATATGGGTAATAATGTACGTTATGTTGATGATAATAAAAGTAGTAAGTATATTTATTATAGTTCTACCGATTATAACTGCATAATATGGGTAATGATGCATGTTATATTGAGAATAATATAAGTAATAAGTACAATTATTACAGTTCTAGCGATAATAACTCCATTATATGGTTAATAATGCATGTTATATTGATAATAATATAAGTAATAAGTATAACTATTACAGTTCTAGCGGTAATAGCTGCATAATATGGGTAATGATGCACGTTATATTGCTAATAATATAAATGATAAGTATAATTATTACAGTTCTAGCGATAATAACTGCATTATATGGCTAATAATGCATGTTATATTGATAATAATAAAAGTAATAAGTATATGTATTATAGTTCTATCGATAATAACTGCAAAATATGGGTAATAATGCACGTTATATTGCTAATAATATAAATAATAAGTATAATTATTACAGTTCTAGCGATAATAACTGCATTATATGGGTAATAATGCATGTTATATTGATAATATCGGGAGTAATAAGTATAATTACTATATTTCTAGCGATAATAATAGTACCATATGGCTAATAGTGCATGTTATATTGATAATAATAAAGGTAATAAGTATATTTACTACAGTTCTATCGATAATAACTGCATAATATGGGTAATAATGCATGTTATATTGATGATAATAAAAGTAATAAGTATAATTATTACAGTTCTAGCGATAATAACTGCATTATATGGGTAATAATGCACGTTATATTGCTAATAATATAAGTAATAAGTATAATTATTACAGATCTAGCGATAATAACTGCATTATATGGGTAATAATGCACGTTATATTGCTAATATCGGGAGTAATAAGTATAATTACTATAGTTCTAGCGATAATAATAGTACAATATGGCCAATAGTGCATGTTATATTGATAATAATAAAAGTAATAAGTATATTTATTACAGTTCTATCGATAATAACTGCATAATATGGGTAATAATGCATGTTATATTGATGATAATAAAAGTAATACGTATATTTATTATAGTTCTCGCGATAATAACTGCATAATATGGGTAATAATGCACGTTATATTGCTAATAATATAAGTAATATGTATAATTATTACGGTTCTAGCGATAGTAACTGCATTATATGGGTAATAATGCATGTTATATTGATAATATCGGGAGTAGTAAATATAATTATTATAGTTCTTGCGATAATAATAGTAAAATATGGCTAATAGAGCATGTTCTATTGATAATAATAAAAGTAATAAGTATATTTATTATAGTTCTGTCGATAATAACTGCATAATATGGGTAACAATGCATGTTATATTGAGAATAATATAAGTAATAAGTATAATTATTACAGTTCTAGCGATAATAACTGCATTATATGCGTAATAATGCATGTTATACTGATAATATCGGGAGTAATAAGTATAATTTTTATAGTTCTAGCGATAGTAATAGTAAAATATGGCTAATAGTGCATGCTATATTGATAATAATAAAAGTAATAAGTATATTTATTACAGTTCTATCGATAGAAACTGCATAATATGGGTAATAATGCATGGTATATTGATGATAATAAAAGTAATAAGTATATTTATTATAGTTCTATCGATAATAACTGCATAATATGGGTAATAATGCACGTTATATTGATGATAATAAAAGTAGTAAGTATATTTATTATAGTTCTACCGATTATAACTGCATAATATGGGTAATAATGCATGTTATATTGAGAATAATATAAGTAATAAGTATAATTATTACAGTTCTAGCGATAATAACTGCATTATTTGGGTAATAATGGATGTTATATTGATAACATCGGGAGTAATAAGTATAATTATTACAGTTCTAGCGATAATACTAGTAAAATATGGCTAAGAGTGCCTGTTATATTGATAATAATAAAAGTAATAAGTATATTTATTATACTTCTGTCGATAATAACTGCATTATATGGGTAACAGTGCATGTTATATTGATAATAATATAAGTAATAAGTATAATTATTACAGTTCTAGCGATAATAACTGCATAATATGGGTCATAATGCACGTTATATTGCTAATAATATAAGTAATAAGTATAATTATTACAGTTCTAGCGATAATAACTCCATTATATGGGTAGAAATGCATGTTATATTGATAATAATATAAGTAATAAGTATATTCATTATGCTTCTGTCGATAATAACTGCATTATATGGGTAATAATGCATGTTATATTGATAATAATAAAAGTAATAAGTATATTTATTATAGTTCTATCGATAATAACTGCATAATATGGGTAATAATGCATGTTATATTGATGATAATAAAAGTAATACGTATATTTATTATAGTTCTAGCGATAATAACTGCATAATATGGGTAATAATGCATGTTATATTGCTAATAATATAAGTAATATGTATAATTATTACGGTTCTAGCGATAATAACTGCATTATATGGGTAATAATGCATGTTATATTGATAATATCGGGAGTAGTAAATATAATTATTATAGTTCTTGCGATAATAATAGTAAAATATGGCTAATAGTGCATGTTCTATTGATAATAATAAAAGTAAGAAGTATATTTATTATAGTTCTGTCGATAATAACTGCATAATATGGGTAACAATGCATGTTATATTGAGAATAATATAAGTAATAAGTATAATTATTACAGTTCTAGCGATAATACCTGCATTATTTGCGTAATAATGCATGTTATACTGATAATATCGGGAGTAATAAGTATAATTATTATAGTTCTAGCGATAGTAATAGTAAAATATGGCTAATAGTGCATGTTATATTGATAATAATAAAAGTAATAAGTATATTTATTACAGTTCTATCGATAGAAACTGCATAATATGGGTAATAATGCATGGTATATTGATGATAATGAAAGTAGTAAGTATATTTATTACAGTTCTAGCGATAATAACTGCATAATATGGGTAATAATGCACGTTATGTTGATGATAATAAAAGTAGTAAGTATATTTATTATAGTTCTACCGATTATAACTGCATAATATGGGTAATGATGCATGTTATATTGAGAATAATATAAGTAATAAGTACAATTATTACAGTTCTAGCGATAATAACTCCATTATATGGTTAATAATGCATGTTATATTGATAATAATATAAGTAATAAGTATAACTATTACAGTTCTAGCGGTAATAGCTGCATAATATGGGTAATGATGCACGTTATATTGCTAATAATATAAATGATAAGTATAATTATTACAGTTCTAGCGATAATAACTGCATTATATGGCTAATAATGCATGTTATATTGATAATAATAAAAGTAATAAGTATATGTATTATAGTTCTATCGATAATAACTGCAAAATATGGGTAATAATGCACGTTATATTGCTAATAATATAAATAATAAGTATAATTATTACAGTTCTAGCGATAATAACTGCATTATATGGGTAATAATGCATGTTATATTGATAATATCGGGAGTAATAAGTATAATTACTATATTTCTAGCGATAATAATAGTACCATATGGCTAATAGTGCATGTTATATTGATAATAATAAAGGTAATAAGTATATTTACTACAGTTCTATCGATAATAACTGCATAATATGGGTAATAATGCATGTTATATTGATGATAATAAAAGTAATAAGTATAATTATTACAGTTCTAGCGATAATAACTGCATTATATGGGTAATAATGCACGTTATATTGCTAATAATATAAGTAATAAGTATAATTATTACAGATCTAGCGATAATAACTGCATTATATGGGTAATAATGCACGTTATATTGCTAATATCGGGAGTAATAAGTATAATTACTATAGTTCTAGCGATAATAATAGTACAATATGGCCAATAGTGCATGTTATATTGATAATAATAAAAGTAATAAGTATATTTATTACAGTTCTATCGATAATAACTGCATAATATGGGTAATAATGCATGTTATATTGATGATAATAAAAGTAATACGTATATTTATTATAGTTCTCGCGATAATAACTGCATAATATGGGTAATAATGCACGTTATATTGCTAATAATATAAGTAATATGTATAATTATTACGGTTCTAGGGATAGTAACTGCATTATATGGGTAATAATGCATGTTATATTGATAATATCGGGAGTAGTAAATATAATTATTATAGTTCTTGCGATAATAATAGTAAAATATGGCTAATAGAGCATGTTCTATTGATAATAATAAAAGTAATAAGTATATTTATTATAGTTCTGTCGATAATAACTGCATAATATGGGTAACAATGCATGTTATATTGAGAATAATATAAGTAATAAGTATAATTATTACAGTTCTAGCGATAATAACTGCATTATATGCGTAATAATGCATGTTATACTGATAATATCGGGAGTAATAAGTATAATTTTTATAGTTCTAGCGATAGTAATAGTAAAATATGGCTAATAGTGCATGCTATATTGATAATAATAAAAGTAATAAGTATATTTATTACAGTTCTATCGATAGAAACTGCATAATATGGGTAATAATGCATGGTATATTGATGATAATAAAAGTAATAAGTATATTTATTATAGTTCTATCGTTAATAACTGCATAATATGGGTAATAATGCACGTTATATTGATGATAATAAAAGTAGTAAGTATATTTATTATAGTTCTACCGATTATAACTGCATAATATGGGTAATAATGCATGTTATATTGAGAATAATATAAGTAATAAGTATAATTATTACAGTTCTAGCGATAATAACTGCATTATTTGGGTAATAATGGATGTTATATTGATAACATCGGGAGTAATAAGTATAATTATTACAGTTCTAGCGATAATACTAGTAAAATATGGCTAAGAGTGCCTGTTATATTGATAATAATAAAAGTAATAAGTATATTTATTATACTTCTGTCGATAATAACTGCATTATATGGGTAACAGTGCATGTTATATTGATAATAATATAAGTAATAAGTATAATTATTACAGTTCTAGCGATAATAACTGCATAATATGGGTCATAATGCACGTTATATTGCTAATAATATAAGTAATAAGTATAATTATTACAGTTCTAGCGATAATAACTCCATTATATGGGTAGAAATGCATGTTATATTGATAATAATATAAGTAATAAGTATATTCATTATGCTTCTGTCGATAATAACTGCATTATATGGGTAATAATGCATGTTATATTGATAATAATATAAGTAATAAGTATAATAATTACAGTTCTAGCGATAATAACTCCATTATATGGGTAGAAATGCACGTTATATTGCTAATAATATAAGTAGTAAGTATAATTATTACAGATCTAGCGATAATAACTGCATTATATGTGTAATAATGCACGTTATATTGCTAATAATATAAATAATAAGTATAATTATTACAGTTCTAGCGATAATAACTGCATTATATGGGCAAAAATGCATGTTATATTGATAATATCGGGAGTAATAAATATAATTATTATAGTTCTTGCGATAATAATAGTAAAACATGGCTAATAGTGCATGTTCTATTGATAATAATAAAAGTAATAAGTATAATTATTACAGTTCTAGCGATAATAATAGTAAAATATGGCTAATAGTGCCTGTTCTATTGATAATAATAAAAGTAATACGTATATTTGTTATAGTTCTAGCGATAATAACTGCATAATATGGGTAATAATGCATGTTATATTGATAATAATATAAGTAATGAGTATAATTATTACAGTTCTAGCGATAATAACTGCATAATATGGGTAATAATGCACGTTATATTGCTAATAGTATAAGTAATAAGTATAATTATTACAGTTCTAGCGATAATAACTGCATTATATGGGTAATAATGCATGTTATATTGATAATAATAAAAGTAATAAGTATATTTATTATAGTTCTAGCGATAATAACTGCACAATATGGGTAATAATGCATGTTATATTGATAATAATATAAGTAATAAGTATAATTATTACAGTTCTAGCGATAATAACTGCATTATATGGGTAATAATGCACGTTATATTGCTAACAATATAAATAATAAGTATAATTATTATAGTTCTAGCGACAATAATAGTAAAATATGGCTAATAGTGCATGTTATATTGATAATAATAAAAGTAATAAGTATATTTATTATAGTTCTAGCGATAATAACTGCATAATATGGGTAATAATGCATGTTATATTGATAATATCGGGAGTAACAAGTATAATTATTACAGTTCTAGCGATAATAATTGTAAAATATGGCTAATAGTGCCTGTTCTATTGATAATAATAAAAGTAATACGTATATTTATTATAGTTCTAGCGATAATAACTGCATAATATGGGTAATAATGCATGTTATATTGATAATAATATAAGTAATAAATATAATTATTACAGTTCTAGCGATAATAACTGCATTATATGCGTAATAATGCATGTTATATTGATAATATCGGGAGTAATAAGTATAATTATTACAGTTCTAGCGATAATACTAGTAAAATATGGCTAATAGTGCCTGTTCTATTGATAATAATAAAAGTAATAAGTATATTTATTATAGTTCTATCGATAATAACTGCATAATATGGGTAATAATGCATGTTATATTGATGATAATGAAAGTAGTAAGTATATTTATTACAGTTCTAGCGATAATAACTGCATAATATGGGTAATAATGCACGTTATGTTGATGATAATAAAAGTAGTAAGTATATTTATTATAGTTCTACCGATTATAACTGCATAATATGGGTAATGATGCATGTTATATTGAGAATAATATAAGTAATAAGTACAATTATTACAGTTCTAGCGATAATAACTCCATTATATGGTTAATAATGCATGTTATATTGATAATAATATAAGTAATAAGTATAACTATTACAGTTCTAGCGGTAATAGCTGCATAATATGGGTAATGATGCACGTTATATTGCTAACAATATAAATGATAAGTATAATTATTACAGTTCTAGCGATAATAACTGCATTATATGGCTAATAATGCATGTTATATTGATAATAATAAAAGTAATAAGTATATGTATTATAGTTCTATCGATAATAACTGCAAAATATGGGTAATAATGCACGTTATATTGCTAATAATATAAATAATAAGTATAATTATTACAGTTCTAGCGATAATAACTGCATTATATGGGTAATAATGCATGTTATATTGATAATATCGGGAGTAATAAGTATAATTACTATATTTCTAGCGATAATAATAGTACCATATGGCTAATAGTGCATGTTATATTGATAATAATAAAGGTAATAAGTATATTTACTACAGTTCTATCGATAATAACTGCATAATATGGGTAATAATGCATGTTATATTGATGATAATAAAAGTAATAAGTATAATTATTACAGTTCTAGCGATAATAACTGCATTATATGGGTAATAATGCACGTTATATTGCTAATAATATAAGTAATAAGTATAATTATTACAGATCTAGCGATAATAACTGCATTATATGGGTAATAATGCACGTTATATTGCTAATATCGGGAGTAATAAGTATAATTACTATAGTTCTAGCGATAATAATAGTACAATATGGCCAATAGTGCATGTTATATTGATAATAATAAAAGTAATAAGTATATTTATTACAGTTCTATCGATAATAACTGCATAATATGGGTAATAATGCATGTTATATTGATGATAATAAAAGTAATACGTATATTTATTATAGTTCTCGCGATAATAACTGCATAATATGGGTAATAATGCACGTTATATTGCTAATAATATAAGTAATATGTATAATTATTACGGTTCTAGCGATAGTAACTGCATTATATGGGTAATAATGCATGTTATATTGATAATATCGGGAGTAGTAAATATAATTATTATAGTTCTTGCGATAATAATAGTAAAATATGGCTAATAGAGCATGTTCTATTGATAATAATAAAAGTAATAAGTATATTTATTATAGTTCTGTCGATAATAACTGCATAATATGGGTAACAATGCATGTTATATTGAGAATAATATAAGTAATAAGTATAATTATTACAGTTCTAGCGATAATAAGTGCATTATATGCGTAATAATGCATGTTATACTGATAATATCGGGAGTAATAAGTATAATTTTTATAGTTCTAGCGATAGTAATAGTAAAATATGGCTAATAGTGCATGCTATATTGATAATAATAAAAGTAATAAGTATATTTATTACAGTTCTATCGATAGAAACTGCATAATATGGGTAATAATGCATGGTATATTGATGATAATAAAAGTAATAAGTATATTTATTATAGTTCTATCGATAATAACTGCATAATATGGGTAATAATGCACGTTATATTGATGATAATAAAAGTAGTAAGTATATTTATTATAGTTCTACCGATTATAACTGCATAATATGGGTAATAATGCATGTTATATTGAGAATAATATAAGTAATAAGTATAATTATTACAGTTCTAGCGATAATAACTGCATTATTTGGGTAATAATGGATGTTATATTGATAACATCGGGAGTAATAAGTATAATTATTACAGTTCTAGCGATAATACTAGTAAAATATGGCTAAGAGTGCCTGTTATATTGATAATAATAAAAGTAATAAGTATATTTATTATACTTCTGTCGATAATAACTGCATTATATGGGTAACAGTGCATGTTATATTGATAATAATATAAGTAATAAGTATAATTATTACAGTTCTAGCGATAATAACTGCATAATATGGGTCATAATGCACGTTATATTGCTAATAATATAAGTAATAAGTATAATTATTACAGTTCTAGCGATAATAACTCCATTATATGGGTAGAAATGCATGTTATATTGATAATAATATAAGTAATAAGTATATTCATTATGCTTCTGTCGATAATAACTGCATTATATGGGTAATAATGCATGTTATATTGATAATAATATAAGTAATAAGTATAATAATTACAGTTCTAGCGATAATAACTCCATTATATGGGTAGAAATGCACGTTATATTGCTAATAATATAAGTAGTAAGTATAATTATTACAGATCTAGCGATAATAACTGCATTATATGTGTAATAATGCATGTTATATTGATAATATCGGGAGTAATAAGTATAATTACTATAGTTCTAGCGATAATAATAGTACAATATGGCTAATAGTGCATGTTATATTGATAATAATAAAAGTAATAAGTATATTTGTTACAGTTCTATCGATAATAACTGCATAATATGGGCAATAATGCATGTTATATTGATGATAATAAAAGTAATACGTATATTTATTATAGTTCTAGCGATAATAACTGCATAATATGGGTAATAATGCGTGTTGTATTGATAATAATAAAAGTAATAAGTATATTTATTATAGTTCTATCGATAATAACTGCATAATATGGGTAATAATGCACGTTATATTGATGATAATAAAAGTAGTAAGTATATTTATTATAGTTCTACCGATAATAACTGCATTATATGGGTAATAATGCATGTTATATTGATAATAATATAAGTAATAAGTATAATTATTACAGTTCTAGCGATAATAACTGCATTATATGTGTAATAATGCACGTTATATTGCTAATAATATAAATAATAAGTATAATTATTACAGTTCTAGCGATAATAACTGCATTATATGGGCAAAAATGCATGTTATATTGATAATATCGGGAGTAATAAATATAATTATTATAGTTCTTGCGATAATAATAGTAAAACATGGCTAATAGTGCATGTTCTATTGATAATAATAAAAGTAATAAGTATAATTATTACAGTTCTAGCGATAATAATAGTAAAATATGGCTAATAGTGCCTGTTCTATTGATAATAATAAAATTAATACGTATATTTGTTATAGTTCTAGCGATAATAACTGCATAATATGGGTAATAATGCATGTTATATTGATAATAATATAAGTAATAAGTATAATTATTACAGTTCTAGCGATAATAACTGCATAATATGGGTAATAATGCACGTTATATTGCTAATAGTATAAGTAATAAGTATAATTATTACAGTTCTAGCGATAATAACTGCATTATATGGGTAATAATGCATGTTATATTGATAATAATAAAAGTAATAAGTATATTTATTATAGTTCTAGCGATAATAACTGCATAATATGGGTAATAATGCATGTTATATTGATAATAATATAAGTAATAAGTATAATTATTACAGTTCTAGCGATAATAACTGCATTATATGGGTAATAATGCACGTTATATTGCTAACAATATAAATAATAAGTATAATTATTATAGTTCTAGCGACAATAATAGTAAAATATGGCTAATAGTGCATGTTATATTGATAATAATAAAAGTAATAAGTATATTTATTATAGTTCTAGCGATAATAACTGCATAATATGGGTAATAATGCATGTTATATTGATAATATCGGGAGTAACAAGTATAATTATTACAGTTCTAGCGATAATAATTGTAAAATATGGCTAATAGTGCCTGTTCTATTGATAATAATAAAAGTAATACGTATATTTATTATAGTTCTAGCGATAATAACTGCATAATATGGGTAATAATGCATGTTATATTGATAATAATATAAGTAATAAATATAATTATTACAGTTCTAGCGATAATAACTGCATTATATGCGTAATAATGCATGTTATATTGATAATATCGGGAGTAATAAGTATAATTATTACAGTTCTAGCGATAATACTAGTAAAATATGGCTAATAGTGCCTGTTCTATTGATAATAATAAAAGTAATAAGTATATTTATTATAGTTCTATCGATAATAACTGCATAATATGGGTAATAATGCATGTTATATTGATGATAATGAAAGTAGTAAGTATATTTATTACAGTTCTAGCGATAATAACTGCATAATATGGGTAATAATGCACGTTATGTTGATGATAATAAAAGTAGTAAGTATATTTATTATAGTTCTACCGATTATAACTGCATAATATGGGTAATGATGCATGTTATATTGAGAACAATATAAGTAATAAGTACAATTATTACAGTTCTAGCGATAATAACTCCATTATATGGTTAATAATGCATGTTATATTGATAATAATATAAGTAATAAGTATAACTATTACAGTTCTAGCGGTAATAGCTGCATAATATGGGTAATGATGCACGTTATATTGCTAACAATATAAATGATAAGTATAATTATTACAGTTCTAGCGATAATAACTGCATTATATGGCTAATAATGCATGTTATATTGATAATAATAAAAGTAATAAGTATATTTATTATAGTTCTATCGATAATAACTGCAAAATATGGGTAATAATGCACGTTATATTGCTAATAATATAAATAATAAGTATAATTATTACAGTTCTAGCGATAATAACTGCATTATTTGGGTAATAATGGATGTTATATTGATAACATCGGGAGTAATAAGTATAATTATTACAGTTCTAGCGATAATACTAGTAAAATATGGCTAAGAGTGCCTGTTATATTGATAATAATAAAAGTAATAAGTATATTTATTATACTTCTGTCGATAATAACTGCATTATATGGGTAACAGTGCATGTTATATTGATAATAATATAAGTAATAAGTATAATTATTACAGTTCTAGCGATAATAACTGCATAATATGGGTCATAATGCACGTTATATTGCTAATAATATAAGTAATAAGTATAATTATTACAGTTCTAGCGATAATAACTCCATTATATGGGTAGAAATGCATGTTATATTGATAATAATATAAGTAATAAGTATATTCATTATGCTTCTGTCGATAATAACTGCATTATATGGGTAATAATGCATGTTATATTGATAATAATATAAGTAATAAGTATAATAATTACAGTTCTAGCGATAATAACTCCATTATATGGGTAGAAATGCACGTTATATTGCTAATAATATAAGTAGTAAGTATAATTATTACAGATCTAGCGATAATAACTGCATTATATGTGTAATAATGCATGTTATATTGATAATATCGGGAGTAATAAGTATAATTACTATAGTTCTAGCGATAATAATAGTACAATATGGCTAATAGTGCATGTTATATTGATAATAATAAAAGTAATAAGTATATTTGTTACAGTTCTATCGATAATAACTGCATAATATGGGCAATAATGCATGTTATATTGATGATAATAAAAGTAATACGTATATTTATTATAGTTCTAGCGATAATAACTGCATAATATGGGTAATAATGCGTGTTGTATTGATAATAATAAAAGTAATAAGTATATTTATTATAGTTCTATCGATAATAACTGCATAATATGGGTAATAATGCACGTTATATTGATGATAATAAAAGTAGTAAGTATATTTATTATAGTTCTACCGATAATAACTGCATTATATGGGTAATAATGCATGTTATATTGATAATAATATAAGTAATAAGTATAATTATTACAGTTCTAGCGATAATAACTGCATTATATGTGTAATAATGCACGTTATATTGCTAATAATATAAATAATAAGTATAATTATTACAGTTCTAGCGATAATAACTGCATTATATGGGCAAAAATGCATGTTATATTGATAATATCGGGAGTAATAAATATAATTATTATAGTTCTTGCGATAATAATAGTAAAACATGGCTAATAGTGCATGTTCTATTGATAATAATAAAAGTAATAAGTATAATTATTACAGTTCTAGCGATAATAATAGTAAAATATGGCTAATAGTGCCTGTTCTATTGATAATAATAAAATTAATACGTATATTTGTTATAGTTCTAGCGATAATAACTGCATAATATGGGTAATAATGCATGTTATATTGATAATAATATAAGTAATAAGTATAATTATTACAGTTCTAGCGATAATAACTGCATAATATGGGTAATAATGCACGTTATATTGCTAATAGTATAAGTAATAAGTATAATTATTACAGTTCTAGCGATAATAACTGCATTATATGGGTAATAATGCATGTTATATTGATAATAATAAAAGTAATAAGTATATTTATTATAGTTCTAGCGATAATAACTGCATAATATGGGTAATAATGCATGTTATATTGATAATAATATAAGTAATAAGTATAATTATTACAGTTCTAGCGATAATAACTGCATTATATGGGTAATAATGCACGTTATATTGCTAACAATATAAATAATAAGTATAATTATTATAGTTCTAGCGACAATAATAGTAAAATATGGCTAATAGTGCATGTTATATTGATAATAATAAAAGTAATAAGTATATTTATTATAGTTCTAGCGATAATAACTGCATAATATGGGTAATAATGCATGTTATATTGATAATATCGGGAGTAACAAGTATAATTATTACAGTTCTAGCGATAATAATTGTAAAATATGGCTAATAGTGCCTGTTCTATTGATAATAATAAAAGTAATACGTATATTTATTATAGTTCTAGCGATAATAACTGCATAATATGGGTAATAATGCATGTTATATTGATAATAATATAAGTAATAAATATAATTATTACAGTTCTAGCGATAATAACTGCATTATATGCGTAATAATGCATGTTATATTGATAATATCGGGAGTAATAAGTATAATTATTACAGTTCTAGCGATAATACTAGTAAAATATGGCTAATAGTGCCTGTTCTATTGATAATAATAAAAGTAATAAGTATATTTATTATAGTTCTATCGATAATAACTGCATAATATGGGTAATAATGCATGTTATATTGATGATAATGAAAGTAGTAAGTATATTTATTACAGTTCTAGCGATAATAACTGCATAATATGGGTAATAATGCACGTTATGTTGATGATAATAAAAGTAGTAAGTATATTTATTATAGTTCTACCGATTATAACTGCATAATATGGGTAATGATGCATGTTATATTGAGAACAATATAAGTAATAAGTACAATTATTACAGTTCTAGCGATAATAACTCCATTATATGGTTAATAATGCATGTTATATTGATAATAATATAAGTAATAAGTATAACTATTACAGTTCTAGCGGTAATAGCTGCATAATATGGGTAATGATGCACGTTATATTGCTAACAATATAAATGATAAGTATAATTATTACAGTTCTAGCGATAATAACTGCATTATATGGCTAATAATGCATGTTATATTGATAATAATAAAAGTAATAAGTATATTTATTATAGTTCTATCGATAATAACTGCAAAATATGGGTAATAATGCACGTTATATTGCTAATAATATAAATAATAAGTATAATTATTACAGTTCTAGCGATAATAACTGCATTATATGGGTAATAATGCATGTTATATTGATAATATCGGGAGTAATAAGTATAATTACTATATTTCTAGCGATAATAATAGTACCATATGGCTAATAGTGCATGTTATATTGATAATAATAAAGGTAATAAGTATATTTACTACAGTTCTATCGATAATAACTGCATAATATGGGTAATAATGCATGTTATATTGATGATAATAAAAGTAATAAGTATAATTATTACAGTTCTAGCGATAATAACTGCATTATATGGGTAATAATGCACGTTATATTGCTAATAATATAAGTAATAAGTATAATTATTACAGATCTAGCGATAATAACTGCATTATATGGGTAATAATGCACGTTATATTGCTAATATCGGGAGTAATAAGTATAATTACTATAGTTCTAGCGATAATAATAGTACAATATGGCTAATAGTGCATGTTATATTGATAATAATAAAAGTAATAAGTATATTTATTACAGTTCTATCGATAATAACTGCGTAATATGGGTAATAATGCATGTTATATTGATGATAATAAAAGTAATACGTATATTTATTATAGTTCTAGCGATAATAACTGCATAATATGGGTAATAATGCATGTTATATTGATAATAATATAAGTAATAAGTATAATTATTACAGTTCTAGCGATAATAACTGCATTATATGGGTAATAATGCACGTTATATTGCTAACAATATAAATAATAAGTATAATTATTATAGTTCTAGCGACAATAATAGTAAAATATGGCTAATAGTGCATGTTATATTGATAATAATAAAAGTAATAAGTATATTTATTATAGTTCTAGCGATAATAACTGCATAATATGGGTAATAATGCATGTTATATTGATAATATCGGGAGTAACAAGTATAATTATTACAGTTCTAGCGATAATAATTGTAAAATATGGCTAATAGTGCCTGTTCTATTGATAATAATAAAAGTAATACGTATATTTATTATAGTTCTAGCGATAATAACTGCATAATATGGGTAATAATGCATGTTATATTGACAATAATATAAGTAATAAATATAATTATTACAGTTCTAGCGATAATAACTGCATAATATGGGAAATAATGCATGTTATATTGATAATATCGGGAGTAATAAGTATAATTACTATAGTTCTAGCGATAATAATAGTACAATATGGCTAATAGTGCACGTTATATTGATAATAATAAAAGTAATACGTATATTTATTACAGTTCTAGCGATAATAACTGCATAATATGGGTAATAATGCAGGTTATATTGATGATAATAAAAGTAATACGTATATTTATTATAGTTCTAGCGATAATAACTGCATTATATGGGTAATAAAACATGTTATATTGATAATAATATAAGTAATAAGTATAATTATTACAGTTCTAGCGATAATAACTGCATTATATGGGTAATAATGCACGTTATATTGCTAATAATATAAATAATAAGTATAATTATTACAGTTCTAGCGATAATAACTGCATTATATGCGTAATAATGCATGTTATATTGATAATATCGGGAGTAATAAGTATAATTATTACAGTTCTAGCGATAATACTAGTAAAATATGGCTAATAGTGCCTGTTCTATTGATAATAATAAAAGTAATAAGTATATTTATTATAGTTCTATCGATAATAACTGCATAATATGGGTAATAATGCATGTTATATTGATGATAATGAAAGTAGTAAGTATATTTATTACAGTTCTAGCGATAATAACTGCATAATATGGGTAATAATGCACGTTATGTTGATGATAATAAAAGTAGTAAGTATATTTATTATAGTTCTACCGATTATAACTGCATAATATGGGTAATGATGCATGTTATATTGAGAATAATATAAGTAATAAGTACAATTATTACAGTTCTAGCGATAATAACTCCATTATATGGTTAATAATGCATGTTATATTGATAATAATATAAGTAATAAGTATAACTATTACAGTTCTAGCGGTAATAGCTGCATAATATGGGTAATGATGCACGTTATATTGCTAACAATATAAATGATAAGTATAATTATTACAGTTCTAGCGATAATAACTGCATTATATGGCTAATAATGCATGTTATATTGATAATAATAAAAGTAATAAGTATATTTATTATAGTTCTATCGATAATAACTGCAAAATATGGGTAATAATGCACGTTATATTGCTAATAATATAAATAATAAGTATAATTATTACAGTTCTAGCGATAATAACTGCATTATATGGGTAATAATGCATGTTATATTGATAATATCGGGAGTAATAAGTATAATTACTATATTTCTAGCGATAATAATAGTACCATATGGCTAATAGTGCATGTTATATTGATAATAATAAAGGTAATAAGTATATTTACTACAGTTCTATCGATAATAACTGCATAATATGGGTAATAATGCATGTTATATTGATGATAATAAAAGTAATAAGTATAATTATTACAGTTCTAGCGATAATAACTGCATTATATGGGTAATAATGCACGTTATATTGCTAATAATATAAGTAATAAGTATAATTATTACAGATCTAGCGATAATAACTGCATTATATGGGTAATAATGCACGTTATATTGCTAATATCGGGAGTAATAAGTATAATTACTATAGTTCTAGCGACAATAATAGTAAAATATGGCTAATAGTGCATGTTATATTGATAATAATAAAAGTAATAAGTATATTTATTATAGTTCTAGCGATAATAACTGCATAATATGGGTGATTATGCATGTTATATTGATAATAGTATAAGTAATAAGTATATTTATTACAGTTCTATCGATAGAAACTGCATAATATGGGTAATAATGCATGTTATATTGACGATAATAAAAGTAATACGTATATTTATTACAGTTCTAGCGATAATAACTCCATTATATGGGTAATAATGAATGTTATATTGATAATAATATATGTAATAAGTATAATTATTACAGTTCTAGCGATAATAGCTGCATAATATGGGTAATAATGCACGTTATATTGCTAACAATATAAATAATAAGTATAATTATTACAGTTCTAGCGATAATAACTGCATTATATGGGTAATAATGCACGTTATATTGCTAATATCGGGAGTAATAAGTATAATTACTATAGTTCTAGCGATAATAATAGTACAATATGGCTAATAGTGCATGTTATATTGATAATAATAAAAGTAATAAGTATATTTATTACAGTTCTATCGATAATAACTGCGTAATATGGGTAATAATGCATGTTATATTGATGATAATAAAAGTAATACGTATATTTATTATAGCTCTAGCGATAATAACTGCATAATATGGGTAATAATGCATGTTATATTGATAATAATATAAGTAATAAGTATAATTATTACAGTTCTAGCGATAATAACTGCATTATATGGGTAATAATGCACGTTATATTGCTAACAATATAAATAATAAGTATAATTATTATAGTTCTAGCGACAATAATAGTAAAATATGGCTAATAGTGCATGTTATATTGATAATAATAAAAGTAATAAGTATATTTATTATAGTTCTAGCGATAATAACTGCATAATATGGGTAATAATGCATGTTATATTGATAATATCGGGAGTAACAAGTATAATTATTACAGTTCTAGCGATAATAATTGTAAAATATGGCTAATAGTGCCTGTTCTATTGATAATAATAAAAGTAATACGTATATTTATTATAGTTCTAGCGATAATAACTGCATAATATGGGTAATAATGCATGTTATATTGACAATAATATAAGTAATAAATATAATTATTACAGTTCTAGCGATAATAACTGCATAATATGGGAAATAATGCATGTTATATTGATAATATCGGGAGTAATAAGTATAATTACTATAGTTCTAGCGATAATAATAGTACAATATGGCTAATAGTGCACGTTATATTGATAATAATAAAAGTAATACGTATATTTATTACAGTTCTAGCGATAATAACTGCATAATATGGGTAATAATGCAGGTTATATTGATGATAATAAAAGTAATACGTATATTTATTATAGTTCTAGCGATAATAACTGCATTATATGGGTAATAAAACATGTTATATTGATAATAATATAAGTAATAAGTATAATTATTACAGTTCTAGCGATAATAACTGCATTATATGGGTAATAATGCACGTTATATTGCTAATAATATAAATAATAAGTATAATTATTACAGTTCTAGCGATAATAACTGCATTATATGCGTAATAATGCATGTTATATTGATAATATCGGGAGTAATAAGTATAATTATTACAGTTCTAGCGATAATACTAGTAAAATATGGCTAATAGTGCCTGTTCTATTGATAATAATAAAAGTAATAAGTATATTTATTATAGTTCTATCGATAATAACTGCATAATATGGGTAATAATGCATGTTATATTGATGATAATAAAAGTAATACGTATATTTATTATAGTTCTAGCTATAATAACTGCATTATATGGGTAATAATGCATGTTATATTGATAATAATATAAGTAATAAGTATAATTATTACAGTTCTAGCGATAATAACTGCATTATATGGGTAATAATGCACGTTATATTGCTAATATCGGGAGTAATAAGTATAATTACTATAGTTCTAGCGATAATAATAGTACAATATGGCTAATAGTGCATGTTATATTGATAATAATAAAAGTAATAAGTATATTTATTACAGTTCTATCGATAATAACTGCGTAATATGGGTAATAATGCATGTTATATTGATGATAATAAAAGTAATACGTATATTTATTATAGTTCTAGCGATAATAACTGCATAATATGGGTAATAATGCATGTTATATTGATAATAATATAAGTAATAAGTATAATTATTACAGTTCTAGCGATAATAACTGCATTATATGGGTAATAATGCACGTTATATTGCTAACAATATAAATAATAAGTATAATTATTATAGTTCTAGCGACAATAATAGTAAAATATGGCTAATAGTGCATGTTATATTGATAATAATAAAAGTAATAAGTATATTTATTATAGTTCTAGCGATAATAACTGCATAATATGGGTAATAATGCATGTTATATTGATAATATCGGGAGTAACAAGTATAATTATTACAGTTCCAGCGATAATAATTGTAAAATATGGCTAATAGTGCCTGTTCTATTGATAATAATAAAAGTAATACGTATATTTATTATAGTTCTAGCGATAATAACTGCATAATATGGGTAATAATGCATGTTATATTGACAATAATATAAGTAATAAATATAATTATTACAGTTCTAGCGATAATAACTGCATAATATGGGAAATAATGCATGTTATATTGATAATATCGGGAGTAATAAGTATAATTACTATAGTTCTAGCGATAATAATAGTACAATATGGCTAATAGTGCACGTTATATTGATAATAATAAAAGTAATACGTATATTTATTACAGTTCTAGCGATAATAACTGCATAATATGGGTAATAATGCAGGTTATATTGATGATAATAAAAGTAATACGTATATTTATTATAGTTCTAGCGATAATAACTGCATTATATGGGTAATAAAACATGTTATATTGATAATAATATAAGTAATAAGTATAATTATTACAGTTCTAGCGATAATAACTGCATTATATGGGTAATAATGCACGTTATATTGCTAATAATATAAATAATAAGTATAATTATTACAGTTCTAGCGATAATAACTGCATTATATGCGTAATAATGCATGTTATATTGATAATATCGGGAGTAATAAGTATAATTATTACAGTTCTAGCGATAATACTAGTAAAATATGGCTAATAGTGCCTGTTCTATTGATAATAATAAAAGTAATAAGTATATTTATTATAGTTCTATCGATAATAACTGCATAATATGGGTAATAATGCATGTTATATTGATGATAATGAAAGTAGTAAGTATATTTATTGCAGTTCTAGCGATAATAACTGCATAATATGGGTAATAATGCATGTTATATTGATGATAATAAAAGTAATACGTATATTTATTATAGTTCTAGCTATAATAACTGCATTATATGGGTAATAATGCATGTTATATTGATAATAATATAAGTAATAAGTATAATTATTACAGTTCTAGCGATAATAACTGCATTATATGGGTAATAATGCATGTTATATTGATAATAATATAAGTAATAAGTATAATTATTACAGTTCTAGCGATAATAACTGCATTATATGGGTAATAATGCACGTTATATTGCTAATAGTATAAGTAATGAGTATATTTATTACAGTTCTATCGATAGAAACTGCATAATATGGGTAATAAAACATGTTATATTGACGATAATAAAAGTAATATGTATATTTATTATAGTTCTAGCGATAATAACTGCATAATATAGGTGATAATGCATGTTATATTGATAATAATAAAAGTAATAAGTATATTTATTATAGTTCTATCGATAATAACTGCATAATATGGGTAATAATGCACGTTATATTGATGATAATAAAAGTAGTAAGTATATTTATTATAGTTCTACCGATTATAACTGCATAATATGGGTAATAATGCACGTTATATGGAGAATAATATAAGTAATAAGTATAATTATTACAGTTCTAGCGATAATAACTGCATTATTTGGGTAATAATGCATGTTATATTGATAATAATATAAGTAATAAGTATAATTATTACAGTTCTAGCGATAATAACTCCATTATATGCGTAATAATGCATGTTATATTGATAATAATATAAGTAATAAGTATAATTATTACAGTTCTAGCGATAATAACTGCATAATATGGGTAATAATGCATGTTATATTGACAATAATATAAGTAATAAATATAATTATTACAGTTCTAGCGATAATAACTGCATAATATGGGAAATAATGCATGTTATATTGATAATATCGGGAGTAATAAGTATAATTACTATAGTTCTAGCGATAATAATAGTACAATATGGCTAATAGTGCACGTTATATTGATAATAATAAAAGTAATACGTATATTTATTACAGTTCTAGCGATAATAACTGCATAATATGGGTAATAATGCAGGTTATATTGATGATAATAAAAGTAATACGTATATTTATTATAGTTCTAGCGATAATAACTGCATAATATGGGTAATAATGCACGTTATATTGATGATAATAAAAGTAGTAAGTATATTTATTATAGTTCTACCGATTATAACTGCATAATATGGGTAATAATGCACGTTATATGGAGAATAATATAAGTAATAAGTATAATTATTACAGTTCTAGCGATAATAACTGCATTATATGCGTAATAATGCATGTTATATTGATAATATCGGGAGTAATAAGTATAATTATTACAGTTCTAGCGATAATACTAGTAAAATATGGCTAATAGTGCCTGTTCTATTGATAATAATAAAAGTAATAAGTATATTTATTATAGTTCTATCGATAATAACTGCATAATATGGGTAATAATGCATGTTATATTGATGATAATGAAAGTAGTAAGTATATTTATTACAGTTCTAGCGATAATAACTGCATAATATGGGTAATAATGCACGTTATGTTGATGATAATAAAAGTAGTAAGTATATTTATTATAGTTCTACCGATTATAACTGCATAATATGGGTAATGATGCATGTTATATTGAGAATAATATAAGTAATAAGTACAATTATTACAGTTCTAGCGATAATAACTCCATTATATGGTTAATAATGCATGTTATATTGATAATAATATAAGTAATAAGTATAACTATTACAGTTCTAGCGGTAATAGCTGCATAATATGGGTAATGATGCACGTTATATTGCTAACAATATAAATGATAAGTATAATTATTACAGTTCTAGCGATAATAACTGCATTATATGGCTAATAATGCATGTTATATTGATAATAATAAAAGTAATAAGTATATTTATTATAGTTCTATCGATAATAACTGCAAAATATGGGTAATAATGCACGTTATATTGCTAATAATATAAATAATAAGTATAATTATTACAGTTCTAGCGATAATAACTGCATTATATGGGTAATAATGCATGTTATATTGATAATATCGGGAGTAATAAGTATAATTACTATATTTCTAGCGATAATAATAGTACCATATGGCTAATAGTGCATGTTATATTGATAATAATAAAGGTAATAAGTATATTTACTACAGTTCTATCGATAATAACTGCATAATATGGGTAATAATGCATGTTATATTGATGATAATAAAAGTAATAAGTATAATTATTACAGTTCTAGCGATAATAACTGCATTATATGGGTAATAATGCACGTTATATTGCTAATAATATAAGTAATAAGTATAATTATTACAGATCTAGCGATAATAACTGCATTATATGGGTAATAATGCACGTTATATTGCTAATATCGGGAGTAATAAGTATAATTACTATAGTTCTAGCGACAATAATAGTAAAATATGGCTAATAGTGCATGTTATATTGATAATAATAAAAGTAATAAGTATATTTATTATAGTTCTAGCGATAATAACTGCATAATATGGGTGATTATGCATGTTATATTGATAATAGTATAAGTAATAAGTATATTTATTACAGTTCTATCGATAGAAACTGCATAATATGGGTAATAATGCATGTTATATTGACGATAATAAAAGTAATACGTATATTTATTACAGTTCTAGCGATAATAACTCCATTATATGGGTAATAATGAATGTTATATTGATAATAATATATGTAATAAGTATAATTATTACAGTTCTAGCGATAATAGCTGCATAATATGGGTAATAATGCACGTTATATTGCTAACAATATAAATAATAAGTATAATTATTACAGTTCTAGCGATAATAACTGCATTATATGGGTAATAATGCACGTTATATTGCTAATATCGGGAGTAATAAGTATAATTACTATAGTTCTAGCGATAATAATAGTACAATATGGCTAATAGTGCATGTGATATTGATAATAATAAAAGTAATAAGTATATTTATTACAGTTCTATCGATAATAACTGCGTAATATGGGTAATAATGCATGTTATATTGATGATAATAAAAGTAATACGTATATTTATTATAGTTCTAGCGATAATAACTGCATAATATGGGTAATAATGCATGTTATATTGATAATAATATAAGTAATAAGTATAATTATTACAGTTCTAGCGATAATAACTGCATTATATGGGTAATAATGCACGTTATATTGCTAACAATATAAATAATAAGTATAATTATTATAGTTCTAGCGACAATAATAGTAAAATATGGCTAATAGTGCATGTTATATTGATAATAATAAAAGTAATAAGTATATTTATTATAGTTCTAGCGATAATAACTGCATAATATGGGTAATAATGCATGTTATATTGATAATATCGGGAGTAACAAGTATAATTATTACAGTTCTAGCGATAATAATTGTAAAATATGGCTAATAGTGCCTGTTCTATTGATAATAATAAAAGTAATACGTATATTTATTATAGTTCTAGCGATAATAACTGCATAATATGGGTAATAATGCATGTTATATTGACAATAATATAAGTAATAAATATAATTATTACAGTTCTAGCGATAATAACTGCATAATATGGGAAATAATGCATGTTATATTGATAATATCGGGAGTAATAAGTATAATTACTATAGTTCTAGCGATAATAATAGTACAATATGGCTAATAGTGCACGTTATATTGATAATAATAAAAGTAATACGTATATTTATTACAGTTCTAGCGATAATAACTGCATAATATGGGTAATAATGCAGGTTATATTGATGATAATAAAAGTAATACGTATATTTATTATAGTTCTAGCGATAATAACTGCATTATATGGGTAATAAAACATGTTATATTGATAATAATATAAGTAATAAGTATAATTATTACAGTTCTAGCGATAATAACTGCATTATATGGGTAATAATGCACGTTATATTGCTAATAATATAAATAATAAGTATAATTATTACAGTTCTAGCGATAATAACTGCATTATATGCGTAATAATGCATGTTATATTGATAATATCGGGAGTAATAAGTATAATTATTACAGTTCTAGCGATAATACTAGTAAAATATGGCTAATAGTGCCTGTTCTATTGATAATAATAAAAGTAATAAGTATATTTATTATAGTTCTATCGATAATAACTGCATAATATGGGTAATAATGCATGTTATATTGATGATAATGAAAGTAGTAAGTATATTTATTGCAGTTCTAGCGATAATAACTGCATAATATGGGTAATAATGCATGTTATATTGATGATAATAAAAGTAATACGTATATTTATTATAGTTCTAGCTATAATAACTGCATTATATGGGTAATAATGCATGTTATATTGATAATAATATAAGTAATAAGTATAATTATTACAGTTCTAGCGATAATAACTGCATTATATGGGTAATAATGCACGTTATATTGCTAATATCGGGAGTAATAAGTATAATTACTATAGTTCTAGCGATAATAATAGTACAATATGGCTAATAGTGCATGTTATATTGATAATAATAAAAGTAATAAGTATATTTATTACAGTTCTATCGATAATAACTGCGTAATATGGGTAATAATGCATGTTATATTGATGATAATAAAAGTAATACGTATATTTATTATAGTTCTAGCGATAATAACTGCATAATATGGGTAATAATGCATGTTATATTGATAATAATATAAGTAATAAGTATAATTATTACAGTTCTAGCGATAATAACTGCATTATATGGGTAATAATGCACGTTATATTGCTAACAATATAAATAATAAGTATAATTATTATAGTTCTAGCGACAATAATAGTAAAATATGGCTAATAGTGCATGTTATATTGATAATAATAAAAGTAATAAGTATATTTATTATAGTTCTAGCGATAATAACTGCATAATATGGGTAATAATGCATGTTATATTGATAATATCGGGAGTAACAAGTATAATTATTACAGTTCCAGCGATAATAATTGTAAAATATGGCTAATAGTGCCTGTTCTATTGATAATAATAAAAGTAATACGTATATTTATTATAGTTCTAGCGATAATAACTGCATAATATGGGTAATAATGCATGTTATATTGACAATAATATAAGTAATAAATATAATTATTACAGTTCTAGCGATAATAACTGCATAATATGGGAAATAATGCATGTTATATTGATAATATCGGGAGTAATAAGTATAATTACTATAGTTCTAGCGATAATAATAGTACAATATGGCTAATAGTGCACGTTATATTGATAATAATAAAAGTAATACGTATATTTATTACAGTTCTAGCGATAATAACTGCATAATATGGGTAATAATGCAGGTTATATTGATGATAATAAAAGTAATACGTATATTTATTATAGTTCTAGCGATAATAACTGCATTATATGGGTAATAAAACATGTTATATTGATAATAATATAAGTAATAAGTATAATTATTACAGTTCTAGCGATAATAACTGCATTATATGGGTAATAATGCACGTTATATTGCTAATAATATAAATAATAAGTATAATTATTACAGTTCTAGCGATAATAACTGCATTATATGCGTAATAATGCATGTTATATTGATAATATCGGGAGTAATAAGTATAATTATTACAGTTCTAGCGATAATACTAGTAAAATATGGCTAATAGTGCCTGTTCTATTGATAATAATAAAAGTAATAAGTATATTTATTATAGTTCTATCGATAATAACTGCATAATATGGGTAATAATGCATGTTATATTGATGATAATGAAAGTAGTAAGTATATTTATTGCAGTTCTAGCGATAATAACTGCATAATATGGGTAATAATGCATGTTATATTGATGATAATAAAAGTAATACGTATATTTATTATAGTTCTAGCTATAATAACTGCATTATATGGGTAATAATGCATGTTATATTGATAATAATATAAGTAATAAGTATAATTATTACAGTTCTAGCGATAATAACTGCATTATATGGGTAATAATGCATGTTATATTGATAATAATATAAGTAATAAGTATAATTATTACAGTTCTAGCGATAATAACTGCATTATATGGGTAATAATGCACGTTATATTGCTAATAGTATAAGTAATGAGTATATTTATTACAGTTCTATCGATAGAAACTGCATAATATGGGTAATAAAACATGTTATATTGACGATAATAAAAGTAATATGTATATTTATTATAGTTCTAGCGATAATAACTGCATAATATAGGTGATAATGCATGTTATATTGATAATAATAAAAGTAATAAGTATATTTATTATAGTTCTATCGATAATAACTGCATAATATGGGTAATAATGCACGTTATATTGATGATAATAAAAGTAGTAAGTATATTTATTATAGTTCTACCGATTATAACTGCATAATATGGGTAATAATGCACGTTATATGGAGAATAATATAAGTAATAAGTATAATTATTACAGTTCTAGCGATAATAACTGCATTATTTGGGTAATAATGCATGTTATATTGATAATAATATAAGTAATAAGTATAATTATTACAGTTCTAGCGATAATAACTCCATTATATGCGTAATAATGCATGTTATATTGATAATAATATAAGTAATAAGTATAATTATTACAGTTCTAGCGATAATAGCTGCATAATATGGGTAATAATGCACGTTATATTGCTAACAATATAAATAATAAGTATAATTATTACAGTTCTAGCGATAATAACTGCATTATATGGGTAATAATGCACGTTATATTGCTAATATCGGGAGTAATAAGTATAATTACTATAGTTCTAGCGATAATAATAGTACAATATGGCTAATAGTGCATGTTATATTGATAATAATAAAAGTAATAAGTATATTTATTACAGTTCTATCGATAATAACTGCATAATATGGGTAATAATGCATGTTATATTGATGATAATAAAAGTAATACGTATATTTATTATAGTTCTAGCGATAATAACTGCATAATATGGGTAATAATGCATGTTATATTGATAATAATATAAGTAATAAGTATAATTATTACAGATCTAGCGATAATAACTGCATTATATGGGTAATAATGCACGTTATATTGCTAATATCAGGAGTAATAAGTATAATTACTATAGTTCTAGCGATAATAATAGTACAATATGGCTAATAGTGCATGTTATATTGATAATAATAAAAGTAATAAGTATATTTATTACAGTTCTATCGATAATAACTGCATAATATGGGTAATAATGCATGTTATATTGATAATATCGGGAGTAACAAGTATAATTATTACAGTTCTAGCGATAATAATTGTAAAATATGGCTAATAGTGCCTGTTCTATTGATAATAATAAAAGTAATACGTATATTTATTATAGTTCTAGCGATAATAACTGCATAATATGGGTAATAATGCATGTTATATTGACAATAATATAAGTAATAAATATAATTATTACAGTTCTAGCGATAATAACTGCATAATATGGGAAATAATGCATGTTATATTGATAATATCGGGAGTAATAAGTATAATTACTATAGTTCTAGCGATAATAATAGTACAATATGGCTAATAGTGCACGTTATATTGATAATAATAAAAGTAATACGTATATTTATTACAGTTCTAGCGATAATAACTGCATAATATGGGTAATAATGCAGGTTATATTGATGATAATAAAAGTAATACGTATATTTATTATAGTTCTAGCGATAATAACTGCATTATATGGGTAATAAAACATGTTATATTGATAATAATATAAGTAATAAGTATAATTATTACAGTTCTAGCGATAATAACTGCATTATATGGGTAATAATGCACGTTATATTGCTAATAATATAAATAATAAGTATAATTATTACAGTTCTAGCGATAATAACTGCATTATATGCGTAATAATGCATGTTATATTGATAATATCGGGAGTAATAAGTATAATTATTACAGTTCTAGCGATAATACTAGTAAAATATGGCTAATAGTGCCTGTTCTATTGATAATAATAAAAGTAATAAGTATATTTATTATAGTTCTATCGATAATAACTGCATAATATGGGTAATAATGCATGTTATATTGATGATAATGAAAGTAGTAAGTATATTTATTGCAGTTCTAGCGATAATAACTGCATAATATGGGTAATAATGCATGTTATATTGATGATAATAAAAGTAATACGTATATTTATTATAGTTCTAGCTATAATAACTGCATTATATGGGTAATAATGCATGTTATATTGATAATAATATAAGTAATAAGTATAATTATTACAGTTCTAGCGATAATAACTGCATTATATGGGTAATAATGCATGTTATATTGATAATAATATAAGTAATAAGTATAATTATTACAGTTCTAGCGATAATAACTGCATTATATGGGTAATAATGCACGTTATATTGCTAATAGTATAAGTAATGAGTATATTTATTACAGTTCTATCGATAGAAACTGCATAATATGGGTAATAATACATGTTATATTGACGATAATAAAAGTAATATGTATATTTTTTATAGTTCTAGCGATAATAACTGCATAATATAGGTGATAATGCATGTTATATTGATAATAATAAAAGTAATAAGTATATTTATTATAGTTCTATCGATAATAACTGCATAATATGGGTAATAATGCACGTTATATTGATGATAATAAAAGTAGTAAGTATATTTATTATAGTTCTACCGATTATAACTGCATAATATGGGTAATAATGCACGTTATATGGAGAATAATATAAGTAATAAGTATAATTATTACAGTTCTAGCGATAATAACTGCATTATTTGGGTAATAATGCATGTTATATTGATAATAATATAAGTAATAAGTATAATTATTACAGTTCTAGCGATAATAACTCCATTATATGCGTAATAATGCATGTTATATTGATAATAATATAAGTAATAAGTATAATTATTACAGTTCTAGCGATAATAGCTGCATAATATGGGTAATAATGCACGTTATATTGCTAACAATATAAATAATAAGTATAATTATTACAGTTCTAGCGATAATAACTGCATTATATGGGTAATAATGCACGTTATATTGCTAATATCGGGAGTAATAAGTATAATTACTATAGTTCTAGCGATAATAATAGTACAATATGGCTAATAGTGCATGTTATATTGATAATAATAAAAGTAATAAGTATATTTATTACAGTTCTATCGATAATAACTGCATAATATGGGTAATAATGCATGTTATATTGATGATAATAAAAGTAATACGTATATTTATTATAGTTCTAGCGATAATAACTGCATAATATGGGTAATAATGCATGTTATATTGATAATAATATAAGTAATAAGTATAATTATTACAGTTCTAGCGATAATAACTGCATTATATGGGTAATAATGCACGTTATATTGCTAATATCAGGAGTAATAAGTATAATTACTATAGTTCTAGCGATAATAATAGTACAATATGGCTAATAGTGCATGTTATATTGATAATAATAAAAGTAATAAGTATATTTATTACAGTTCTATCGATAATAACTGCATAATATGGGTAATAATGCATGTTATATTGATAATAGTATAAGTAATGAGTATATTTATTACAGTTCTATCGATAGAAACTGCATAATATGGGTAATAATACATGTTATATTGACGATAATAAAAGTAATAAGTATATTTATTATAGTTCTATCGATAATAACTGCATAATATGGGTAATAATGCACGTTATATTGATGATAATAAAAGTAGTAAGTATATTTATTATAGTTCTACCGATTATAACTGCATAATATGGGTAATAATGCACGTTATATTGAGAATAATATAAGTAATAAGTATAATTATTACAGTTCTAGCGATAATAACTGCATTATTTGGGTAATAATGCATGTTATATTGATAATAATATAAGTAATAAGTATAATTATTACAGTTCTAGCGATAATAACTCCATTATATGGGTAATAATGCATGTTATATTGATAATAATATAAGTAATAAGTATAATTATTACAGTTCTAGCGATAAAAGCTGCATAATATGGGTAATAATGTACGTTATATTGCTAACAATATAAATAATAAGTATAATTATTACAGTTCTAGCGATAATAACTGCATTATATGGGTAATAATGCACGTTATATTGCTAATATCGGGAGTAATAAGTATAATTACTATAGTTCTAGCGGTAATAATAGTACAATATGGCTAATAGTGCATGTTATATTGATAATAATAAAAGTAATAAGTATATTTATTACAGTTCTATCGATAATAACTGCATAATATGGGTAATAATGCATGTTATATTGATGATAATAAAAGTAATACGTATATTTATTATAGTTCTAGCGATAATAACTGCATAATATGGGTAATAATGCATGTTATATTGATAATAATATAAGTAATAAGTATAATTATTACAGTTCTAGCGATAATAACTGCATTATATGGGAAATAATGCACGTTATATTGCTAATAATATAAGTAATATGTATAATTATTACGGTTCTAGCGATAATAGCTGCATAATATGGGTAATAATGCACGTTATATTGCTAACAATATAAATAATAAGTATAATTATTACAGTTCTAGCGATAATAACTGCATTATATGGGTAATAATGCACGTTATATTGCTAATAATATACGTAATAAGTATAATTATTACAGTTCTAGCCATAATAACTGCATAATATGGGTAATAATGCATGTTATATTGATAACATCGGGAGTAACGAGTATAATTATTACAGTTCTAGCGATAATAATAGTAAAATATGGCTAATAGTGCCTGTTCTATTGATAATAATAAATGTAATACGTATATTTATTATAGTTCTATCGATAATAACTGCATAATATGGGTAATAATGCATGTTATATTGATGATAATGAAAGTAGTAAGTATATTTATTACAGTTCTAGCGATAATAACTGCATTATATGCGTAATAATGCATGTTATATTGATAATATCGGGAGTAATAAGTATAATTATTATGGTTCTAGCGACAATAATAGTAAAATATGGCTAATAGTGCATGTTATATTGATAATAATAAAAGTAATAAGTATATTTATTATAGTTCTAGCCATTATAACTGCATAATATGGGTAATAATGCATGTTATATTGATAATAATATAAGTAATAAGTATATTTATTACAGTTCTATCGATAGAAACTGCATAATATGGGTAATAATACATGTTATATTGACGATAATAAAAGTAATACGGATATTTATTATAGTTCTAGCGATAATAATAGTAAAATATGGCTAATAGTGCATGTTATATTGATAATAATAAAAGTAATAAGTATATTTATTATAGTTCTAGCCATAATAACTGCATAATATGGGTAATAATGCATGTTATATTGATAATAATATAAGTAATAAGTATATTTATTACAGTTCTATCGATAGAAACTGCATAATATGGGTAATAATACATGTTATATTGACGATAACAAAAGTAATACGGATATTTATTATAGTTCTAGCGATAATAACTGCATAATATGGGTGATAATGCATGTTATATTGATAATAATAAAAGTAATAAGTATATTTATTATAGTTCTATCGATAATAACTGCATAATGTGGGTAATAATGCACGTTATATTGATGATAATAAAAGTAGTAAGTATATTTATTATAGTTCTACCGATTATAACTGCATAATATGGGTAATAATGCACGTTATATTGAGAATAATATAAGTAATAAGTATAATTATTACAGTTCTAGCGATAATAACTGCATTATTTGGGTAATAATGCATGTTATATTGATAATAATATAAGTAATAAGTATAATTATTACAGTTCTAGCGATAATAACTCCATTATATGGGTAATAATGCATGTTATATTGATAATAATATAAGTAATAAGTATAATTATTACAGATCTAGCGATAATAGCTGCATAATATGGGTAATAATGCACGTTATATTGCTAACAATATAAATAATAAGTATAATTATTACAGTTCTAGCGATAATAACTGCATTATATGGGTAATAATGCATGTTATATTGATAATATCGGGAGTAATAAGTATAATTACTATATTTCTAGCGATAATAATAGTACAATATGGCTAATAGTGCATGTTATATTGATAATAATAAAAGTAATAAGTATATTTATTACAGTTCTATCGATAATAACTGCATAATATGGGTAATAATGCATGTTATATTGATGATAATAAAAGTAATACGTATATTTATTATAGTTCTAGCGATAATAACTGCATAATATGGGTAATAATGCATGTTATATTGATAATAATATAAGTAATAAGTATAATTATTACAGTTCTAGCGATAATAACTGCATTATATGGGTAATAATGCACGTTATATTGCTAATATCAGGAGTAATAAGTATAATTACTATAGTTCTAGCGATAATAATAGTACAATATGGCTAATAGTGCATGTTATATTGATAATAATAAAAGTAATAAGTATATTTATTACAGTTCTATCGATAATAACTGCATAATATGGGTAATAATGCATGTTATATTGATAATAGTATAAGTAATGAGTATATTTATTACAGTTCTATCGATAGAAACTGCATAATATGGGTAATAATACATGTTATATTGACGATAATAAAAGTAATATGTATATTTATTATAGTTCTAGCGATAATAACTGCATAATATAGGTGATAATGCATGTTATATTGATAATAATAAAAGTAATAAGTATATTTATTATAGTTCTATCGATAATAACTGCATAATATGGGTAATAATGCACGTTATATTGATGATAATAAAAGTAGTAAGTATATTTATTATAGTTCTACCGATTATAACTGCATAATATGGGTAATAATGCACGTTATATTGAGAATAATATAAGTAATAAGTATAATTATTACAGTTCTAGCGATAATAACTGCATTATTTGGGTAATAATGCATGTTATATTGATAACAATATAAGTAATAAGTATAATTATTACAGTTCTAGCGATAATAACTCCATTATATGGGTAATAATGCATGTTATATTGATAATAATATAAGTAATAAGTATAATTATTACAGTTCTAGCGATAATAGCTGCATAATATGGGTAATAATGCACGTTATATTGCTAACAATATAAATAATAAGTATAATTATTACAGTTCTAGCGATAATAACTGCGTTATATGGGTAATAATGCACGTTATATTGCTAATATCGGGAGTAATAAGTATAATTACTATAGTTCTAGCGATAATAATAGTACAATATGGCTAATAGTGCATGTTATATTGATAATAATAAAAGTAATAAGTATATTTATTACAGTTCTATCGATAATAACTGCATAATATGTGTAATAATGCATGTTATATTGATGATAATAATAGTAATAAGTATAATTATTACAGTTCTAGCGATAATAACTGCATTATATGGGTAATAATGCACGTTATGTTGCTAATATCGGGAGTAATAAGTATAATTACTATAGTTCTAGCGATAATAATAGTACAATATGGCTAATAGTGCATGTTATATTGATAATAATAAAAGTAATAAGTATATTTATTACAGTTGTATCGATAATAACTGCATAATATGGGTAATAATGCATGTTATATTGATGATAATAAAAGTAATACGTATATTTATTATAGTTCTAGCGATAATAACTGCATTATATGGGTAATAATGCACGTTATATTGCTAATATCAGGAGTAATAAGTATAATTACTATAGTTCTAGCGATAATAATAGTACAATATGGCTAATAGTGCATGTTATATTGATAATAATAAAAGTAATAAGTATATTTATTACAGTTCTATCGATAATAACTGCATAATATGGGTAATAATGCATGTTATATTGATAATAGTATAAGTAATGAGTATATTTATTACAGTTCTATCGATAGAAACTGCATAATATGGGTAATAATACATGTTATATTGACGATAATAAAAGTAATATGTATATTTATTATAGTTCTAGCGATAATAACTGCATAATATAGGTGATAATGCATGTTATATTGATAATAATAAAAGTAATAAGTATATTTATTATAGTTCTATCGATAATAACTGCATAATATGGGTAATAATGCACGTTATATTGATGATAATAAAAGTCGTAAGTATATTTATTATAGTTCTACCGATTATAACTGCATAATATGGGTAATAATGCACGTTATATTGAGAATAATATAAGTAATAAGTATAATTATTACAGTTCTAGCGATAATAACTGCATTATTTGGGTAATAATGCATGTTATATTGATAATAATATAAGTAATAAGTATAATTATTACAGTTCTAGCGATAATAACTCCATTATATGGGTAATAATGCATGTTATATTGATAATAATATAAGTAATAAGTATAATTATTACAGTTCTAGCGATAAAAGCTGCATAATATGGGTAATAATGTACGTTATATTGCTAACAATATAAATAATAAGTATAATTATTACAGTTCTAGCGATAATAACTGCATTATATGGGTAATAATGCACGTTATATTGCTAATATCGGGAGTAATAAGTATAATTACTATAGTTCTAGCGGTAATAATACTACAATATGGCTAATAGTGCATGTTATATTGATAATAATAAAAGTAATAAGTATATTTATTACAGTTCTATCGATAATAACTGCATAATATGGGTAATAATGCATGTTATATTGATGATAATAAAAGTAATACGTATATTTATTATAGTTCTAGCGATAATAACTGCATAATATGGGCAATAATGCATGTTATATTGATAATAATATAAGTAATAAGTATAATTATTACAGTTCTAGCGATAATAACTGCATTATATGGGAAATAATGCACGTTATATTGCTAATAATATAAGTAATATGTATAATTATTACGGTTCTAGCGATAATAACTGCATTATATGGGTAATAATGCATGTTATATTGATAATAATATAAGTAATAAGTATAATTATTACAGTTCTAGCGATAATAGCTGCATAATATGGGTAATAATGCACGTTATATTGCTAACAATATAAATAATAAGTATAATTATTACAGTTCTAGCGATAATAACTGCATTATATGGGTAATAATGCACGTTATATTGCTAATAATATACGTAATAAGTATAATTATTACAGTTCTAGCCATAATAACTGCATAATATGGGTAATAATGCATGTTATATTGATAACATCGGGAGTAACGAGTATAATTATTACAGTTCTAGCGATAATAATAGTAAAATATGGCTAATAGTGCCTGTTCTATTGATAATAATAAAAGTAATACGTATATTTATTATAGTTCTATCGATAATAACTGCATAATATGGGTAATAATGCATGTTATATTGATGATAATGAAAGTAGTAAGTATATTTATTACAGTTCTAGCGATAATAACTGCATTATATGCGTAATAATGCATGTTATATTGATAATATCGGGAGTAATAAGTATAATTATTATGGTTCTAGCGACAATAATAGTAAAATATGGCTAATAGTGCATGTTATATTGATAATAATAAAAGTAATAAGTATATTTATTATAGTTCTAGCCATTATAACTGCATAATATGGGTAATAATGCATGTTATATTGATAATAATATAAGTAATAAGTATATTTATTACAGTTCTATCGATAGAAACTGCATAATATGGGTAATAATACATGTTATATTGACGATAATAAAAGTAATACGGATATTTATTATAGTTCTAGCGATAATAATAGTAAAATATGGCTAATAGTGCATGTTATATTGATAATAATAAAAGTAATAAGTATATTTATTATAGTTCTAGCCATAATAACTGCATAATATGGGTAATAATGCATGTTATATTGATAATAATATAAGTAATAAGTATATTTATTACAGTTCTATCGATAGAAACTGCATAATATGGGTAATAATACATGTTATATTGACGATAACAAAAGTAATACGGATATTTATTATAGTTCTAGCGATAATAACTGCATAATATGGGTGATAATGCATGTTATATTGATAATAATAAAAGTAATAAGTATATTTATTATAGTTCTATCGATAATAACTGCATAATGTGGGTAATAATGCACGTTATATTGATGATAATAAAAGTAGTAAGTATATTTATTATAGTTCTACCGATTATAACTGCATAATATGGGTAATAATGCACGTTATATTGAGAATAATATAAGTAATAAGTATAATTATTACAGTTCTAGCGATAATAACTGCATTATTTGGGTAATAATGCATGTTATATTGATAATAATATAAGTAATAAGTATAATTATTACAGTTCTAGCGATAATAACTCCATTATATGGGTAATAATGCATGTTATATTGATAATAATATAAGTAATAAGTATAATTATTACAGATCTAGCGATAATAGCTGCATAATATGGGTAATAATGCACGTTATATTGCTAACAATATAAATAATAAGTATAATTATTACAGTTCTAGCGATAATAACTGCATTATATGGGTAATAATGCATGTTATATTGATAATATCGGGAGTAATAAGTATAATTACTATATTTCTAGCGATAATAATAGTACAATATGGCTAATAGTGCATGTTATATTGATAATAATAAAAGTAATAAGTATATTTATTACAGTTCTATCGATAATAACTGCATAATATGGGTAATAATGCATGTTATATTGATGATAATAAAAGTAATACGTATATTTATTATAGTTCTAGCGATAATAACTGCATAATATGGGTAATAATGCATGTTATATTGATAATAATATAAGTAATAAGTATAATTATTACAGTTCTAGCGATAATAACTGCATTATATGGGTAATAATGCACGTTATATTGCTAATATCAGGAGTAATAAGTATAATTACTATAGTTCTAGCGATAATAATAGTACAATATGGCTAATAGTGCATGTTATATTGATAATAATAAAAGTAATAAGTATATTTATTACAGTTCTATCGATAATAACTGCATAATATGGGTAATAATGCATGTTATATTGATAATAGTATAAGTAATGAGTATATTTATTACAGTTCTATCGATAGAAACTGCATAATATGGGTAATAATACATGTTATATTGACGATAATAAAAGTAATATGTATATTTATTATAGTTCTAGCGATAATAACTGCATAATATAGGTGATAATGCATGTTATATTGATAATAATAAAAGTAATAAGTATATTTATTATAGTTCTATCGATAATAACTGCATAATATGGGTAATAATGCACGTTATATTGATGATAATAAAAGTAGTAAGTATATTTATTATAGTTCTACCGATTATAACTGCATAATATGGGTAATAATGCACGTTATATTGAGAATAATATAAGTAATAAGTATAATTATTACAGTTCTAGCGATAATAACTGCATTATTTGGGTAATAATGCATGTTATATTGATAACAATATAAGTAATAAGTATAATTATTACAGTTCTAGCGATAATAACTCCATTATATGGGTAATAATGCATGTTATATTGATAATAATATAAGTAATAAGTATAATTATTACAGTTCTAGCGATAATAGCTGCATAATATGGGTAATAATGCACGTTATATTGCTAACAATATAAATAATAAGTATAATTATTACAGTTCTAGCGATAATAACTGCATTATATGGGTAATAATGCACGTTATATTGCTAATATCGGGAGTAATAAGTATAATTACTATAGTTCTAGCGATAATAATAGTACAATATGGCTAATAGTGCATGTTATATTGATAATAATAAAAGTAATAAGTATATTTATTACAGTTCTATCGATAATAACTGCATAATATGTGTAATAATGCATGTTATATTGATGATAATAATAGTAATAAGTATAATTATTACAGTTCTAGCGATAATAACTGCATTATATGGGTAATAATGCACGTTATGTTGCTAATATCGGGAGTAATAAGTATAATTACTATAGTTCTAGCGATAATAATAGTACAATATGGCTAATAGTGCATGTTATATTGATAATAATAAAAGTAATAAGTATATTTATTACAGTTGTATCGATAATAACTGCATAATATGGGTAATAATGCATGTTATATTGATGATAATAAAAGTAATACGTATATTTATTATAGTTCTAGCGATAATAACTGCATTATATGGGTAATAATGCACGTTATATTGCTAATATCAGGAGTAATAAGTATAATTACTATAGTTCTAGCGATAATAATAGTACAATATGGCTAATAGTGCATGTTATATTGATAATAATAAAAGTAATAAGTATATTTATTACAGTTCTATCGATAATAACTGCATAATATGGGTAATAATGCATGTTATATTGATAATAGTATAAGTAATGAGTATATTTATTACAGTTCTATCGATAGAAACTGCATAATATGGGTAATAATACATGTTATATTGACGATAATAAAAGTAATATGTATATTTATTATAGTTCTAGCGATAATAACTGCATAATATAGGTGATAATGCATGTTATATTGATAATAATAAAAGTAATAAGTATATTTATTATAGTTCTATCGATAATAACTGCATAATATGGGTAATAATGCACGTTATATTGATGATAATAAAAGTCGTAAGTATATTTATTATAGTTCTACCGATTATAACTGCATAATATGGGTAATAATGCACGTTATATTGAGAATAATATAAGTAATAAGTATAATTATTACAGTTCTAGCGATAATAACTGCATTATTTGGGTAATAATGCATGTTATATTGATAATAATATAAGTAATAAGTATAATTATTACAGTTCTAGCGATAATAACTCCATTATATGGGTAATAATGCATGTTATATTGATAACAATATAAGTAATAAGTATAATTATTACAGTTCTAGCGATAATAGCTGCATAATATGGGTAATAATGCACGTTATATTGCTAACAATATAAATAATAAGTATAATTATTACAGTTCTAGCGATAATAACTGCATTATATGGGTAATAATGCACGTTATATTGCTAATATCGGGAGTAATAAGTATAATTACTATAGTTCTAGCGATAATAATAGTACAATATGGCTAATAGTGCATGTTATATTGATAATAATAAAAGTAATAAGTATATTTATTACAGTTCTATCGATAATAACTGCATAATATGGGTAATAATGCATGTTATATTGATGATAATAAAAGTAATACGTATATTTATTATAGTTCTAGCGATAATAACTGCATAATATGGGTAATAATGCATGTTATATTGATAATAATATAAGTAATAAGTATAATTAATACAGTTCTAGCGATAATAACTGCATTATATGGGTAATAATGCACGTTATATTGCTAATAATATAAGTAATATGTATAATTATTACGGTTCTAGCGATAATAACTGCATTATATGGGTAATAATGCATGTTATATTGATAATAATATAAGTAATAAGTATAATTATTACAGTTCTAGCGATGACAACTGCATTATATGGGTAATAATGCACGTTATATTGCTAATAACATACGTAATAAGTATAATTATTACAGTTCTAGCGATAATAACTGCATAATATGGGTAATAATGCATGTTATATTGATAACATCGGGAGTAACGAGTATAATTATTACAGTTCTAGCGATAATAATAGTAAAATATGGCTAATAGTGCCTGTTCTATTGATAATAATAAAAGTAATACGTATATTTATTATAGTTCTAGCGATAATAACTGCATAATATGGGTAATAATGCATGTTATATTGATAATAATATAAGTAATAAGTATAATTATTACAGTTCTAGCGATAATAACTGCATTATATGGGTAATAGTGCATGTTATATTGATAATAATATAAGTAATAAGTATAATTATTACAGTTCTAGCGTTAATAGCTGCATAATATGGGTAATAATGCATGTTATATTGATGATAATGAAAGTAGTAAGTATATTTATTACAGTTCTAGCGATAATAACTGCATTATATACGTAATAATGCATGTTATATTGATAATATCGGGAGTAATAAGTATAATTATTATAGTTCTAGCGACATTAATAGTAAAATATGGCTAATAGTGCATGTTATATTGATAATAATAAAAGTAGTAAGTATATTTATTATAGTTCTAGCGATATTAACTGCATAATATGGGTAATAATGCATGTTATATTGATAATAGTATAAGTAATAAGTATATGTATTACAGTTCTATTGATAGAAACTGCATAATATGGGTAATAATACATGTTATATTGAGGATAATGAAAGTAATACGTATATTCATTATAGTTCTAGCGATAATAACTGCATAATATGGGTGATAATGCATGTTATATTGATAATAATATAAGTAATAAGTATAATTATTACAGTTCTAGCGATAATAACTGCATTATATGGGTAATAATGCACGTTATATTGCTAATAATATAAGTAATATGTATAATTATTACGGTTCTAGCGATAATAACTGCATTATATGGGTAATAATGCAAGTTGTATTGATAATAATATAAGTAATAAGTATAATTATTACAGTTCTAGCGATAATAGCTGCATAATATGGGTAATAATGCACGTTATATTGCTAACAATATAAATAATAAGTATAATTATTACAGTTCTAGCGATAATAACTGCATTATATGGGTAATAATGCACGTTATATTGCTAATATCGGGAGTAATAAGTATAATTACTATAGTTCTAGCGATAATAATAGTACAATATGGCTAATAGTGCATGTTATATTGATAATAATAAAAGTAATAAGTATATTTATTACAGTTCTATCGATAATAACTGCATAATATGGGTTATAATGCATGTTATATTGATGATAATAAAAGTAATACGTATATTTATTATAGTTCTAGCGATAATAACTGCATAATATGGGTAATAATGCATGTTATATTGATAATAATATAAGTAATAAGTATAATTATTACAGTTCTAGCGATAACAACTGCATTATATGGGTAATAATGCACGTTATATTGCTAATATCAGGAGTAATAAGTATAATTACTATAGTTCTAGCGATAATAATAGTACAATATGGCTAATAGTGCATGTTATATTGATAATAATAAAAGTAATAAGTATATTTATTACAGTTCTATCGATAATAACTGCATAATATGGGTAATAATGCATGTTATATTGATAATAGTATAAGTAATGAGTATATTTATTACAGTTCTATCGATAGAAACTGCATAATATGGGTAATAATACATGTTATATTGACGATAATAAAAGTAATAAGTATATTTATTATAGTTCTATCGATAATAACTGCATAATATGGGTAATAATGCACGTTATATTGATGATAATAAAAGTAGTAAGTATATTTATTATAGTTCTACCGATTATAACTGCATAATATGGGTAATAATGCACGTTATATTGAGAATAATATAAGTAATAAGTATAATTATTACAGTTCTAGCGATAATAACTGCATTATTTGGGTAATAATGCATGTTATATTGATAATAATATAAGTAATAAGTATAATTATTACAGTTCTAGCGATAATAACTCCATTATATGGGTAATAATGCATGTTATATTGATAATAATATAAGTAATAAGTATAATTATTACAGTTCTAGCGATAAAAGCTGCATAATATGGGTAATAATGTACGTTATATTGCTAACAATATAAATAATAAGTATAATTATTACAGTTCTAGCGATAATAACTGCATTATATGGGTAATAATGCACGTTATATTGCTAATATCGGGAGTAATAAGTATAATTACTATAGTTCTAGCGGTAATAATAGTACAATATGGCTAATAGTGCATGTTATATTGATAATAATAAAAGTAATAAGTATATTTATTACAGTTCTATCGATAATAACTGCATAATATGGGTAATAATGCATGTTATATTGATGATAATAAAAGTAATACGTATATTTATTATAGTTCTAGCGATAATAACTGCATAATATGGGTAATAATGCATGTTATATTGATAATAATATAAGTAATAAGTATAATTATTACAGTTCTAGCGATAATAACTGCATTATATGGGAAATAATGCACGTTATATTGCTAATAATATAAGTAATATGTATAATTATTACGGTTCTAGCGATAATAACTGCATTATATGGGTAATAATGCATGTTATATTGATAATAATATAAGTAATAAGTATAATTATTACAGTTCTAGCGATAATAGCTGCATAATATGGGTAATAATGCACGTTATATTGCTAACAATATAAATAATAAGTATAATTATTACAGTTCTAGCGATAATAACTGCATTATATGGGTAATAATGCACGTTATATTGCTAATAATATACGTAATAAGTATAATTATTACAGTTCTAGCCATAATAACTGCATAATATGGGTAATAATGCATGTTATATTGATAACATCGGGAGTAACGAGTATAATTATTACAGTTCTAGCGATAATAATAGTAAAATATGGCTAATAGTGCCTGTTCTATTGATAATAATAAAAGTAATACGTATATTTATTATAGTTCTATCGATAATAACTGCATAATATGGGTAATAATGCATGTTATATTGATGATAATGAAAGTAGTAAGTATATTTATTACAGTTCTAGCGATAATAACTGCATTATATGCGTAATAATGCATGTTATATTGATAATATCGGGAGTAATAAGTATAATTATTATGGTTCTAGCGACAATAATAGTAAAATATGGCTAATAGTGCATGTTATATTGATAATAATAAAAGTAATAAGTATATTTATTATAGTTCTAGCCATTATAACTGCATAATATGGGTAATAATGCATGTTATATTGATAATAATATAAGTAATAAGTATATTTATTACAGTTCTATCGATAGAAACTGCATAATATGGGTAATAATACATGTTATATTGACGATAATAAAAGTAATACGGATATTTATTATAGTTCTAGCGATAATAATAGTAAAATATGGCTAATAGTGCATGTTATATTGATAATAATAAAAGTAATAAGTATATTTATTATAGTTCTAGCCATAATAACTGCATAATATGGGTAATAATGCATGTTATATTGATAATAATATAAGTAATAAGTATATTTATTACAGTTCTATCGATAGAAACTGCATAATATGGGTAATAATACATGTTATATTGACGATAACAAAAGTAATACGGATATTTATTATAGTTCTAGCGATAATAACTGCATAATATGGGTGATAATGCATGTTATATTGATAATAATAAAAGTAATAAGTATATTTATTATAGTTCTATCGATAATAACTGCATAATGTGGGTAATAATGCACGTTATATTGATGATAATAAAAGTAGTAAGTATATTTATTATAGTTCTACCGATTATAACTGCATAATATGGGTAATAATGCACGTTTTATTGAGAATAATATAAGTAATAAGTATAATTATTACAGTTCTAGCGATAATAACTGCATTATTTGGGTAATAATGCATGTTATATTGATAATAATATAAGTAATAAGTATAATTATTACAGTTCTAGCGATAATAACTCCATTATATGGGTAATAATGCATGTTATATTGATAATAATATAAGTAATAAGTATAATTATTACAGATCTAGCGATAATAGCTGCATAATATGGGTAATAATGCACGTTATATTGCTAACAATATAAATAATAAGTATAATTATTACAGTTCTAGCGATAATAACTGCATTATATGGGTAATAATGCATGTTATATTGATAATATCGGGAGTAATAAGTATAATTACTATATTTCTAGCGATAATAATAGTACAATATGGCTAATAGTGCATGTTATATTGATAATAATAAAAGTAATAAGTATATTTATTACAGTTCTATCGATAATAACTGCATAATATGGGTAATAATGCATGTTATATTGATGATAATAAAAGTAATACGTATATTTATTATAGTTCTAGCGATAATAACTGCATAATATGGGTAATAATGCATGTTATATTGATAATAATATAAGTAATAAGTATAATTATTACAGTTCTAGCGATAATAACTGCATTATATGGGTAATAATGCACGTTATATTGCTAATATCAGGAGTAATAAGTATAATTACTATAGTTCTAGCGATAATAATAGTACAATATGGCTAATAGTGCATGTTATATTGATAATAATAAAAGTAATAAGTATATTTATTACAGTTCTATCGATAATAACTGCATAATATGGGTAATAATGCATGTTATATTGATAATAGTATAAGTAATGAGTATATTTATTACAGTTCTATCGATAGAAACTGCATAATATGGGTAATAATACATGTTATATTGACGATAATAAAAGTAATATGTATATTTATTATAGTTCTAGCGATAATAACTGCATAATATAGGTGATAATGCATGTTATATTGATAATAATAAAAGTAATAAGTATATTTATTATAGTTCTATCGATAATAACTGCATAATATGGGTAATAATGCACGTTATATTGATGATAATAAAAGTAGTAAGTATATTTATTATAGTTCTACCGATTATAACTGCATAATATGGGTAATAATGCACGTTATATTGAGAATAATATAAGTAATAAGTATAATTATTACAGTTCTAGCGATAATAACTGCATTATTTGGGTAATAATGCATGTTATATTGATAACAATATAAGTAATAAGTATAATTATTACAGTTCTAGCGATAATAACTCCATTATATGGGTAATAATGCATGTTATATTGATAATAATATAAGTAATAAGTATAATTATTACAGTTCTAGCGATAATAGCTGCATAATATGGGTAATAATGCACGTTATATTGCTAACAATATAAATAATAAGTATAATTATTACAGTTCTAGCGATAATAACTGCATTATATGGGTAATAATGCACGTTATATTGCTAATATCGGGAGTAATAAGTATAATTACTATAGTTCTAGCGATAATAATAGTACAATATGGCTAATAGTGCATGTTATATTGATAATAATAAAAGTAATAAGTATATTTATTACAGTTCTATCGATAATAACTGCATAATATGTGTAATAATGCATGTTATATTGATGATAATAATAGTAATAAGTATAATTATTACAGTTCTAGCGATAATAACTGCATTATATGGGTAATAATGCACGTTATGTTGCTAATATCGGGAGTAATAAGTATAATTACTATAGTTCTAGCGATAATAATAGTACAATATGGCTAATAGTGCATGTTATATTGATAATAATAAAAGTAATAAGTATATTTATTACAGTTGTATCGATAATAACTGCATAATATGGGTAATAATGCATGTTATATTGATGACAATAAAAGTAATACGTATATTTATTATAGTTCTAGCGATAATAACTGCATTATATGGGTAATAATGCACGTTATATTGCTAATATCAGGAGAAATAAGTATAATTACTATAGTTCTAGCGATAATAATAGTACAATATGGCTAATAGTGCATGTTATATTGATAATAATAAAAGTAATAAGTATATTTATTACAGTTCTATCGATAATAACTGCATAATATGGGTAATAATGCATGTTATATTGATAATAGTATAAGTAATGAGTATATTTATTACAGTTCTATCGATAGAAACTGCATAATATGGGTAATAATACATGTTATATTGACGATAATAAAAGTAATATGTATATTTATTATAGTTCTAGCGATAATAACTGCATAATATAGGTGATAATGCATGTTATATTGATAATAATAAAAGTAATAAGTATATTTATTATAGTTCTATCGATAATAACTGCATAATATGGGTAATAATGCACGTTATATTGATGATAATAAAAGTCGTAAGTATGTTTATTATAGTTCTACCGATTATAACTGCATAATATGGGTAATAATGCACGTTATATTGAGAATAATATAAGTAATAAGTATAATTATTACAGTTCTAGCGATAATAACTGCATTATTTGGGTAATAATGCATGTTATATTGATAATAATATAAGTAATAAGTATAATTATTACAGTTCTAGCGATGACAACTGCATTATATGGGTAATAATGCACGTTATATTGCTAGTAATATACGTAATAAGTATAATTATTACAGTTCTAGCGATAATAACTGCATAATATGGGTAATAATGCATGTTATATTGATAACATCGGGAGTAACGAGTATAATTATTACAGTTCTAGCGATAATAATAGTAAAATATGGCTAATAGTGCCTGTTCTATTGATAATAATAAAAGTAATACGTATATTTATTATAGTTCTAGCGATAATAACTGCATAATATGGGTAATAATGCATGTTATATTGATAATAATATAAGTAATAAGTATAATTATTACAGTTCTAGCGATAATAACTGCATTATATGGGTAATAATGCATGTTATATTGATAATAATATAAGTAATAAGTATAATTATTACAGTTCTAGCGTTAATAGCTGCATAATATGGGTAATAATGCATGTTATATTGATGATAATGAAAGTAGTAAGTATATTTATTACAGTTCTAGCGATAATAACTGCATTATATACGTAATAATGCATGTTATATTGATAATATCGGGAGTAATAAGTATAATTATTATAGTTCTAGCGACAATAATAGTAAAATATGGCTAATAGTGCATGTTATATTGATAATAATAAAAGTAGTAAGTATATTTATTATAGTTCTAGCGATATTAACTGCATAATATGGGTAATAATGCATGTTATATTGATAATAGTATAAGTAATAAGTATATGTATTGCAGTTCTATTGATAGAAACTGCATAATATGGGTAATAATACATGTTATATTGAGGATAATGAAAGTAATACGTATATTCATTATAGTTCTAGCGATAATAACTGCATAATATGGGTGATAATGCATGTTATATTGATAATAATAAAAGTAATAAGTATATTTATTATAGTTCTATCGATAATAACTGCATAATATGGGTAATAATGCACGTTATATTGATGATAATAAAAGTAGTAAGTATATTTATTATAGTTCTACCGATTATAACTGCATAATATGGGTAATAATGCACGTTATATTGAGAATAATATAAGTAATAAGTATAATTATTACAGTTCTAGCGATAATAACTGCATTATTTGGGTAATAATGCATGTTATATTGATAATAATATAAGTAATAAGTATAATTATTACAGTTCTAGCGATAATAGCTGCATAATATGGGTAATAATGCACGTTATATTGCTAACAATATAAATAATAAGTATAATTATTACAGTTCTAGCGATAATAACTGCATTATATGGGTAACAATGCATGTTATATTGAGAAAAATATAAGTAATAAGTATAATTATTACAGTTCTAGCGATAATAACTGCATTATATGCGTAATAATGCATGTTACACTGATAATATCGGGAGTAATAAGTATAATTATTATAGTTCTAGCGATAGTAATAGTAAAATATGGCTAATAGTGCATGTTATATTGATAATAATAAAAGTAATAAGTATATTTATTATAGTTCTATCGATAATAACTGCATAATATGGGTAATAATGCATGTTATATTGATGATAATGAAAGTAGTAAGTATATTTATTACAGTTCTAGCGATAATAACTGCATTATATGCGTAATAATGCATGTTATCTTTATAATAATATAAGTAATAAGTATATTTATTATAGTTCTATCGATAGAAACTGCATAATATGGGTAATAATGCGTGTTATATTGACGATAATAGAAGTAATACGTATATTTATTATAGTTCTAGCGATAATAACTGCATAATATGTGTGATAATGCATGTTATATTGATAATAATAAAAGTAACAAGTATATTTATTATAGTTCTATCGATAATAACTGCATAATATGGGTAATAATGCACGTTATATTGGTGATAATAAAAGTAGTAAGTATATTTATTATAGTTCTACCGATTATAACTGCATAATATGGGTAATAATGCACGTTATATTGAGAATAATATAAGTAATAAGTATAATTATTACAGTTTTAGCGATAATAACTGCATTATTTGGGTAATAATGCATGTTATATTGATAATAATATAAGTAATAAGTATAATTATTACAGTTCTAGCGATAATAACTCCATTATATGGGTAATAACGCATGTTATATTGATAATAATATAAGTAATAAGTATAATTATTACAGTTCTAGCGATAATAGCTGCATAATATGGGTAATAATGCACGTTATATTGCTAACAATATACGTAATAAGTATAATTATTACAGTTCTAGCGATAATAACTGCATAATATGGGTAATAATGCATGTTATATTGATGATAATAAAAGTAATACGTATATTTATTATTGTTCTAGCGATAATAACTGCATAATATGGGTAATAATGCATGTTATATTGATAATAATATAAGTAATAAGTATAATTATTACAGTTCTAGCGATAATAACTGCATTATATGGGTAATAATGCACGTTATATTGCTAATAATATAAGTAATATGTATAATTATTACGGTTCTAGCGATAATAACTGCATTATATGGGTAATAATGCATGTTGTATTGATAATAATATAAGTAATAAGTATAATTATTACAGTTCTAGCGATAATAGCTGCATAATATGGGTAATAATGCACGTTATATTGCTAACAATATAAATAATAAGTATAATTATTACAGTTCTAGCGATAATAACTGCATTATATGGGTAATAATGCACGTTATATTGCTAATATCGGGAGTAATAAGTATAATTACTATAGTTCTAGCGATAATAATAGTACAATATGGCTAATAGTGCATGTTATATTGATAATAATAAAAGTAATAAGTATATTTATTACAGTTCTATCGATAATAACTGCATAATATGGGTTATAATGCATGTTATATTGATGATAATAAAAGTAATACGTATATTTATTATTGTTCTAGCGATAATAACTGCATAATATGGGTAATAATGCATGTTATATTGATAATAATATAAGTAATAAGTATAATTATTACAGTTCTAGCGATAATAACTGCATTATATGGGTAATAATGCACGTTATATTGCTAATAATATAAGTAATATGTATAATTATTACGGTTCTAGCGATAATAACTGCATTATATGGGTAATAATGCATGTTGTATTGATAATAATATAAGTAATAAGTATAATTATTACAGTTCTAGCGATAACAACTGCATTATATGGGTAATAATGCACGTTATATTGCTAATAATATACGTAATAAGTATAATTATTACAGTTCTAGCGATAATAACGGCATAATATGGGTAATAATGCATGTTATATTGATAACATCGGGAGTAACGAGTATAATTATTACAGTTCTAGCGATAATAATAGTAAAATATGGCTAATAGTGCCTGTTCTATTGATAATAATAAAAGTAATACGTATATTTATTACAGTTCTAGCGATAATAACTGCATTATATGCGTAATAATGCATGTTATATTGATAATATCGGGAGTAATAAGTATAATTATTATAGTTCTAGCGACAATAATAGTAAAATATGGCTAATAGTGCATGTTATACTGATAATAATAAAAGTAATAAGTATATTTATTACAGTTCTATCGATAATAACTGCATAATATGGGTAATAATGCATGTTATATTGATAATAGTATAAGTAATAAGTATATTTATTACAGTTCTATCGATAGAAACTGCATAATATGGGTAATAATACATGTTATATTGACGATAATAAAAGTAATACGTATATTTATTATAGTTCTAGCGATAATAACTGCATAATATGGGTGATAATGCATGTTATATTGATAATAATAAAAGTAATAAGTATATTTATTATAGTTCGATCGATAATAACTGCATAATATGGGTAATAATGCACGTTATATTGATGATAATAAAAGTAGTAAGTATATTTATTATAGTTCTACCGATTATAACTGCATAATATGGGTAATAATGCATGTTATATTGAGAATAATCTAAGTAATAAGTATAATTATTACAGTTCTAGCGATAATAACTGCATAATATGGGTAATAATGCACGTTATATTGCTAATAATATAAGTAATAAGTATAATTATTACAGTTCTAGCGATAATAACTGCATTATATGGGTAATAATGCATGTTATATTGATGATAATAAAAGTAATACGTATATTTATTACAGTTCTATCGATAATAACTGCATAATATGGGTAATAATGCATGTTATATAGATGATAATAAAAGTAATAAGTATAATTATTACAGTTCTAGCGATAGTAACTGCATTATATGTGTAATAATGCACGTTATATTGCTAATATCGGGAGTAATAAGTATAATTACTATAGTTCTAGCGATAATAATAGTACAATATGGCTAATAGTGCACGTTATATTGATAATAATAAAAGTAATAAGTATATTTATTACAGTTCTATCGATAATAACTGCATAATATGGGTAATAATGCATGTTATATTGATGATAATGAAAGTAGTAAGTATATTTATTACAGTTCTAGCGATAATAACTGCATTATATGCGTAATAATGCATGTTATCTTTATAATAATATAAGTAATAAGTATATTTATTATAGTTCTATCGATAGAAACTGCATAATATGGGTAATAATGCGTGTTATATTGACGATAATAGAAGTAATACGTATATTTATTATAGTTCTAGCGATAATAACTGCATAATATGTGTGATAATGCATGTTATATTGATAATAATAAAAGTAACAAGTATATTTATTATAGTTCTATCGATAATAACTGCATAATATGGGTAATAATGCACGTTATATTGGTGATAATAAAAGTAGTAAGTATATTTATTATAGTTCTACCGATTATAACTGCATAATATGGGTAATAATGCACGTTATATTGAGAATAATATAAGTAATAAGTATAATTATTACAGTTTTAGCGATAATAACTGCATTATTTGGGTAATAATGCATGTTATATTGATAATAATATAAGTAATAAGTATAATTATTACAGTTCTAGCGATAATAACTCCATTATATGGGTAATAACGCATGTTATATTGATAATAATATAAGTAATAAGTATAATTATTACAGTTCTAGCGATAATAGCTGCATAATATGGGTAATAATGCACGTTATATTGCTAACAATATAAATAATAAGTATAATTATTACAGTTCTAGCGATAATAACTGCATTATATGGGTAATAATGCATGTTGTATTGATAATAATATAAGTAATAAGTATAATTATTACAGTTCTAGCGATAACAACTGCATTATATGGGTAATAATGCACGTTATATTGCTAATAATATACGTAATAAGTATAATTATTACAGTTCTAGCGATAATAACTGCATAATATGGGTAATAATGCATGTTATATTGCTAATAATATAAGTAATACGTATATTTATTATTGTTCTAGCGATAATAACTGCATAATATGGGTAATAATGCATGTTATATTGATAATAATATAAGTAATAAGTATAATTATTACAGTTCTAGCGATAATAACTGCATTATATGGGTAATAATGCACGTTATATTGCTAATAATATAAGTAATATGTATAATTATTACGGTTCTAGCGATAATAACTGCATTATATGGGTAATAATGCATGTTGTATTGATAATAATATAAGTAATAAGTATAATTATTACAGTTCTAGCGATAATAGCTGCATAATATGGGTAATAATGCACGTTATATTGCTAACAATATAAATAATAAGTATAATTATTACAGTTCTAGCGATAATAACTGCATTATATGGGTAATAATGCACGTTATATTGCTAATATCGGGAGTAATAAGTATAATTACTATAGTTCTAGCGATAATAATAGTACAATATGGCTAATAGTGCATGTTATATTGATAATAATAAAAGTAATAAGTATATTTATTACAGTTCTATCGATAATAACTGCATAATATGGGTTATAATGCATGTTATATTGATGATAATAAAAGTAATACGTATATTTATTATTGTTCTAGCGATAATAACTGCATAATATGGGTAATAATGCATGTTATATTGATAATAATATAAGTAATAAGTATAATTATTACAGTTCTAGCGATAATAACTGCATTATATGGGTAATAATGCACGTTATATTGCTAATAATATAAGTAATATGTATAATTATTACGGTTCTAGCGATAATAACTGCATTATATGGGTAATAATGCATGTTGTATTGATAATAATATAAGTAATAAGTATAATTATTACAGTTCTAGCGATAACAACTGCATTATATGGGTAATAATGCACGTTATATTGCTAATAATATACGTAATAAGTATAATTATTACAGTTCTAGCGATAATAACGGCATAATATGGGTAATAATGCATGTTATATTGATAACATCGGGAGTAACGAGTATAATTATTACAGTTCTAGCGATAATAATAGTAAAATATGGCTAATAGTGCCTGTTCTATTGATAATAATAAAAGTAATACGTATATTTATTACAGTTCTAGCGATAATAACTGCATTATATGCGTAATAATGCATGTTATATTGATAATATCGGGAGTAATAAGTATAATTATTATAGTTCTAGCGATAATAATAGTAAAATATGGCTAATAGTGCATGTTATACTGATAATAATAAAAGTAATAAGTATATTTATTACAGTTCTATCGATAATAACTGCATAATATGGGTAATAATGCATGTCATATTGATAATAGTATAAGTAATAAGTATATTTATTACAGTTCTATCGATAGAAACTGCATAATATGGGTAATAATACATGTTATATTGACGATAATAAAAGTAATACGTATATTTATTATAGTTCTAGCGATAATAACTGCATAATATGGGTGATAATGCATGTTATATTGATAATAATAAAAGTAATAAGTATATTTATTATAGTTCGATCGATAATAACTGCATAATATGGGTAATAATGCACGTTATATTGATGATAATAAAAGTAGTAAGTATATTTATTATAGTTCTACCGATTATAACTGCATAATATGGGTAATAATGCATGTTATATTGAGAATAATCTAAGTAATAAGTATAATTATTACAGTTCTAGCGATAATAACTGCATAATATGGGTAATAATGCACGTTATATTGCTAATAATATAAGTAATAAGTATAATTATTTCAGTTCTAGCGATAATAACTGCATTATATGGGTAATAATGCATGTTATATTGATGATAATAAAAGTAATACGTATATTTATTACAGTTCTATCGATAATAACTGCATAATATGGGTAATAATGCATGTTATATAGATGATAATAAAAGTAATAAGTATAATTATTACAGTTCTAGCGATAGTAACTGCATTATATGTGTAATAATGCACGTTATATTGCTAATATCGGGAGTAATAAGTATAATTACTATAGTTCTAGCGATAATAATAGTACAATATGGCTAATAGTGCACGTTATATTGATAATAATAAAAGTAATAAGTATATTTATTACAGTTCTATCGATAATAACTGCATAATATGGGTAATAATGCATGTTATATTGATGATAATAAAAGTAATAAGTATATTTATTATAGTTCTAGCGATAATAACTGCATTATATGGGTAATAATGCACGTTATATTGCTAATAATATAAATAATAAGTATAATTATTACAGTTCTAGCGATAATAACTGCATTATATGGGCAAAAATGCATGTTATATTGATAATATCGGGTGTAATAAATATAATTATTATAGTTCTTGCGATAATAATAGTAAAACATGGCTAATAGTGCATGTTCTATTGATAATAATAAAAGTAATAAGTATAATTATTACAGTTCTAGCGATAATAATAGTAAAATATGGCTAATAGTGCCTGTTCTATTGATAATAATAAAAGTAATACGTATATTTGTTATAGTTCTAGCGATAATAACTGCATAATATGGGTAATAATGCATGTTATATTGATAATAATATAAGTAATAAGTATAATTATTACAGTTCTAGCGATAATAACTGCATAATATGGGTAATAATGCACGTTATGTTGATGATAATAAAAGTAGTAAGTATATTTATTATAGTTCTACCAATTATAACTGCATAATATGGGTAATGATGCATGTTATATTGAGAATAATATAAGTAATAAGTACAATTATTACAGTTCTAGCGATAATAACTCCATTATATGGTTAATAATGCATGTTATATTGATAATAATATAAGTAATAAGTATAACTATTACAGTTCTAGCGGTAATAGCTGCATAATATGGGTAATGATGCACGTTATATTGCTAATAATATAAATGATAAGTATAATTATTACAGTTCTAGCGATAATAACTGCATTATATGGCTAATAATGCATGTTATATTGATAATAATAAAAGTAATAAGTATATTTATTATAGTTCTATCGATAATAACTGCAAAATATGGGTAATAATGCACGTTATATTGCTAATAATATAAATAATAAGTATAATTATTACAGTTCTAGCGATAATAACTGCATTATATGGGTAATAATGCATGTTATATTGATAATATCGGGAGTAATAAGTATAATTACTATAGTTCTAGCGATAATAATAGTACAATATGGCCAATAGTGCATGTTATATTGATAATAATAAAAGTAATAAGTATATTTATTACAGTTCTATCGATAATAACTGCATAATATGGGTAATAATGCATGTTATATTGATGATAATAAAAGTAATACGTATATTTATTATAGTTCTCGCGATAATAACTGCATAATATGGGTAATAATGCACGTTATATTGCTAATAATATAAGTAATATGTATAATTATTACGGTTCTAGCGATAGTAACTGCATTATATGGGTAATAATGCATGTTATATTGATAATATCGGGAGTAGTAAATATAATTTTTATAGTTCTAGCGATAGTAATAGTAAAATATGGCTAATAGTGCATGCTATATTGATAATAATAAAAGTAATAAGTATATTTATTACAGTTCTATCGATAATAACTGCATAATATGGGTAATAATGCACGTTATATTGATGATAATAAAAGTAGTAAGTATATTTATTATAGTTCTACCGATTATAACTGCATAATATGGGTAATAATGCATGTTATATTGAGAATAATATAAGTAATAAGTATAATTATTACAGTTCTAGCGATAATAACTGCATTATTTGGGTAATAATGGATGTTATATTGATAACATCGGTAGTAATAAGTATAATTATTACAGTTCTAGCGATAATACTAGTAAAATATGGCTAAGAGTGCCTGTTATATTGATAATAATAAAAGTAATAAGTATATTTATTATACTTCTGTCGATAATAACTGCATTATATGGGTAATAATGCATGTTATATTGATAATATCGGGAGTAATAAGTATAATTACTATAGTTCTAGCGATAATAATAGTACAATATGGCCAATAGTGCATGTTATATTGATAATAATAAAAGTAATAAGTATATTTATTACAGTTCTATCGATAATAACTGCATAATATGGGTAATAATGCATGTTATATTGATGATAATAAAAGTAATACGTATATTTATTATAGTTCTCGCGATAATAACTGCATAATATGGGTAATAATGCACGTTATATTGCTAATAATATAAGTAATATGTATAATTATTACGGTTCTAGCGATAGTAACTGCATTATATGGGTAATAATGCATGTTATATTGATAATATCGGGAGTAGTAAATATAATTATTATAGTTCTTGCGATAATAATAGTAAAATATGGCTAATAGTGCATGTTCTATTGATAATAATAAAAGTAATAAGTATATTTATTATAGTTCTGTCGATAATGACTGCATAATATGGGTAACAATGCATGTTATATTGAGAATAATATAAGTAATAAGTATAATTATTACAGTTCTAGCGATAATAACTGCATTATATGCGTAATAATGCATGTTATACTGATAATATCGGGAGTAATAAGTATAATTTTTATAGTTCTAGCGATAGTAATAGTAAAATATGGCTAATAGTGCATGCTATATTGATAATAATAAAAGTAATAAGTATATTTATTACAGTTCTATCGATAATAACTGCATAATATGGGTAATAATGCACGTTATATTGATGATAATAAAAGTAGTAAGTATATTTATTATAGTTCTACCGATTATAACTGCATAATATGGGTAATAATGCATGTTATATTGAGAATAATATAAGTAATAAGTATAATTATTACAGTTCTAGCGATAATAACTGCATTATTTGGGTAATAATGGATGTTATATTGATAACATCGGTAGTAATAAGTATAATTATTACAGTTCTAGCGATAATACTAGTAAAATATGGCTAAGAGTGCCTGTTATATTGATAATAATAAAAGTAATAAGTATATTTATTATACTTCTGTCGATAATAACTGCATTATATGGGTAACAGTGCATGTTATATTGATAATAATATAAGTAATAAGTATAATTATTACAGTTCTAGCGATAATAACTGCATAATATGGGTCATAATGCACGTTATATTGCTAATAATATAAGTAATAAGTATAATTATTACAGTTCTAGCGATAATAACTCCATTATATGGGTAGAAATGCATGTTATATTGATAATAATATAAGTAATAAGTATATTTATTATGCTTCTGTCGATAATAACTGCATTATATGGGTAATAATGCATGTTATATTGATAATAATATAAGTAATAAGTATAATAATTACAGTTCTAGCGATAATAACTCCATTATATGGGTAGAAATGCACGTTATATTGCTAATAATATAAGTAGTAAGTATAATTATTACAGATCTAGCGATAATAACTGCATTATATGTGTAATAATGCATGTTATATTGATAATATCGGGAGTAATAAGTATAATTACTATAGTTCTAGCGATAATAATAGTACAATATGGCTAATAGTGCATGTTATATTGATAATAATAAATGTAATAAGTATATTTGTTACAGTTCTATCGATAATAACTGCATAATATGGGCAATAATGCATGTTATATTGATGATAATAAAAGTAATACGTATATTTATTATAGTTCTAGCGATAATAACTGCATAATATGGGTAATAATTCATGTTATATTGATAATAATATAAGTAATAAGTACAATTATTACAGTTCTATCGATAATAACTGCATAATATGGGCAATAATGCATGTTATATTGATGATAATAAAAGTAATACGTATATTTATTATAGTTCTAGCGATAATAACTGAATAATATAGGTAATAATGCATGTTATATTGATAATAATATAAGTAATAAGTATAATTATTACATTTCTAGCGATAATACCTGCATAATATGGGTAACAATGCATGTTATATTGAGAATAATATAAGTAATAAGTACAATTATTACTGTCCTGGCGATAGTAACTCCATTATATGGTTAATAATGCATGTTATGTTGATAATAATATAAGTAATAAGTATAACTATTAGAGTTCTAGCGGTAATAGCTGCATAATATGGGTAATAATGCACGTTATATTGCTAATAATATAAATGATAAGTATAATTATTACAGTTCTCGCGATAATAACTCCATTATATGGGTAGAAATGCATGTTATATTGATAATAATATAAGTAATAAGTATATTTATTATGCTTCTGTCGATAATAACTGCATTATATGGGTAATAATGCATGTTATATTGATAATAATATAAGTAATAAGTATATTTATTACAGTTCTAGCGATAATAACTCCATTATATGGGTAGAAATGCATGTTAAATTGATAATAATATAAGTAATAAGTATAATTATAACAGTTCTAGCGCTAATAACTGCATAATATGGGTAATAATGCACGTTATATTGCTAATAATATAAGTAGTAAGTATAATTATTACAGATCTAGCGATAATAACTGCATTATATGCGTAATAATGCATGTTATATTGATAATATCGGGAGTAATAAGTATAATTACTATAGTTCTAGCGATAATAATAGTACAATATGGCTAATAGTGCATGTTATATTGATAATAATAAAAGTAATAAGTATATTTATTACAGTTCTATCGATAATAACTGCATAATATGGGCAATAATGCATGTTATATTGATGATAATAAAAGTAATACGTATATTTATTATAGTTCTAGCGATAATAACTGCATAATATTGGTAATAATGCATGTTATATTGATAATAATATAAGTAATAAGTATAATTATTACATTTCTAGCGATAATAACTGCATTATATGGGTAATAATGCACGTTATATTGCTAATAATATAAGTAATAAGTATAATTATTACGGTTCTAGCGATAATAACTGCATTATATGGGTAATAATGCATGTTATATTGATAATATCGGGAGTAATAAATATAATTATTATAGCTCTTGCGATAATAATAGTAAAATATGGCTAATAGTGCATGTTCTATTGATAATAATAAAAGTAATAAGTATATTTATTATAGTTCTGTCGATAATAACTGCATAATATGGGTAACAATGCATGTTATATTGATAATAATAAAAGTAATACGTATACTTATTATAGTTCTAGCGATAATAACTGCATAATATGGCTAATAATGCATGTTATATTGATAATAATAAAAGTAATAAGTATATTTATTATAGTTCTATCGATAATAACTGCATAATATGGGTAATAATGCACGTTATATTGATGATAATAAAAGTAGTAAGTATATTTATTATAGTTCTACCGATTATAACTGCATAATATGGGTAATAATGCACGTTATATTGATGATAATAAAAGTAGTAAGTATATTTATTATAGTTCTACCGATTATAACTGCATAATATGGGTAATAATGCATGTTATATTGAGAATAATCTAAGTAATGTAGGAACGGGGTGCGGAAGGCAAATAAAGAATCGTCCGTTGAAATAAAAGGATGATTATATTTTGATTATAAATCCTAATTCGCTGTATTCGCTGTATTCACTGTGTTCGCTTTGTTCGCTTTCGCTTGCTTTTTCGAAACTGCAAACCGTTTCGCACCCGCACCCTTGACACGCTCGCAATTAGCATTCTCTCTTTCTTTGCATACTCGCTCTCTCTTTCGCTCGCATCCATACTTTGCTTTCGCACTATCTCACTCGCACTGTCGCACACGCGCTATCACACTCGCGCTCTCACTCGCACTGTCGCATACGCGCTATCGCACTCGCACTCTCACTCGCTCTCACTCGCTCTCCTTAACGGTAATCCCTACACTCGGCCGTCCTGACAAGTGCACCTGTCCTCAGGTGCCGGCGTCTAATAGTTGATTATTCGGAATCGCTGCTACTAGATTCTTCGAGATCTTCTATCCACGGTTTCATATGGTCCACTGCTGTCGATGTTTGTAAGGGGCCCTCGTGATTGCCGATTTTTCTCACTAAATAACGATCATTGCGTAGTGCTTTAGTTATTATGTATGGGCCCAGATATTTTGTACTGAGCTTTTGTCCTGGCCCCATCTGTGTTCTTTTTATGGCTACTAGCTCGTCTTCCTTGTATACTGGTGCATTTCTTCTTTTCTTATTGTACGTTTTTCTGTTCTCCGCTTGCATTTTTGCGATTTGCTCTTTCGCGTTGCACCGCAACTCATTTCGGTCCTCCTGGAATTTGTTAATCCATTCTGCCTGAATTAACTCGGTGAGGGGTAAATCTTCTTTTGCTCTCATGCGTGTCCCAAACAGCAGGTCAAATGGCGTAGTACCAATGCTGCGATGATACGAGGAATTTAAGCACTTCTGTACTGCTTCCAGGTGGCGGTACCAATTTTCCTGTTTCGGTGCACTTAATTTGGTTAAAATTGGGATGAGGGTTCGATTGACTCTCTCGACCTGGCCGTTGCCTCTTGGGGTGCCTGTTGCAATCAAAACATGTTCGATATGATGCTCGCTACAATAGTTTCGGAATATATTAGAGGTAAACGCGGTGCCGCGATCGGAGATGATACGACGCGGATTACCAAATATCGCTGATTGTTTTGTTAGGCGCTGTATGACTTCCGCTGAGTCAGTTGATTTTGTCGCGTAAAGCCAAACAAATTTCGTGAACGCATCAACTACTGCTAAAATGTATCGATAACTCTTTTTCGTAGATACAATTGGTCCAAGATGATCTATATGGTACGTGTCTAAGGGTAATTCGCCTTTATCGATTGCGTGTAATAACCCTTCTAGTTTGCCCTGTTTTTTCTCTGTTAGGATGCAACTGACACAATTTTTTATGACCTTATCAATCTTAGCTCGCAAATTAGGGATCCAGTAGTCTCTTTGCAGCAGCCATTCGGTTTTTTTACTAGCAAAGTGACCATTTTCATGCGCTCGTCTCACGATTTGCGTTTGCATTGATTTCGGTACTACTAATCGCACGCCGCCTTCGCATTCTTTGAATAACAATCCGTTACGCACGACATACCCTTCCATACTCTCTCGCTCACACGCTTCAAAGAATCTGTTTAACTCGGCATCCTCATGCTGGGCTTTTCTTAAACGCGTGATAATACTTTCCTCGCTTTCGTCGATGGTGAATACTGATGGAAGAGGACTGCGACTCAGGGCATCTACGTGTGTCATTTGTTTACCTGGACGATGCACTATGGTATAGTTAAATTCCTCCAGCAAAAGAGCCCATCTAGCAATACGGACACTGAGATCCGTTTTATTCATTGTAAACGTGAATGCTCGACAGTCTGTAATGATTTTGAACGGAATACCTAACAGATAAATTCTAAATTTTTTAAGCGCTTTTACTATAGCCAAAACCTCTAATAGCTCGCTAGCTGACATTTGCGAGAATTCCGGTTTAGCATCGAGCCAATCGAGGGCCTGTCCTTTAAGTCTGGACCTGATCAGGACTCTGCACTCGTTTTCAGACATGTTATATGTCAGTTTCAATAGCTCTATTTGTTTTTCCCATTTACTTAAGGTGCCTTCGCTCCCGTCGAAGTGACCTAACAATTCCGCCACTGCTGCAATGTCAGTTTTGGGCTGTTGTGCGCTTGTTGATGGCATTGAATTGACAGTCAAATCACGGGCTTGCATTTGTTGCAACATCGCGATTTCACGACGAGCTAGTTCTAGCTCGCGACGAGTAAGCTCGTTTTCGCGACGCAAAAATTCTAATTCGCGGTTTCTGTCGTGCTCGTGCGTACCTGATATCTGTTCGATAGCGGGCGTGTGCCATGATCTTTGAGCCTGTACATCAGCCGTAGTTTTTCCCGGTCTATCTTCTTGTATGTAGCAGGAGTTCTCGCCGTCCTCATTTTCTTCAGAGTACGTGGCTACATTGGAGAATGCGGGGTCCATAACTCCTTTCGCTTCTGTCAGCCTCATTAATAAAACTGCCTTGGTACCTTCTGTTGAAAGCCCAAGTTTCGCCAATTCTTCTTTTAATTGTGACACTTTCCAATTTTCCATTGTTCCTTTCTTTTTATTTTTTGAAACGCCTTCACCACTATTTGCACGTCGCGCACTCCGTATTTAATATAAAAAGAAACTAGGATGTTAGATGTTTCTTGTTTGGACGAGCCCCCAAGTTTGTAGGAACGGGGTGCGGAAGGCAAATAAAGAATCGTCCGTTGAAATAAAAGGATGATTATATTTTGATTATAAATCCTAATTCGCTGTATTCGCTGTATTCACTGTGTTCGCTTTGTTCGCTTTCGCTTGCTTTTTCGAAACTGCAAACCGTTTCGCACCCGCACCCTTGACACGCTCGCAATTAGCATTCTCTCTTTCTTTGCATACTCGCTCTCTCTTTCGCTCGCATCCATACTTTGCTTTCGCACTATCTCACTCGCACTGTCGCACACGCGCTATCACACTCGCGCTCTCACTCGCACTGTCGCATACGCGCTATCGCACTCGCACTCTCACTCGCTCTCACTCGCTCTCCTTAACGGTAATCCCTACAGTAATAAGTATAATTATTACAGTTCTAGCGATAATAACTGCATAATATGGGTAATAATGCACGTTATATTGCTAATAATATAAGTAATAAGTATAATTATTACAGTTCTAGCGATAATAACTGCATTATATGGGTAATAATGCATGTTATATTGATGATAATAAAAGTAATACGTATATTTATTACAGTTCTATCGATAATAACTGCATAATATGGGTAATAATGCATGTTATATAGATGATAATAAAAGTAATAAGTATAATTATTACAGTTCTAGCGATAGTAACTGCATTATATGTGTAATAATGCACGTTATATTGCTAATATCGGGAGTAATAAGTATAATTACTATAGTTCTAGCGATAATAATAGTACAATATGGCTAATAGTGCACGTTATATTGATAATAATAAAAGTAATAAGTATATTTATTACAGTTCTATCGATAATAACTGCATAATATGGGTAATAATGCATGTTATATTGATGATAATGAAAGTAGTAAGTATATTTATTACAGTTCTAGCGATAATAACTGCATTATATGCGTAATAATGCATGTTATCTTTATAATAATATAAGTAATAAGTATATTTATTATAGTTCTATCGATAGAAACTGCATAATATGGGTAATAATGCGTGTTATATTGACGATAATAGAAGTAATACGTATATTTATTATAGTTCTAGCGATAATAACTGCATAATATGTGTGATAATGCATGTTATATTGATAATAATAAAAGTAACAAGTATATTTATTATAGTTCTATCGATAATAACTGCATAATATGGGTAATAATGCACGTTATATTGGTGATAATAAAAGTAGTAAGTATATTTATTATAGTTCTACCGATTATAACTGCATAATATGGGTAATAATGCACGTTATATTGAGAATAATATAAGTAATAAGTATAATTATTACAGTTTTAGCGATAATAACTGCATTATTTGGGTAATAATGCATGTTATATTGATAATAATATAAGTAATAAGTATAATTATTACAGTTCTAGCGATAATAACTCCATTATATGGGTAATAACGCATGTTATATTGATAATAATATAAGTAATAAGTATAATTATTACAGTTCTAGCGATAATAGCTGCATAATATGGGTAATAATGCACGTTATATTGCTAACAATATAAATAATAAGTATAATTATTACAGTTCTAGCGATAATAACTGCATTATATGGGTAATAATGCATGTTGTATTGATAATAATATAAGTAATAAGTATAATTATTACAGTTCTAGCGATAACAACTGCATTATATGGGTAATAATGCACGTTATATTGCTAATAATATACGTAATAAGTATAATTATTACAGTTCTAGCGATAATAACTGCATAATATGGGTAATAATGCATGTTATATTGCTAATAATATAAGTAATACGTATATTTATTATTGTTCTAGCGATAATAACTGCATAATATGGGTAATAATGCATGTTATATTGATAATAATATAAGTAATAAGTATAATTATTACAGTTCTAGCGATAATAACTGCATTATATGGGTAATAATGCACGTTATATTGCTAATAATATAAGTAATATGTATAATTATTACGGTTCTAGCGATAATAACTGCATTATATGGGTAATAATGCATGTTGTATTGATAATAATATAAGTAATAAGTATAATTATTACAGTTCTAGCGATAATAGCTGCATAATATGGGTAATAATGCACGTTATATTGCTAACAATATAAATAATAAGTATAATTATTACAGTTCTAGCGATAATAACTGCATTATATGGGTAATAATGCACGTTATATTGCTAATATCGGGAGTAATAAGTATAATTACTATAGTTCTAGCGATAATAATAGTACAATATGGCTAATAGTGCATGTTATATTGATAATAATAAAAGTAATAAGTATATTTATTACAGTTCTATCGATAATAACTGCATAATATGGGTTATAATGCATGTTATATTGATGATAATAAAAGTAATACGTATATTTATTATTGTTCTAGCGATAATAACTGCATAATATGGGTAATAATGCATGTTATATTGATAATAATATAAGTAATAAGTATAATTATTACAGTTCTAGCGATAATAACTGCATTATATGGGTAATAATGCACGTTATATTGCTAATAATATAAGTAATATGTATAATTATTACGGTTCTAGCGATAATAACTGCATTATATGGGTAATAATGCATGTTGTATTGATAATAATATAAGTAATAAGTATAATTATTACAGTTCTAGCGATAACAACTGCATTATATGGGTAATAATGCACGTTATATTGCTAATAATATACGTAATAAGTATAATTATTACAGTTCTAGCGATAATAACGGCATAATATGGGTAATAATGCATGTTATATTGATAACATCGGGAGTAACGAGTATAATTATTACAGTTCTAGCGATAATAATAGTAAAATATGGCTAATAGTGCCTGTTCTATTGATAATAATAAAAGTAATACGTATATTTATTACAGTTCTAGCGATAATAACTGCATTATATGCGTAATAATGCATGTTATATTGATAATATCGGGAGTAATAAGTATAATTATTATAGTTCTAGCGATAATAATAGTAAAATATGGCTAATAGTGCATGTTATACTGATAATAATAAAAGTAATAAGTATATTTATTACAGTTCTATCGATAATAACTGCATAATATGGGTAATAATGCATGTCATATTGATAATAGTATAAGTAATAAGTATATTTATTACAGTTCTATCGATAGAAACTGCATAATATGGGTAATAATACATGTTATATTGACGATAATAAAAGTAATACGTATATTTATTATAGTTCTAGCGATAATAACTGCATAATATGGGTGATAATGCATGTTATATTGATAATAATAAAAGTAATAAGTATATTTATTATAGTTCGATCGATAATAACTGCATAATATGGGTAATAATGCACGTTATATTGATGATAATAAAAGTAGTAAGTATATTTATTATAGTTCTACCGATTATAACTGCATAATATGGGTAATAATGCATGTTATATTGAGAATAATCTAAGTAATAAGTATAATTATTACAGTTCTAGCGATAATAACTGCATAATATGGGTAATAATGCACGTTATATTGCTAATAATATAAGTAATAAGTATAATTATTACAGTTCTAGCGATAATAACTGCATTATATGGGTAATAATGCATGTTATATTGATGATAATAAAAGTAATACGTATATTTATTACAGTTCTATCGATAATAACTGCATAATATGGGTAATAATGCATGTTATATAGATGATAATAAAAGTAATAAGTATAATTATTACAGTTCTAGCGATAGTAACTGCATTATATGTGTAATAATGCACGTTATATTGCTAATATCGGGAGTAATAAGTATAATTACTATAGTTCTAGCGATAATAATAGTACAATATGGCTAATAGTGCACGTTATATTGATAATAATAAAAGTAATAAGTATATTTATTACAGTTCTATCGATAATAACTGCATAATATGGGTAATAATGCATGTTATATTGATGATAATAAAAGTAATAAGTATATTTATTATAGTTCTAGCGATAATAACTGCATTATATGGGTAATAATGCACGTTATATTGCTAATAATATAAATAATAAGTATAATTATTACAGTTCTAGCGATAATAACTGCATTATATGGGCAAAAATGCATGTTATATTGATAATATCGGGTGTAATAAATATAATTATTATAGTTCTTGCGATAATAATAGTAAAACATGGCTAATAGTGCATGTTCTATTGATAATAATAAAAGTAATAAGTATAATTATTACAGTTCTAGCGATAATAATAGTAAAATATGGCTAATAGTGCCTGTTCTATTGATAATAATAAAAGTAATACGTATATTTGTTATAGTTCTAGCGATAATAACTGCATAATATGGGTAATAATGCATGTTATATTGATAATAATATAAGTAATAAGTATAATTATTACAGTTCTAGCGATAATAACTGCATAATATGGGTAATAATGCACGTTATGTTGATGATAATAAAAGTAGTAAGTATATTTATTATAGTTCTACCAATTATAACTGCATAATATGGGTAATGATGCATGTTATATTGAGAATAATATAAGTAATAAGTACAATTATTACAGTTCTAGCGATAATAACTCCATTATATGGTTAATAATGCATGTTATATTGATAATAATATAAGTAATAAGTATAACTATTACAGTTCTAGCGGTAATAGCTGCATAATATGGGTAATGATGCACGTTATATTGCTAATAATATAAATGATAAGTATAATTATTACAGTTCTAGCGATAATAACTGCATTATATGGCTAATAATGCATGTTATATTGATAATAATAAAAGTAATAAGTATATTTATTATAGTTCTATCGATAATAACTGCAAAATATGGGTAATAATGCACGTTATATTGCTAATAATATAAATAATAAGTATAATTATTACAGTTCTAGCGATAATAACTGCATTATATGGGTAATAATGCATGTTATATTGATAATATCGGGAGTAATAAGTATAATTACTATAGTTCTAGCGATAATAATAGTACAATATGGCCAATAGTGCATGTTATATTGATAATAATAAAAGTAATAAGTATATTTATTACAGTTCTATCGATAATAACTGCATAATATGGGTAATAATGCATGTTATATTGATGATAATAAAAGTAATACGTATATTTATTATAGTTCTCGCGATAATAACTGCATAATATGGGTAATAATGCACGTTATATTGCTAATAATATAAGTAATATGTATAATTATTACGGTTCTAGCGATAGTAACTGCATTATATGGGTAATAATGCATGTTATATTGATAATATCGGGAGTAGTAAATATAATTATTATAGTTCTTGCGATAATAATAGTAAAATATGGCTAATAGTGCATGTTCTATTGATAATAATAAAAGTAATAAGTATATTTATTATAGTTCTGTCGATAATGACTGCATAATATGGGTAACAATGCATGTTATATTGAGAATAATATAAGTAATAAGTATAATTATTACAGTTCTAGCGATAATAACTGCATTATATGCGTAATAATGCATGTTATACTGATAATATCGGGAGTAATAAGTATAATTTTTATAGTTCTAGCGATAGTAATAGTAAAATATGGCTAATAGTGCATGCTATATTGATAATAATAAAAGTAATAAGTATATTTATTACAGTTCTATCGATAATAACTGCATAATATGGGTAATAATGCACGTTATATTGATGATAATAAAAGTAGTAAGTATATTTATTATAGTTCTACCGATTATAACTGCATAATATGGGTAATAATGCATGTTATATTGAGAATAATATAAGTAATAAGTATAATTATTACAGTTCTAGCGATAATAACTGCATTATTTGGGTAATAATGGATGTTATATTGATAACATCGGTAGTAATAAGTATAATTATTACAGTTCTAGCGATAATACTAGTAAAATATGGCTAAGAGTGCCTGTTATATTGATAATAATAAAAGTAATAAGTATATTTATTATACTTCTGTCGATAATAACTGCATTATATGGGTAACAGTGCATGTTATATTGATAATAATATAAGTAATAAGTATAATTATTACAGTTCTAGCGATAATAACTGCATAATATGGGTCATAATGCACGTTATATTGCTAATAATATAAGTAATAAGTATAATTATTACAGTTCTAGCGATAATAACTCCATTATATGGGTAGAAATGCATGTTATATTGATAATAATATAAGTAATAAGTATATTTATTATGCTTCTGTCGATAATAACTGCATTATATGGGTAATAATGCATGTTATATTGATAATAATATAAGTAATAAGTATAATAATTACAGTTCTAGCGATAATAACTCCATTATATGGGTAGAAATGCACGTTATATTGCTAATAATATAAGTAGTAAGTATAATTATTACAGATCTAGCGATAATAACTGCATTATATGTGTAATAATGCATGTTATATTGATAATATCGGGAGTAATAAGTATAATTACTATAGTTCTAGCGATAATAATAGTACAATATGGCTAATAGTGCATGTTATATTGATAATAATAAATGTAATAAGTATATTTGTTACAGTTCTATCGATAATAACTGCATAATATGGGCAATAATGCATGTTATATTGATGATAATAAAAGTAATACGTATATTTATTATAGTTCTAGCGATAATAACTGCATAATATGGGTAATAATTCATGTTATATTGATAATAATATAAGTAATAAGTACAATTATTACAGTTCTATCGATAATAACTGCATAATATGGGCAATAATGCATGTTATATTGATGATAATAAAAGTAATACGTATATTTATTATAGTTCTAGCGATAATAACTGAATAATATAGGTAATAATGCATGTTATATTGATAATAATATAAGTAATAAGTATAATTATTACATTTCTAGCGATAATACCTGCATAATATGGGTAACAATGCATGTTATATTGAGAATAATATAAGTAATAAGTACAATTATTACTGTCCTGGCGATAGTAACTCCATTATATGGTTAATAATGCATGTTATGTTGATAATAATATAAGTAATAAGTATAACTATTAGAGTTCTAGCGGTAATAGCTGCATAATATGGGTAATAATGCACGTTATATTGCTAATAATATAAATGATAAGTATAATTATTACAGTTCTCGCGATAATAACTCCATTATATGGGTAGAAATGCATGTTATATTGATAATAATATAAGTAATAAGTATATTTATTATGCTTCTGTCGATAATAACTGCATTATATGGGTAATAATGCATGTTATATTGATAATAATATAAGTAATAAGTATATTTATTACAGTTCTAGCGATAATAACTCCATTATATGGGTAGAAATGCATGTTAAATTGATAATAATATAAGTAATAAGTATAATTATAACAGTTCTAGCGCTAATAACTGCATAATATGGGTAATAATGCACGTTATATTGCTAATAATATAAGTAGTAAGTATAATTATTACAGATCTAGCGATAATAACTGCATTATATGCGTAATAATGCATGTTATATTGATAATATCGGGAGTAATAAGTATAATTACTATAGTTCTAGCGATAATAATAGTACAATATGGCTAATAGTGCATGTTATATTGATAATAATAAAAGTAATAAGTATATTTATTACAGTTCTATCGATAATAACTGCATAATATGGGCAATAATGCATGTTATATTGATGATAATAAAAGTAATACGTATATTTATTATAGTTCTAGCGATAATAACTGCATAATATTGGTAATAATGCATGTTATATTGATAATAATATAAGTAATAAGTATAATTATTACATTTCTAGCGATAATAACTGCATTATATGGGTAATAATGCACGTTATATTGCTAATAATATAAGTAATAAGTATAATTATTACGGTTCTAGCGATAATAACTGCATTATATGGGTAATAATGCATGTTATATTGATAATATCGGGAGTAATAAATATAATTATTATAGCTCTTGCGATAATAATAGTAAAATATGGCTAATAGTGCATGTTCTATTGATAATAATAAAAGTAATAAGTATATTTATTATAGTTCTGTCGATAATAACTGCATAATATGGGTAACAATGCATGTTATATTGATAATAATAAAAGTAATACGTATACTTATTATAGTTCTAGCGATAATAACTGCATAATATGGCTAATAATGCATGTTATATTGATAATAATAAAAGTAATAAGTATATTTATTATAGTTCTATCGATAATAACTGCATAATATGGGTAATAATGCACGTTATATTGATGATAATAAAAGTAGTAAGTATATTTATTATAGTTCTACCGATTATAACTGCATAATATGGGTAATGATGCATGTTATATTGATAATAATATAAGTAATAAGTACAATTATTAGAGTTCTATCGATAACAACTGCATAATATGGGTAATAATGCATGTTATATTGATGATAATAAAAGTAATACGTATATTTGTTATAGTTCTAGCGATAATAACTGCATAATATGGGTAATAATGCATGTTATATTGATAATAATATAAGTAATAAGTATAATTATTACAGTTCTAGCGATAGTAACTGCATTATATGGGTAATAATGCACGTTATATTGCTAATAATATAAGTAATAAGTATAATTATTACGGTTCTAGCGATAATAACTGCATTATATGGGTAATAATGCGTGTTATATTGATAATAATAAAAGTAATAAGTATATTTATTATAGTTCTACCGATAATAACTGCAAAATATGGGTAATAATGCACGTTATATTGCTAATAATATAAATAATAAGTATAATTATTACAGTTCTAGCGATAATAACTGCATTATATGGGTAATAATGCATGTTATATTGATAATAATATAAGTAATAAGTATAATTATTACAGTTCTAGCGATAATAACTGCATTATATGGGTAATAATGCACGTTATATTGCTAATAATATAAGTTATAAGTATAATTATTACGGTTCTAGCGATAATAACTGCATTATATGGGTAATAATGCATGTTATATTGATAATATCGGGACTAATAAATATAATTATTATAGTTCTAGCGATAATAATAGTAAAATATGGCTAATAGTGCATGTTATATTGATAATAATAAAAGTAATAAGTATATTTATTACAGTTCTATCGATAGAAACTGCATAATATGGGTAATAATGCATGTTATATTGAGAATAATATAAGTAATAAGTACAATTATTACAGTTCCAGCGATAATAACTCCATTATATGGTTAATAATGCATGTTATATTGATAATAATATAAGTAATAAGTATAACTATTACAGTTCTAGCGGTAATAGCTGCATAATATGGGTAATAATGCACGTTATATTGCTAATAATATAAATGATAAGTATAATTATTACAGTTCTAGCGATAATAACTGCATTATATGGCTAATAATGCATGTTATATTGATAATAATAAAAGTAATAAGTATATTTATTATAGTTCTATCGATAATAACTGCAAAATATGGGTAATAATGCACGTTATATTGCTAATAATATAAATAATAAGTATAATTATTACAGTTCTAGCGATAATAACTGCATTATATGGGTAATAATGCATGTTATATTGATAATATCGGGAGTAATAAGTATAATTACTATATTTCTAGCGATAATAATAGTACCATATGGCTAATAGTGCATGTTATATTGATAATAATAAAAGTAATAAGTATATTTACTACAGTTCTATCGATAATAACTGCATAATATGGGTAATAATGCATGTTATATTGATGATAATAAAAGTAATAAGTATAATTATTACAGTTCTAGCGATAATAACTGCATTATATGGGTAATAATGCACGTTATATTGCTAATATCGGGAGTAATAAGTATAATTACTATAGTTCTAGCGATAATAATAGTACAATATGGCTAATAGTGCACGTTATATTGATAATAATAAAAGTAATAAGTATATTTATTAATGTTCTATCGATAATAACTGCATAATATGGGTAATAATGCATGTTATATTGATGATAATAAAAGTAATACGTATATTTATTATAGTTCTAGCTATAATAACTGCATTATATGGGTAATAATGCATGTTATATTGATAATATCGGGAGTAATAAGTATAATTACTATAGTTCTAGCGATAATAATAGTACAATATGGCTAATAGTGCATGTTATATTGATAATAATAAATGTAATAAGTATATTTGTTACAGTTCTATCGATAGAAACTGCATAATATGGGTAATAATGCATGTTATATTGATGATAATAAAAGTAATACGTATATTTATTATAGTTCTAGCGATAATAACTGCATAATATGGGTAATAATGCGTGTTGTATTGATAATAATAAAAGTAATAAGTATATTTATTATAGTTCTATCGATAATAACTGCATAATATGGGTAATAATGCACGTTATATTGATGATAATAAAAGTAGTAAGTATATTTATTATAGTTCTACCGATTATAACTGCATAATATGGGTAATGATGCATGTTATATTGAGAATAATATAAGTAATAAGTACAATTATTACTGTCCTGGCGATAGTAACTCCATTATATGGTTAATAATGCATGTTATATTGATAATAATATAAGTAATAAGTATAACTATTAGAGTTCTAGCGGTAATAGCTGCATAATATGGGTAATAATGCACGTTATATTGCTAATAATATAAATGATAAGTATAATTATTACAGTTCTCGCGATAATAACTCCATTATATGGGTAGAAATGCATGTTATATTGATAATAATATAAGTAATAAGTATATTTATTATGCTTCTGTCGATAATAACTGCATTATATGGGTAATAATGCATGTTATATTGATAATAATATAAGTAATAAGTATATTTATTACAGTTCTAGCGATAATAACTCCATTATATGGGTAGAAATGCATGTTAAATTGATAATAATATAAGTAATAAGTATAATTATAACAGTTCTAGCGCTAATAACTGCATAATATGGGTAATAATGCACGTTATATTGCTAATAATATAAGTAGTAAGTATAATTATTACAGATCTAGCGATAATAACTGCATTATATGCGTAATAATGCATGTTATATTGATAATATCGGGAGTAATAAGTATAATTACTATAGTTCTAGCGATAATAATAGTACAATATGGCTAATAGTGCATGTTATATTGATAATAATAAAAGTAATAAGTATATTTATTACAGTTCTATCGATAATAACTGCATAATATGGGCAATAATGCATGTTATATTGATGATAATAAAAGTAATACGTATATTTATTATAGTTCTAGCGATAATAACTGCATAATATTGGTAATAATGCATGTTATATTGATAATAATATAAGTAATAAGTATAATTATTACATTTCTAGCGATAATAACTGCATTATATGGGTAATAATGCACGTTATATTGCTAATAATATAAGTAATAAGTATAATTATTACGGTTCTAGCGATAATAACTGCATTATATGGGTAATAATGCATGTTATATTGATAATATCGGGAGTAATAAATATAATTATTATAGCTCTTGCGATAATAATAGTAAAATATGGCTAATAGTGCATGTTCTATTGATAATAATAAAAGTAATAAGTATATTTATTATAGTTCTGTCGATAATAACTGCATAATATGGGTAACAATGCATGTTATATTGATAATAATAAAAGTAATACGTATACTTATTATAGTTCTAGCGATAATAACTGCATAATATGGCTAATAATGCATGTTATATTGATAATAATAAAAGTAATAAGTATATTTATTATAGTTCTATCGATAATAACTGCATAATATGGGTAATAATGCACGTTATATTGATGATAATAAAAGTAGTAAGTATATTTATTATAGTTCTACCGATTATAACTGCATAATATGGGTAATAATGCACGTTATATTGATGATAATAAAAGTAGTAAGTATATTTATTATAGTTCTACCGATTATAACTGCATAATATGGGTAATGATGCATGTTATATTGATAATAATATAAGTAATAAGTACAATTATTAGAGTTCTATCGATAACAACTGCATAATATGGGTAATAATGCATGTTATATTGATGATAATAAAAGTAATACGTATATTTGTTATAGTTCTAGCGATAATAACTGCATAATATGGGTAATAATGCATGTTATATTGATAATAATATAAGTAATAAGTATAATTATTACAGTTCTAGCGATAGTAACTGCATTATATGGGTAATAATGCACGTTATATTGCTAATAATATAAGTAATAAGTATAATTATTACGGTTCTAGCGATAATAACTGCATTATATGGGTAATAATGCGTGTTATATTGATAATAATAAAAGTAATAAGTATATTTATTATAGTTCTACCGATAATAACTGCAAAATATGGGTAATAATGCACGTTATATTGCTAATAATATAAATAATAAGTATAATTATTACAGTTCTAGCGATAATAACTGCATTATATGGGTAATAATGCATGTTATATTGATAATAATATAAGTAATAAGTATAATTATTACAGTTCTAGCGATAATAACTGCATTATATGGGTAATAATGCACGTTATATTGCTAATAATATAAGTTATAAGTATAATTATTACGGTTCTAGCGATAATAACTGCATTATATGGGTAATAATGCATGTTATATTGATAATATCGGGACTAATAAATATAATTATTATAGTTCTAGCGATAATAATAGTAAAATATGGCTAATAGTGCATGTTATATTGATAATAATAAAAGTAATAAGTATATTTATTACAGTTCTATCGATAGAAACTGCATAATATGGGTAATAATGCATGTTATATTGAGAATAATATAAGTAATAAGTACAATTATTACAGTTCCAGCGATAATAACTCCATTATATGGTTAATAATGCATGTTATATTGATAATAATATAAGTAATAAGTATAACTATTACAGTTCTAGCGGTAATAGCTGCATAATATGGGTAATAATGCACGTTATATTGCTAATAATATAAATGATAAGTATAATTATTACAGTTCTAGCGATAATAACTGCATTATATGGCTAATAATGCATGTTATATTGATAATAATAAAAGTAATAAGTATATTTATTATAGTTCTATCGATAATAACTGCAAAATATGGGTAATAATGCACGTTATATTGCTAATAATATAAATAATAAGTATAATTATTACAGTTCTAGCGATAATAACTGCATTATATGGGTAATAATGCATGTTATATTGATAATATCGGGAGTAATAAGTATAATTACTATATTTCTAGCGATAATAATAGTACCATATGGCTAATAGTGCATGTTATATTGATAATAATAAAAGTAATAAGTATATTTACTACAGTTCTATCGATAATAACTGCATAATATGGGTAATAATGCATGTTATATTGATGATAATAAAAGTAATAAGTATAATTATTACAGTTCTAGCGATAATAACTGCATTATATGGGTAATAATGCACGTTATATTGCTAATATCGGGAGTAATAAGTATAATTACTATAGTTCTAGCGATAATAATAGTACAATATGGCTAATAGTGCACGTTATATTGATAATAATAAAAGTAATAAGTATATTTATTAAAGTTCTATCGATAATAACTGCATAATATGGGTAATAATGCATGTTATATTGATGATAATAAAAGTAATACGTATATTTATTATAGTTCTAGCTATAATAACTGCATTATATGGGTAATAATGCATGTTATATTGATAATATCGGGAGTAATAAGTATAATTATTATAGTTCTAGCGATAATAATAGTAAAATATGGCTAATAGTGCATGTTATATTGATAATAATAAAAGTAATACGAATACTTATTATAGTTCTAGCGATAATAACTGCACAATATGGCTAATAATGCATGTTATATTGATAATAATAAAAGTAATAAGTATATTTATTATAGTTCTATCGATAATAACTGCATAATATGGGTAATAATGCACGTTATGTTGATGATAATAAAAGTAGTAAGTATATTTATTATAGTTCTACCGATTATAACTGCATAATATGGGTAATAATGCACGTTATGTTGATGATAATAAAAGTAGTAAGTATATTTATTATAGTTCTACCGATTATAACTGCATAATATGGGTAATAATGCACGTTATATTGATGATAGTAAAAGTAGTAAGTATATTTATTATAGTTCTACCGATAATAACTGCATAATATGGGTAATAATGCACGTTATATTGCTAATAATATAAGTAATAAGTATAATTATTACGGTTCTAGCGATAATAACTGCATGATATGGGTAATAATGCATGTTATATTGATAATATCGGGAGTAATAAGTATAATTACTATAGTTCTAGCGATAATAATAGTACAATATGGCTAATAGTGCATGTGATATTGATAGTAATAAAAGTAATAAGTATATTTATTACAGTTCTATCGATAATAACTGCATAATATGGGTAATAATGCATGTTATATTGATGATAATAAAAGTAATACGTATATTTATTATAGTTCTAGCGATAATAACTGCATAATATGGGTAATAATTCATGTTATATTGATAATAATATAAGTAATAAGTATAATTATTACAGTTCTATCGATAATAACTGCATAATATGGGTAATAATGCATGGTATATTGATGATAATAAAAGTAATACGTATATTTATTATAGTTCTAGCGATAATAACTGCATAATATTGGTAATAATGCATGTTATATTGATAATAATATAAGTAATAAGTATAATTATTACATTTCTAGCGATAATAGCTGCATTATATGGGTAATAATGCACGTTATATTGCTAATAATATAAGTAATAAGTATAATTATTACGGTTCTAGCGATAATAACTGCATTATATGGGTAATAATGCGTGTTATATTGATAATAATAAAAGTAATAAGTATATTTATTATAGTTCTACCGATAATAACTCCATTATATGGGTAATAACGCATGTTATATTGATAATAATATAAGTAATAAGTATAATTATTACAGTTCTAGCGATAATAGCTGCATAATATGGGTAATAATGCACGTTATATTGCTAACAATATAAATAATAAGTATAATTATTACAGTTCTAGCGATAATAACTGCATTATATGGGTAATAATGCATGTTGTATTGATAATAATATAAGTAATAAGTATAATTATTACAGTTCTAGCGATAACAACTGTATTATATGGGTAATAATGCACGTTATATTGCTAATAATATACGTAATAAGTATAATTATTACAGTTCTAGCGATAATAACTGCATAATATGGGTAATAATGCATGTTATATTGATGATAATAAAAGTAATACGTATATTTATTATTGTTCTAGCGATAATAACTGCATAATATGGGTAATAATGCATGTTATATTGATAATAATATAAGTAATAAGTATAATTATTACAGTTCTAGCGATAATAACTGCATTATATGGGTAATAATGCACGTTATATTGCTAATAATATAAGTAATATGTATAATTATTACGGTTCTAGCGATAATAACTGCATTATATGGGTAATAATGCATGTTGTATTGATAATAATATAAGTAATAAGTATAATTATTACAGTTCTAGCGATAACAACTGCATTATATGGGTAATAATGCACGTTATATTGCTAATAATATACGTAATAAGTATAATTATTACAGTTCTAGCGATAATAACGGCATAATATGGGTAATAATGCATGTTATATTGATAACATCGGGAGTAACGAGTATAATTATTACAGTTCTAGCGATAATAATAGTAAAATATGGCTAATAGTGCCTGTTCTATTGATAATAATAAAAGTAATACGTATATTTATTACAGTTCTAGCGATAATAACTGCATTATATGCGTAATAATGCATGTTATATTGATAATATCGGGAGTAATAAGTATAATTATTATAGTTCTAGCGACAATAATAGTAAAATATGGCTAATAGTGCATGTTATACTGATAATAATAAAAGTAATAAGTATATTTATTACAGTTCTATCGATAATAACTGCATAATATGGGTAATAATGCATGTTATATTGATAATAGTATAAGTAATAAGTATATTTATTACAGTTCTATCGATAGAAACTGCATAATATGGGTAATAATACATGTTATATTGACGATAATAAAAGTAATACGTATATTTATTATAGTTCTAGCGATAATAACTGCATAATATGGGTGATAATGCATGTTATATTGATAATAATAAAAGTAATAAGTATATTTATTATAGTTCGATCGATAATAACTGCATAATATGGGTAATAATGCACGTTATATTGATGATAATAAAAGTAGTAAGTATATTTATTATAGTTCTACCGATTATAACTGCATAATATGGGTAATAATGCATGTTATATTGAGAATAATCTAAGTAATAAGTATAATTATTACAGTTCTAGCGATAATAACTGCATAATATGGGTAATAATGCACGTTATATTGCTAATAATATAAGTAATAAGTATAATTATTACAGTTCTAGCGATAATAACTGCATTATATGGGTAATAATGCATGTTATATTGATGATAATAAAAGTAATACGTATATTTATTACAGTTCTATCGATAATAACTGCATAATATGGGTAATAATGCATGTTATATAGATGATAATAAAAGTAATAAGTATAATTATTACAGTTCTAGCGATAGTAACTGCATTATATGTGTAATAATGCACGTTATATTGCTAATATCGGGAGTAATAAGTATAATTACTATAGTTCTAGCGATAATAATAGTACAATATGGCTAATAGTGCACGTTATATTGATAATAATAAAAGTAATAAGTATATTTATTACAGTTCTATCGATAATAACTGCATAATATGGGTAATAATGCATGTTATATTGATGATAATAAAAGTAATAAGTATATTTATTATAGTTCTAGCGATAATAACTGCATTATATGGGTAATAATGCACGTTATATTGCTAATAATATAAATAATAAGTATAATTATTACAGTTCTAGCGATAATAACTGCATTATATGGGCAAAAATGCATGTTATATTGATAATATCGGGTGTAATAAATATAATTATTATAGTTCTTGCGATAATAATAGTAAAACATGGCTAATAGTGCATGTTCTATTGATAATAATAAAAGTAATAAGTATAATTATTACAGTTCTAGCGATAATAATAGTAAAATATGGCTAATAGTGCCTGTTCTATTGATAATAATAAAAGTAATACGTATATTTGTTATAGTTCTAGCGATAATAACTGCATAATATGGGTAATAATGCATGTTATATTGATAATAATATAAGTAATAAGTATAATTATTACAGTTCTAGCGATAATAACTGCATTATATGCGTAATAATGCATGTTATATTGATAATATCGGGAGTAATAAGTATAATTATTATAGTTCTAGCGACAATAATAGTAAAATATGGCTAATAGTGCATGTTATACTGATAATAATAAAAGTAATAAGTATATTTATTACAGTTCTATCGATAATAACTGCATAATATGGGTAATAATGCATGTTATATTGATAATAGTATAAGTAATAAGTATATTTATTACAGTTCTATCGATAGAAACTGCATAATATGGGTAATAATACATGTTATATTGACGATAATAAAAGTAATACGTATATTTATTATAGTTCTAGCGATAATAACTGCATAATATGGGTGATAATGCATGTTATATTGATAATAATAAAAGTAATAAGTATATTTATTATAGTTCGATCGATAATAACTGCATAATATGGGTAATAATGCACGTTATATTGATGATAATAAAAGTAGTAAGTATATTTATTATAGTTCTACCGATTATAACTGCATAATATGGGTAATAATGCATGTTATATTGAGAATAATCTAAGTAATAAGTATAATTATTACAGTTCTAGCGATAATAACTGCATAATATGGGTAATAATGCACGTTATATTGCTAATAATATAAGTAATAAGTATAATTATTACAGTTCTAGCGATAATAACTGCATTATATGGGTAATAATGCATGTTATATTGATGATAATAAAAGTAATACGTATATTTATTACAGTTCTATCGATAATAACTGCATAATATGGGTAATAATGCATGTTATATAGATGATAATAAAAGTAATAAGTATAATTATTACAGTTCTAGCGATAGTAACTGCATTATATGTGTAATAATGCACGTTATATTGCTAATATCGGGAGTAATAAGTATAATTACTATAGTTCTAGCGATAATAATAGTACAATATGGCTAATAGTGCACGTTATATTGATAATAATAAAAGTAATAAGTATATTTATTACAGTTCTATCGATAATAACTGCATAATATGGGTAATAATGCACGTTATGTTGATGATAATAAAAGTAGTAAGTATATTTATTATAGTTCTACCAATTATAACTGCATAATATGGGTAATGATGCATGTTATATTGAGAATAATATAAGTAATAAGTACAATTATTACAGTTCTAGCGATAATAACTCCATTATATGGTTAATAATGCATGTTATATTGATAATAATATAAGTAATAAGTATAACTATTACAGTTCTAGCGGTAATAGCTGCATAATATGGGTAATGATGCACGTTATATTGCTAATAATATAAATGATAAGTATAATTATTACAGTTCTAGCGATAATAACTGCATTATATGGCTAATAATGCATGTTATATTGATAATAATAAAAGTAATAAGTATATTTATTATAGTTCTATCGATAATAACTGCAAAATATGGGTAATAATGCACGTTATATTGCTAATAATATAAATAATAAGTATAATTATTACAGTTCTAGCGATAATAACTGCATTATATGGGTAATAATGCATGTTATATTGATAATATCGGGAGTAATAAGTATAATTACTATAGTTCTAGCGATAATAATAGTACAATATGGCCAATAGTGCATGTTATATTGATAATAATAAAAGTAATAAGTATATTTATTACAGTTCTATCGATAATAACTGCATAATATGGGTAATAATGCATGTTATATTGATGATAATAAAAGTAATACGTATATTTATTATAGTTCTCGCGATAATAACTGCATAATATGGGTAATAATGCACGTTATATTGCTAATAATATAAGTAATATGTATAATTATTACGGTTCTAGCGATAGTAACTGCATTATATGGGTAATAATGCATGTTATATTGATAATATCGGGAGTAGTAAATATAATTATTATAGTTCTTGCGATAATAATAGTAAAATATGGCTAATAGTGCATGTTCTATTGATAATAATAAAAGTAATAAGTATATTTATTATAGTTCTGTCGATAATGACTGCATAATATGGGTAACAATGCATGTTATATTGAGAATAATATAAGTAATAAGTATAATTATTACAGTTCTAGCGATAATAACTGCATTATATGCGTAATAATGCATGTTATACTGATAATATCGGGAGTAATAAGTATAATTTTTATAGTTCTAGCGATAGTAATAGTAAAATATGGCTAATAGTGCATGCTATATTGATAATAATAAAAGTAATAAGTATATTTATTACAGTTCTATCGATAATAACTGCATAATATGGGTAATAATGCACGTTATATTGATGATAATAAAAGTAGTAAGTATATTTATTATAGTTCTACCGATTATAACTGCATAATATGGGTAATAATGCATGTTATATTGAGAATAATATAAGTAATAAGTATAATTATTACAGTTCTAGCGATAATAACTGCATTATTTGGGTAATAATGGATGTTATATTGATAACATCGGGAGTAATAAGTATAATTATTACAGTTCTAGCGATAATACTAGTAAAATATGGCTAAGAGTGCCTGTTATATTGATAATAATAAAAGTAATAAGTATATTTATTATACTTCTGTCGATAATAACTGCATTATATGGGTAACAGTGCATGTTATATTGATAATAATATAAGTAATAAGTATAATAATTACAGTTCTAGCGATAATAACTCCATTATATGGGTAGAAATGCACGTTATATTGCTAATAATATAAGTAGTAAGTATAATTATTACAGATCTAGCGATAATAACTGCATTATATGTGTAATAATGCATGTTATATTGATAATATCGGGAGTAATAAGTATAATTACTATAGTTCTAGCGATAATAATAGTACAATATGGCTAATAGTGCATGTTATATTGATAATAATAAAAGTAATAAGTATATTTGTTACAGTTCTATCGATAATAACTGCATAATATGGGCAATAATGCATGTTATATTGATGATAATAAAAGTAATACGTATATTTATTATAGTTCTAGCGATAATAACTGCATAATATGGGTAATAATTCATGTTATATTGATAATAATATAAGTAATAAGTACAATTATTACAGTTCTATCGATAATAACTGCATAATATGGGTAATAATGCATGTTATATTGATGATAATAAAAGTAATACGTATATTTATTATAGTTCTAGCGATAATAACTGAATAATATAGGTAATAATGCATGTTATGTTGATAATAATATAAGTAATAAGTATAATTATTACATTTCTAGCGATAATACCTGCATAATATGGGTAACAATGCATGTTATATTGAGAATAATATAAGTAATAAGTATAATTATTACAGTTCTAGCGATAATAACTGCATTATATGCGTAATAATGCATGTTATATTGATAATATCGGGAGTAATAAGTATAATTATTATAGTTCTAGCGATAATAATAGTAAAATATGGCTAATAGTGCATGTTATATTGATAATAATAAAAGTAATAAGTATATTTATTACAGTTCTATCGATAGAAACTGCATAATATGGGTAATAATGCATGTTATATTGATGATAATAAAAGTAATACGTATATTTATTATAGTTCTAGCGATAATAACTGCATAATATGGGTAATAATGCGTGTTGTATTGATAATAATAAAAGTAATAAGTATATTTATTATAGTTCTATCGATAATAACTGCATAATATGGGTAATAATGCACGTTATATTGATGATAATAAAAGTAGTAAGTATATTTATTATAGTTCTACCGATTATAACTGCATAATATGGGTAATAATGCACGTTATATTGATGATAATAAAAGTAGTAAGTATATTTATTATAGTTCTACCGATTGTAACTGCATAATATGGGTAATGATGCATGTTATATTGATAATAATATAAGTAATAAGTACAATTATTAGAGTTCTATCGATAACAACTGCATAATATGGGTAATAATGCATGTTATATTGATGATAATAAAAGTAATACGTATATTTGTTATAGTTCTAGCGATAATAACTGCATAATATGGGTAATAATGCATGTTATATTGATAATAATATAAGTAATAAGTATAATTATTACAGTTCTAGCGATAGTAACTGCATTATATGGGTAATAATGCACGTTATATTGCTAATAATATAAGTAATAAGTATAATTATTACGGTTCTAGCGATAATAACTGCATTATATGGGTAATAATGCGTGTTATATTGATAATAATAAAAGTAATAAGTATATTTATTATAGTTCTACCGATAATAACTGCAAAATATGGGTAATAATGCACGTTATATTGCTAATAATATAAATAATAAGTATAATTATTACAGTTCTAGCGATAATAACTGCATTATATGGGTAATAATGCATGTTATATTGATAATAATATAAGTAATACGTATAATTATTACAGTTCTAGCGATAATAACTGCATTATATGGGTAATAATGCACGTTATATTGCTAATAATATAAGTTATAAGTATAATTATTACGGTTCTAGCGATAATAACTGCATTATATGGGTAATAATGCATGTTATATTGATAATATCGGGACTAATAAATATAATTATTATAGTTCTAGCGATAATAACTGCAAAATATGGGTAATAATGCACGTTATATTGCTAATAATATAAATAATAAGTATAATTATTACAGTTCTAGCGATAATAACTGCATCATATGGGTAATAATGCATGTTATATTGAGAATAATATAAGTAATAAGTACAATTATTACAGTTCCAGCGATAATAACTCCATTATATGGTTAATAATGCATGTTATATTGATAATAATATAAGTAATAAGTATAACTATTACAGTTCTAGCGGTAATAGCTGCATAATATGGGTAATAATGCTCGTTATATTGCTAATAATATAAATGATAAGTATAATTATTACAGTTCTAGCGATAATAACTGCATTATATGGCTAATAATGCATGTTATATTGATAATAATAAAAGTAATAAGTATATTTATTATAGTTCTATCGATAATAACTGCAAAATATGGGTAATAATGCACGTTATATTGCTAATAATATAAATAATAAGTATAATTATTACAGTTCTAGCGATAATAACTGCATTATATGGGTAATAATGCATGTTATATTGATAATATCGGGAGTAATAAGTATAATTACTATATTTCTAGCGATAATAATAGTACCATATGGCTAATAGTGCATGTTATATTGATAATAATAAAAGTAATAAGTATATTTACTACAGTTCTATCGATAATAACTGCATAATATGGGTAATAATGCATGTTATATTGATGATAATAAAAGTAATAAGTATAATTATTACAGTTCTAGCGATAATAACTGCATTATATGGGTAATAATGCACGTTATATTGCTAATATCGGGAGTAATAAGTATAATTACTATAGTTCTAGCGATAATAATAGTACAATATGGCTAATAGTGCACGTTATATTGATAATAATAAAAGTAATAAGTATATTTATTAAAGTTCTATCGATAATAACTGCATAATATGGGTAATAATGCATGTTATATTGATGATAATAAAAGTAATACGTATATTTATTATAGTTCTAGCTATAATAACTGCATTATATGGGTAATAATGCATGTTATATTGATAATATCGGGAGTAATAAGTATAATTATTATAGTTCTAGCGATAATAATAGTAAAATATGGCTAATAGTGCATGTTATATTGATAATAATAAAAGTAATACGAATACTTATTATAGTTCTAGCGATAATAACTGCACAATATGGCTAATAATGCATGTTATATTGATAATAATAAAAGTAATAAGTATATTTATTATAGTTCTATCGATAATAACTGCATAATATGGGTAATAATGCACGTTATGTTGATGATAATAAAAGTAGTAAGTATATTTATTATAGTTCTACCGATTATAACTGCATAATATGGGTAATAATGCACGTTATATTGATGATAGTAAAAGTAGTAAGTATATTTATTATAGTTCTACCGATAATAACTGCATAATATGGGTAATAATGCATGTTATATTGATAATAATATAAGTAATAAGTATAATTATTACAGTTCTAGCGATAATAACTCCATTATATGGGTAATAATGCACGTTATATTGCTAATAATATAAGTAATAAGTATAATTATTACGGTTCTAGCGATAATAACTGCATGATATGGGTAATAATGCATGTTATATTGATAATATCGGGAGTAATAAGTATAATTACTATAGTTCTAGCGATAATAATAGTACAATATGGCTAAAAGTGCATGTGATATTGATAGTAATAAAAGTAATAAGTATATTTATTACAGTTCTATCGATAATAACTGCATAATATGGGTAATAATGCATGTTATATTGATGATAATAAAAGTAATACGTATATTTATTATAGTTCTAGCGATAATAACTGCATAATATGGGTAATAATTCATGTTATATTGATAATAATATAAGTAATAAGTATAATTATTACAGTTCTATCGATAATAACTGCATAATATGGGTAATAATGCATGGTATATTGATGATAATGAAAGTAATACGTATATTTATTATAGTTCTAGCGATAATAACTGCATAATATTGGTAATAATGCATGTTATATTGATAATAATATAAGTAATAAGTATAATTATTACATTTCTAGCGATAATAGCTGCATTATATGGGTAATAATGCACGTTATATTGCTAATAATATAAGTAATAAGTATAATTATTACGGTTCTAGCGATAATAACTGCATTATATGGGTAATAATGCGTGTTATATTGATAATAATAAAAGTAATAAGTATATTTATTATAGTTCTACCGATAATAACTGCAAAATATGGGTAATAATGCACGTTATATTGCTAATAATATAAATAATAAGTATAATTATTACAGTTCTAGCGATAATAACTGCATTATATGGGTAATAATGCATGTTATATTGATAATAATATAAGTAATAAGTATAATTATTACAGTTCTAGCGATAATAACTGCATTATATGGGTAATAATGCACGTTATATTGCTAATAATATAAGTTATAAGTATAATTATTACGGTTCTAGCGATAATAACTGCATTATATGGGTAATAATGCATGTTATATTGATAATATCGGGACTAATAAATATAATTATTATAGTTCTAGCGATAATAATAGTAAAATATGGCTAATAGTGCATGTTATATTGATAATAATAAAAGTAATAAGTATATTTATTACAGTTCTATCGATAGAAACTGCATAATATGGGTAATAATGCATGTTATATTGAGAATAATATAAGTAATAAGTACAATTATTACAGTTCCAGCGATAATAACTCCATTATATGGTTAATAATGCATGTTATATTGATAATAATATAAGTAATAAGTATAACTATTACAGTTCTAGCGGTAATAGCTACATAATATGGGTAATAATGCACGTTATATTGCTAATAATATAAATGATAAGTATAATTATTACAGTTCTAGCGATAATAACTGCATTATATGGCTAATAATGCATGTTATATTGATAATAATAAAAGTAATAAGTATATTTATTATAGTTCTATCGATAATAACTGCAAAATATGGGTAATAATGCACGTTATATTGCTAATAATATAAATAATAAGTATAATTATTACAGTTCTAGCGATAATAACTGCATTATATGGGTAATAATGCACGTTATATTGCTAATATCGGGAGTAATAAGTATAATTACTATAGTTCTAGCGATAATAATAGTACAATATGGCTAATAGTGCACGTTATATTGATAATAATAAAAGTAATAAGTATATTTATTAAAGTTCTATCGATAATAACTGCATAATATGGGTAATAATGCATGTTATATTGATGATAATAAAAGTAATACGTATATTTATTATAGTTCTAGCTATAATAACTGCATTATATGGGTAATAATGCATGTTATATTGATAATATCGGGAGTAATAAGTATAATTATTATAGTTCTAGCGATAATAATAGTAAAATATGGCTAATAGTGCATGTTATATTGATAATAATAAAAGTAATACGTATACTTATTATAGTTCTAGCGATAATAACTGCACAATATGGCTAATAATGCATGTTGTATTGATAATAATAAAAGTAATAGGTATATTTATTATAGTTCTATCGATAATAACTGCATAATATGGGTAATAATGCACGTTATGTTGATGATAATAAAAGTAGTAAGTATATTTATTATAGTTCTACCGATTATAACTGCATAATATGGGTAATAATGCACGTTATATTGATGATAGTAAAAGTAGTAAGTATATTTATTATAGTTCTACCGATAATAACTGCATAATATGGGTAATAATGCATGTTATATTGATAATAATATAAGTAATAAGTATAATTATTACAGTTCTAGCGATAATAACTCCATTATATGGGTAATAATGCACGTTATATTGCTAATAATATAAGTAATAAGTATAATTATTACGGTTCTAGCGATAATAACTGCATGATATGGGTAATAATGCATGTTATATTGATAATATCGGGAGTAATAAGTATAATTACTATAGTTCTAGCGATAATAATAGTACAATATGGCTAATAGTGCATGTGATATTGATAGTAATAAAAGTAATAAGTATATTTATTACAGTTCTATCGATAATAACTGCATAATATGGGTAATAATGCATGTTATATTGATGATAATAAAAGTAATACGTATATTTATTATAGTTCTAGCGATAATAACTGCATAATATGGGTAATAATTCATGTTATATTGATAATAATATAAGTAATAAGTATAATTATTACAGTTCTATCGATAATAACTGCATAATATGGGTAATAATGCATGGTATATTGATGATAATAAAAGTAATACGTATATTTATTATAGTTCTAGCGATAATAACTGCATAATATTGGTAATAATGCATGTTATATTGATAATAATATAAGTAATAAGTATAATTATTACATTTCTAGCGATAATAGCTGCATTATATGGGTAATAATGCACGTTATATTGCTAATAATATAAGTAATAAGTATAATTATTACGGTTCTAGCGATAATAACTGCATTATATGGGTAATAATGCGTGTTATATTGATAATAATAAAAGTAATAAGTATATTTATTATAGTTCTACCGATAATAACTGCAAAATATGGGTAATAATGCACGTTATATTGCTAATAATATAAATAATAAGTATAATTATTACAGTTCTAGCGATAATAACTGCATTATATGGGTAATAATGCATGTTATATTGATAATAATATAAGTAATAAGTATAATTATTACAGTTCTAGCGATAATAACTGCATTATATGGGTAATAATGCACGTTATATTGCTAATAATATAAGTTATAAGTATAATTATTACGGTTCTAGCGATAATAACTGCATTATATGGGTAATAATGCATGTTATATTGATAATATCGGGACTAATAAATATAATTATTATAGTTCTAGCGATAATAATAGTAAAATATGGCTAATAGTGCATGTTATATTGATAATAATAAAAGTAATAAGTATATTTATTACAGTTCTATCGATAGAAACTGCATAATATGGGTAATAATGCATGTTATATTGAGAATAATATAAGTAATAAGTACAATTATTACAGTTCCAGCGATAATAACTCCATTATATGGTTAATAATGCATGTTATATTGATAATAATATAAGTAATAAGTATAACTATTACAGTTCTAGCGGTAATAGCTGCATAATATGGGTAATAATGCACGTTATATTGCTAATAATATAAATGATAAGTATAATTATTACAGTTCTAGCGATAATAACTGCATTATATGGCTAATAATGCATGTTATATTGATAATAATAAAAGTAATAAGTATATTTATTATAGTTCTATCGATAATAACTGCAAAATATGGGTAATAATGCACGTTATATTGCTAATAATATAAATAATAAGTATAATTATTACAGTTCTAGCGATAATAACTGCATTATATGGGTAATAATGCATGTTATATTGATAATATCGGGAGTAATAAGTATAATTACTATATTTCTAGCGATAATAATAGTACCATATGGCTAATAGTGCATGTTATATTGATAATAATAAAAGTAATAAGTATATTTACTACAGTTCTATCGATAATAACTGCATAATATGGGTAATAATGCATGTTATATTGATGATAATGAAAGTAATACGTATATTTGTTATAGTTCTAGCGATAATAACTGCATAATATGGGTAATAATGCATGTTATATTGATAATAATATAAGTAATAAGTATAATTATTACAGTTCTAGCGATAGTAACTGCATTATATGGGTAATAATGCACGTTATATTGCTAATAATATAAGTAATAAGTATAATTATTACGGTTCTAGCGATAATAACTGCATTATATGGGTAATAATGCGTGTTATATTGATAATAATAAAAGTAATAAGTATATTTATTATAGTTCTACCGATAATAACTGCAAAATATGGGTAATAATGCACGTTATATTGCTAATAATATAAATAATAAGTATAATTATTACAGTTCTAGCGATAATAACTGCATTATATGGGTAATAATGCATGTTATATTGATAATAATATAAGTAATACGTATAATTATTACAGTTCTAGCGATAATAACTGCATTATATGGGTAATAATGCACGTTATATTGCTAATAATATAAGTTATAAGTATAATTATTACGGTTCTAGCGATAATAACTGCATTATATGGGTAATAATGCATGTTATATTGATAATATCGGGACTAATAAATATAATTATTATAGTTCTAGCGATAATAACTGCAAAATATGGGTAATAATGCACGTTATATTGCTAATAATATAAATAATAAGTATAATTATTACAGTTCTAGCGATAATAACTGCATCATATGGGTAATAATGCATGTTATATTGAGAATAATATAAGTAATAAGTACAATTATTACAGTTCCAGCGATAATAACTCCATTATATGGTTAATAATGCATGTTATATTGATAATAATATAAGTAATAAGTATAACTATTACAGTTCTAGCGGTAATAGCTGCATAATATGGGTAATAATGCTCGTTATATTGCTAATAATATAAATGATAAGTATAATTATTACAGTTCTAGCGATAATAACTGCATTATATGGCTAATAATGCATGTTATATTGATAATAATAAAAGTAATAAGTATATTTATTATAGTTCTATCGATAATAACTGCAAAATATGGGTAATAATGCACGTTATATTGCTAATAATATAAATAATAAGTATAATTATTACAGTTCTAGCGATAATAACTGCATTATATGGGTAATAATGCATGTTATATTGATAATATCGGGAGTAATAAGTATAATTACTATATTTCTAGCGATAATAATAGTACCATATGGCTAATAGTGCATGTTATATTGATAATAATAAAAGTAATAAGTATATTTACTACAGTTCTATCGATAATAACTGCATAATATGGGTAATAATGCATGTTATATTGATGATAATAAAAGTAATAAGTATAATTATTACAGTTCTAGCGATAATAACTGCATTATATGGGTAATAATGCACGTTATATTGCTAATATCGGGAGTAATAAGTATAATTACTATAGTTCTAGCGATAATAATAGTACAATATGGCTAATAGTGCACGTTATATTGATAATAATAAAAGTAATAAGTATATTTATTAAAGTTCTATCGATAATAACTGCATAATATGGGTAATAATGCATGTTATATTGATGATAATAAAAGTAATACGTATATTTATTATAGTTCTAGCTATAATAACTGCATTATATGGGTAATAATGCATGTTATATTGATAATATCGGGAGTAATAAGTATAATTATTATAGTTCTAGCGATAATAATAGTAAAATATGGCTAATAGTGCATGTTATATTGATAATAATAAAAGTAATACGAATACTTATTATAGTTCTAGCGATAATAACTGCACAATATGGCTAATAATGCATGTTATATTGATAATAATAAAAGTAATAAGTATATTTATTATAGTTCTATCGATAATAACTGCATAATATGGGTAATAATGCACGTTATGTTGATGATAATAAAAGTAGTAAGTATATTTATTATAGTTCTACCGATTATAACTGCATAATATGGGTAATAATGCACGTTATATTGATGATAGTAAAAGTAGTAAGTATATTTATTATAGTTCTACCGATAATAACTGCATAATATGGGTAATAATGCATGTTATATTGATAATAATATAAGTAATAAGTATAATTATTACAGTTCTAGCGATAATAACTCCATTATATGGGTAATAATGCACGTTATATTGCTAATAATATAAGTAATAAGTATAATTATTACGGTTCTAGCGATAATAACTGCATGATATGGGTAATAATGCATGTTATATTGATAATATCGGGAGTAATAAGTATAATTACTATAGTTCTAGCGATAATAATAGTACAATATGGCTAAAAGTGCATGTGATATTGATAGTAATAAAAGTAATAAGTATATTTATTACAGTTCTATCGATAATAACTGCATAATATGGGTAATAATGCATGTTATATTGATGATAATAAAAGTAATACGTATATTTATTATAGTTCTAGCGATAATAACTGCATAATATGGGTAATAATTCATGTTATATTGATAATAATATAAGTAATAAGTATAATTATTACAGTTCTATCGATAATAACTGCATAATATGGGTAATAATGCATGGTATATTGATGATAATGAAAGTAATACGTATATTTATTATAGTTCTACCGATAATAACTGCATAATATGGGTAATAATGCATGTTATATTGATAATAATATAAGTAATAAGTATAATTATTACAGTTCTAGCGATAATAACTCCATTATATGGGTAATAATGCACGTTATATTGCTAATAATATAAGTAATAAGTATAATTATTACGGTTCTAGCGATAATAACTGCATTATATGGGTAATAATGCGTGTTATATTGATAATAATAAAAGTAATAAGTATATTTATTATAGTTCTACCAATAATAACTGCAAAATATGGGTAATAATGCACGTTATATTGCTAATAATATAAATAATAAGTATAATTATTACAGTTCTAGCGATAATAACTGCATTATATGGGTAATAATGCATGTTATATTGATAATAATATAAGTAATAAGTATAATTATTACAGTTCTAGCGATAATAACTGCATTATATGGGTAATAATGCACGTTATATTGCTAATAATATAAGTTATAAGTATAATTATTACGGTTCTAGCGATAATAACTGCATTATATGGGTAATAATGCATGTTATATTGATAATATCGGGACTAATAAATATAATTATTATAGTTCTAGCGATAATAATAGTAAAATATGGCTAATAGTGCATGTTATATTGATAATAATAAAAGTAATAAGTATATTTATTACAGTTCTATCGATAGAAACTGCATAATATGGGTAATAATGCATGTTATATTGAGAATAATATAAGTAATAAGTACAATTATTACAGTTCCAGCGATAATAACTCCATTATATGTTTAATAATGCATGTTATATTGATAATAATATAAGTAATAAGTATAACTATTACAGTTCTAGCGGTAATAGCTACATAATATGGGTAATAATGCACGTTATATTGCTAATAATATAAATGATAAGTATAATTATTACAGTTCTAGCGATAATAACTGCATTATATGGCTAATAATGCATGTTATATTGATAATAATAAAAGTAATAAGTATATTTATTATAGTTCTATCGATAATAACTGCAAAATATGGGTAATAATGCACGTTATATTGCTAATAATATAAATAATAAGTATAATTATTACAGTTCTAGCGATAATAACTGCATTATATGGGTAATAATGCACGTTATATTGCTAATATCGGGAGTAATAAGTATAATTACTATAGTTCTAGCGATAATAATAGTACAATATGGCTAATAGTGCACGTTATATTGATAATAATAAAAGTAATAAGTATATTTATTAAAGTTCTATCGATAATAACTGCATAATATGGGTAATAATGCATGTTATATTGATGATAATAAAAGTAATACGTATATTTATTATAGTTCTAGCTATAATAACTGCATTATATGGGTAATAATGCATGTTATATTGATAATATCGGGAGTAATAAGTATAATTATTATAGTTCTAGCGATAATAATAGTAAAATATGGCTAATAGTGCATGTTATATTGATAATAATAAAAGTAATACGTATACTTATTATAGTTCTAGCGATAATAACTGCACAATATGGCTAATAATGCATGTTGTATTGATAATAATAAAAGTAATAGGTATATTTATTATAGTTCTATCGATAATAACTGCATAATATGGGTAATAATGCACGTTATGTTGATGATAATAAAAGTAGTAAGTATATTTATTATAGTTCTACCGATTATAACTGCATAATATGGGTAATAATGCACGTTATATTGATGATAGTAAAAGTAGTAAGTATATTTATTATAGTTCTACCGATAATAACTGCATAATATGGGTAATAATGCATGTTATATTGATAATAATATAAGTAATAAGTATAATTATTACAGTTCTAGCGATAATAACTCCATTATATGGGTAATAATGCACGTTATATTGCTAATAATATAAGTAATAAGTATAATTATTACGGTTCTAGCGATAATAACTGCATGATATGGGTAATAATGCATGTTATATTGATAATATCGGGAGTAATAAGTATAATTACTATAGTTCTAGCGATAATAATAGTACAATATGGCTAATAGTGCATGTGATATTGATAGTAATAAAAGTAATAAGTATATTTATTACAGTTCTATCGATAATAACTGCATAATATGGGTAATAATGCATGTTATATTGATGATAATAAAAGTAATACGTATATTTATTATAGTTCTAGCGATAATAACTGCATAATATGGGTAATAATTCATGTTATATTGATAATAATATAAGTAATAAGTATAATTATTACAGTTCTATCGATAATAACTGCATAATATGGGTAATAATGCATGGTATATTGATGATAATAAAAGTAATACGTATATTTATTATAGTTCTAGCGATAATAACTGCATAATATTGGTAATAATGCATGTTATATTGATAATAATATAAGTAATAAGTATAATTATTACATTTCTAGCGATAATAGCTGCATTATATGGGTAATAATGCACGTTATATTGCTAATAATATAAGTAATAAGTATAATTATTACGGTTCTAGCGATAATAACTGCATTATATGGGTAATAATGCGTGTTATATTGATAATAATAAAAGTAATAAGTATATTTATTATAGTTCTACCGATAATAACTGCAAAATATGGGTAATAATGCACGTTATATTGCTAATAATATAAATAATAAGTATAATTATTACAGTTCTAGCGATAATAACTGCATTATATGGGTAATAATGCATGTTATATTGATAATAATATAAGTAATAAGTATAATTATTACAGTTCTAGCGATAATAACTGCATTATATGGGTAATAATGCACGTTATATTGCTAATAATATAAGTTATAAGTATAATTATTACGGTTCTAGCGATAATAACTGCATTATATGGGTAATAATGCATGTTATATTGATAATATCGGGACTAATAAATATAATTATTATAGTTCTAGCGATAATAATAGTAAAATATGGCTAATAGTGCATGTTATATTGATAATAATAAAAGTAATAAGTATATTTATTACAGTTCTATCGATAGAAACTGCATAATATGGGTAATAATGCATGTTATATTGAGAATAATATAAGTAATAAGTACAATTATTACAGTTCCAGCGATAATAACTCCATTATATGGTTAATAATGCATGTTATATTGATAATAATATAAGTAATAAGTATAACTATTACAGTTCTAGCGGTAATAGCTGCATAATATGGGTAATAATGCACGTTATATTGCTAATAATATAAATGATAAGTATAATTATTACAGTTCTAGCGATAATAACTGCATTATATGGCTAATAATGCATGTTATATTGATAATAATAAAAGTAATAAGTATATTTATTATAGTTCTATCGATAATAACTGCAAAATATGGGTAATAATGCACGTTATATTGCTAATAATATAAATAATAAGTATAATTATTACAGTTCTAGCGATAATAACTGCATTATATGGGTAATAATGCATGTTATATTGATAATATCGGGAGTAATAAGTATAATTACTATATTTCTAGCGATAATAATAGTACCATATGGCTAATAGTGCATGTTATATTGATAATAATAAAAGTAATAAGTATATTTACTACAGTTCTATCGATAATAACTGCATAATATGGGTAATAATGCATGTTATATTGATGATAATGAAAGTAATAAGTATAATTATTACAGTTCTAGCGATAATAACTGCATTATATGGGTAATAATGCACGTTATATTGCTAATATCGGGAGTAATAAGTATAATTACTATAGTTCTAGCGATAATAATAGTACAATATGGCTAATAGTGCACGTTATATTGATAATAATAAAAGTAATAAGTATATTTATTAAAGTTCTATCGATAATAACTGCATAATATGGGTAATAATGCATGTTATATTGATGATAATAAAAGTAATACGTATAATTATTACGGTTCTAGCGATAATAACTGCATGATATGGGTAATAATGCATGTTATATTGATAATATCGGGAGTAATAAGTATAATTACTATAGTTCTAGCGATAATAATAGTACAATATGGCTAATAGTGCATGTGATATTGATAGTAATAAAAGTAATAAGTATATTTATTACAGTTCTATCGATAATAACTGCATAATATGGGTAATAATGCATGGTATATTGATGATAATAAAAGTAATACGTATATTTATTATAGTTCTAGCGATAATAACTGCATAATATTGGTAATAATGCATGTTATATTGATAATAATATAAGTAATAAGTATAATTATTACATTTCTAGCGATAATAGCTGCATTATATGGGTAATAATGCACGTTATATTGCTAATAATATAAGTAATAAGTATAATTATTACGGTTCTAGCGATAATAACTGCATTATATGGGTAATAATGCGTGTTATATTGATAATAATAAAAGTAATAAGTATATTTATTATAGTTCTACCGATAATAACTGCAAAATATGGGTAATAATGCACGTTATATTGCTAATAATATAAATAATAAGTATAATTATTACAGTTCTAGCGATAATAACTGCATTATATGGGTAATAATGCATGTTATATTGATAATAATATAAGTAATAAGTATAATTATTACAGTTCTAGCGATAATAACTGCATTATATGGGTAATAATGCACGTTATATTGCTAATAATATAAGTTATAAGTATAATTATTACGGTTCTAGCGATAATAACTGCATTATATGGGTAATAATGCATGTTATATTGATAATATCGGGACTAATAAATATAATTATTATAGTTCTAGCGATAATAATAGTAAAATATGGCTAATAGTGCATGTTATATTGATAATAATAAAAGTAATAAGTATATTTATTACAGTTCTATCGATAGAAACTGCATAATATGGGTAATAATGCATGTTATATTGAGAATAATATAAGTAATAAGTACAATTATTACAGTTCCAGCGATAATAACTCCATTATATGGTTAATAATGCATGTTATATTGATAATAATATAAGTAATAAGTATAACTATTACAGTTCTAGCGGTAATAGCTGCATAATATGGGTAATAATGCACGTTATATTGCTAATAATATAAATGATAAGTATAATTATTACAGTTCTAGCGATAATAACTGCATTATATGGCTAATAATGCATGTTATATTGATAATAATAAAAGTAATAAGTATATTTATTATAGTTCTATCGATAATAACTGCAAAATATGGGTAATAATGCACGTTATATTGCTAATAATATAAATAATAAGTATAATTATTACAGTTCTAGCGATAATAACTGCATTATATGGGTAATAATGCATGTTATATTGATAATATCGGGAGTAATAAGTATAATTACTATATTTCTAGCGATAATAATAGTACCATATGGCTAATAGTGCATGTTATATTGATAATAATAAAAGTAATAAGTATATTTACTACAGTTCTATCGATAATAACTGCATAATATGGGTAATAATGCATGTTATATTGATGATAATAAAAGTAATAAGTATAATTATTACAGTTCTAGCGATAATAACTGCATTATATGGGTAATAATGCACGTTATATTGCTAATATCGGGAGTAATAAGTATAATTACTATAGTTCTAGCGATAATAATAGTACAATATGGCTAATAGTGCACGTTATATTGATAATAATAAAAGTAATAAGTATATTTATTAAAGTTCTATCGATAATAACTGCATAATATGGGTAATAATGCATGTTATATTGATGATAATAAAAGTAATACGTATATTTATTATAGTTCTAGCTATAATAACTGCATTATATGGGTAATAATGCATGTTATATTGATAATATCGGGAGTAATAGGTATAATTATTATAGTTCTAGCGATAATAATAGTAAAATATGGCTAATAGTGCATGTTATATTGATAATAATAAAAGTAATACGTATACTTATTATAGTTCTAGCGATAATAACTGCACAATATGGCTAATAATGCATGTTATATTGATAATAATAAAAGTAATAAGTATATTTATTATAGTTTTATCGATAATAACTGCATAATATGGGTAATAATGCACGTTATGTTGATAATAATAAAAGTAGTAAGTATATTTATTATAGTTCTACCGATAATAACTGCATAATATGGGTAATAATGCATGTTATATTGATAATAATATAAGTAATAAGTATAATTATTACAGTTCTAGCGATAATAACTCCATTATATGGGTAATAATGCACGTTATATTGCTAATAATATAAGTAATAAGTATAATTATTACGGTTCTAGCGATAATAACTGCATGATATGGGTAATAATGCATGTTATATTGATAATATCGGGAGTAATAAGTATAATTACTATAGTTCTAGCGATAATAATAGTACAATATGGCTAATAGTGCATGTGATATTGATAGTAATAAAAGTAATAAGTATATTTATTACAGTTCTATCGATAATAACTGCATAATATGGGTAATAATGCATGTTATATTGATGATAATAAAAGTAATACGTATATTTATTATAGTTCTAGCGATAATAACTGCATAATATGGGTAATAATGCATGGTATATTGATGATAATAAAAGTAATACGTATATTTATTATAGTTCTAGCGATAATAACTGCATAATATTGGTAATAATGCATGTTATATTGATAATAATATAAGTAATAAGTATAATTATTACAGTTCTAGCGATAATAACTCCATTATATGGGTAATAATGCACGTTATATTGCTAATAATATAAGTAATAAGTATAATTATTACGGTTCTAGCGATAATAACTGCATGATATGGGTAATAATGCATGTTATATTGATAATATCGGGACTAATAAATATAATTATTATAGTTCTAGCGATAATAATAGTAAAATATGGCTAATAGTGCATGTTATATTGATAATAATAAAAGTAATGCGTATACTTATTATAGTTCTAGCGATAATAACTGCATAATATGGGTAACAATGCATGTTATATTGAGAATAATATAAGTAATACGTATAATTATTACAGTTCTAGCGATAATAGCTGCGTTATATGCGTAATAATGCATGTTATATTGATAATATCGGGAGTAATAAATATAATTATTATAGTTCTTGCGATAATAATAGTAAAATATGGCTAATAGTGCATGTTCTATTGATAATAATAAAAGTAATACGTATATTTATTATAGTTCTAGCGATAATAACTGCATAATATGGGTAATAATGCATGTTATATTGATAATAATATAAGTAATAAGTATAATTATTACAGTTCTAGCAATAATAACTGCATAATATGGGTCATAATGCACGTTATATTGCTAATAATATAAGTAATAAGTATAATTATTACAGTTCTAGCGATAATAACTCCATTATATGGGTAGAAATGCATGTTATATTGATAATAATATAAGTAATAAGTATATTTATTATGCTTCTGTCGATAATAACTGCATTATATGGGTAATAATGCATGTTATATTGATAATAATATAAGTAATAAGTATAATTATTACAGTTCTAGCGATAATAACTCCATTATATGGGTAGAAATGCACGTTATATTGCTAATAATATAAGTAGTAAGTATAATTATTACAGATCTAGCGATAATAACTGCATTATATGTGTAATAATGCATGTTATATTGATAATATCGGGAGTAATAAGTATAATTACTATAGTTCTAGCGATAATAATAGTACAATATGGCTAATAGTGCATGTTATATTGATAATAATAAAAGTAATAAGTATATTTGTTACAGTTCTATCGATAATAACTGCATAATATGGGCAATAATGCATGTTATATTGATGATAATAAAAGTAATACGTATATTTATTATAGTTCTAGCGATAATAACTGCATAATATGGGTAATAATTCATGTTATATTGATAATAATAATAATATAAGTAATAAGTATAATTATTACAGTTCTATCGATAATAACTGCATAATATGGGTAATAATGCATGTTATATTGATGATAATAAAAGTAATACGTATATTTATTATAGTTCTAGCGATAATAACTGCATAATATGGGTAATAATGCATGTCATATTGATAATAATATAAGTAATAAGTATAATTATTACATTTCTAGTGATAATAACTGCATAATATGGGTAACAATGCATGTTATATTGAGAATAATATAAGTAATAAGTATAATTATTACAGTTCTAGCGATAATAACTGCATTATATGCGTAATAATGCATGTTATATTGATAATATCGGGAGTAATAAGTATAATTATTATAGTTCTAGCGATAATAATAGTAAAATATGGCTAATAGTGCATGTTATATTGATAATAATAAAAGTAATAAGTATATTTATTACAGTTCTATCGATAGAAACTGCATAATATGGGTAATAATGCATGTTATATTGATGATAATAAAAGTAATACGTATATTTATTATAGTTCTAGTGATAATAACTGCATAATATGGGTAATAATGCATGTTGTATTGATGATAATAAAAGTAATAAGTATATTTATTATAGTTCTATCGATAATAACTGCATAATATGGGTAATAATGCACGTTATATTGATGATAATAAAAGTAGTAAGTATATTTATTATAGTTCTACCGATTATAACTGCATAATATGGGTAATGATGCATGTTATATTGAGTAATAATATAAGTAATAAGTACAATTATTACAGTTCTAGCGATAATAACTCCATTATATGGTTAATAATGCATGTTATATTGATAATAATATAAGTAATAAGTATAACTATTATAGTTCTAGCGATAATAACTGCATTATATGGGTAATAATGCATGTTGTATTGATAATATCGGGAGTAATAAGTATAATTACTATATTTCTAGCGATAATAATAGTACCATATGGCTAATAGTGCATGTTGTACTGATAATAATATAAGAAACAAGTGAAACTATTATACTTCTAGCGATAATAACTGCATAATATGGGTAATAATGCATGTTATATTGATGATAATGAATGTAGTAAGTATATTTATTACAGTTCTAGCGATAATAACTGCATTATATGGGTAATAATGCCTGTTATATTGATAATATCGGGAGTAATAAGTATAATTAGTATATTTCTAGCGATAATAATAGTACAATATGGCTAATAGTGCATGTTATATTGATAATAATAAAAGTAATACGTATATTTATTATAGCTCTAGCGATAATAACTGCATAATATGGGTAATAATGCATGTTATATTGATAATAATATAAGTAATAAGTATAATTATTACAGTTCTAGCGATAATAACTGCATAATATGGGTAATAATGCACGTTATATTGCTAATAATGTAAGTAATAAGTATAATTATTACAGTTCTAGCGATAATAACTGCATTATATGGGTAATAATGCACGTTATATTGCTAATAATATAAGTAATAAGTATAATTATTACGGTTCTAGCGATATTAACTGCATTATATGGGTAATAATGCTTGTTATATTGATAATATCGGGAGTAATAAATATAATTATTATAGTTCTTGCGATAATAATAGTAAAATATGGCTAATAGTGCATGTTCTATTGATAATAATAAAAGTAATAAGTATAATTATTACAGTTCTAGCGATAATAACTCCATTATATGGGTAATAATGCATGTTATATTGATAATAATATAAGTAATAAGTATAATTATTACAGTTCTAGCGATAATAACTGCATAATAAGGGTAATAATGCATGTTATATTGATAATAATATAAGTAATAAGTATAATTATTATAGCTCTAGCGATAATAACTGCATTATATGCGTAATAATCCATGTTATATTGATAATATCGGGAGTAATAAGTATAATTATTACAGTTCTAGCGATAATACTAGTAAAATATGGCTAACAGTGCCTGTCCTATTGATAATAATAAAAGTAATAAGTATATTTATTATAGTTCTATCGATAATAACTGCATAATATGGGTAATAATGCATGTTATATTGATGATAATGAAAGTAGTAAGTATATTTATTGCAGTTCTAGCGATAATAACTGCATTATATGGGTAATAATGCATGTTATATTGATAATATCGGGAGTAGTAAGTATAATTACTATATTTCTAGCGATAATAATAGTACAATATGGCTAATAGTGCATGTTATATTGATAATAGTAAAAGTAATAAGTATATTTATTACAGTTCTATCGATAATAACTGCATAATATGGGTAATAATGCATGTGATATAGATGATAATAAAAGTAATAAGTATAATTATTACGGTTCTAGCGATAACAACTGCATTATATGGGTATTAATGCACGTTATATTCATAATATCGGGAGTAATAAGTACAATTATTATAGTTCTTGCGATAATAATAGTAAAATATAGCTAATAGTGCATGTTCTATTGATAATAATAAAAGTAATAAGTATATTTATTATAGTTCTATCGATAATAACTGCATAATATGGGTAATAATGCATGTTATATTGATGATAATGAAAGTAGTAAGTATATTTATTACAGTTCTAGCGATAATAACTGCATTATATGCGTAATAATGCATGTTATATTTATAATAATATAAGTAATAAGTATATTTATTACAGTTCTATCGATAGAAACTGCATAATATGGGTAATAGTGCATGTTATATTGACGATAATAAAAGTAATACGTATATTTATTATAGTTCTAGCGATAATAACTGCATAATATGGGTGATAATGCATGTTATATTGATAATAATAAAAGTAATAAGTATATTTATTATAGTTCTATCGATAATAACTGCATAATATGGGTAATAATGCACGTTATATTGATGATAATAAAAGTAGTAAGTATATTTATTATAGTTCTACCGATTATAACTGCATAATATGGGTAATAATGCACGTTATATTGAGAATAATATAAGTAATAAGTATAATTATTACAGTTCTAGCGATAATAACTGCATTATTTGGGTAATAATTCATGTTATATTGATAATAATATAAGTAATAAGTATAATTATTACAGTTCTAGCGATAATAACTCCATTATATGGGTAATAATGCATGTTATATTGATAATAATATAAGTAATAAGTATAATTATTACAGTTCTAGCGATAATAGCTGCATAATATGGGTAATAATGCATGTTATATTGATAATAATAAAAGTAATGAGTATATTTATTATAGTTCTATCGATAATAACTGCATAATATGGGTAATAATGTATGTTATATTGCTAATAATATAAGTAATAAGTATAATTATTACGGTTCTAGCGATAATAGCTGCATTATATGGGTAATAATGCACGTTATATTGCTAATAATATAAGTAATAAGTATAATTATTACGGTTCTAGCGATAATAACTGCATTATATGGGTAATAATGCATGTTATATTGATAATAATAAAAGTAATAAGTATATTTATTATAGTTCTATCGATAATAACTGCATAATATGGGTAATAATGCATGTTATATTGATGATAATGAAAGTAATAAGTATAATTATTACAGTTCTAGCGATAATAACTGCATTATATGCGTAATAATGTATGTTATATTGATAATATCGGGAGTAATAAGTATAATTATTATAGTTCTAGCGATAATAATAGTAAAATATGGCTAATAGTGCATGTTATATTGATAATAATAAAAGTAATACGTATACTTATTATAGTTCTAGCGATAATAACTGCATAATATGGCTAATAATGCATGTTATATTGATAATAATAAAAGTAGTAAGTATATTTATTATAGTTCTATCGATAATAACTGCATAATATGGGTAATAATGCACGTTATATTGCTAATAATATAAGTAATAAGTATAATTATTACAGTTCTAGCGATAATAACTGCATTATATGGGTAAATATGCATGTTATATTGATAAAAATAAAAGTAATAAGTATATTTATTATAGTTCTATCGATAATAACTGCATAATATGGGTAATAATGCATGTTATATTGATAATAATATAAGTAATAAGTATAATTATTACAGTTCTAGCGATAATAACTGCATAATATGGGTAATAATGCACGTTATATTGCTAATAATATAAGTAATAAGTATAATTATTACAGGTCTAGCGATAATAACTGCATTATATGGGTAAATATGCATGTTATATTGATAAAAATAAAAGTAATAAGTATATTTATTATAGTTCTATCGATAATAACTGCATAATATGGGTAATAATGCATGTTATATTGATGATAATGAAAGTAGTAAGTATATTTATTACAGTTCTAGCGATAATAACTGCATTATATGCGTAATAATGCATGTTATATTTATAATAATATAAGTAATAAGTATATTTATTACAGTTCTATCGATAGAAACTGCATAATATGGGTAATAATGCATGTTATATTGACGATAATAAAAGTAATACGTATATTTATTATAGTTCTAGCGATAATAACTGCATGATATGGGTGATAATGCATGCTATATTGATAATAATAAAAGTAATAAGTATATTTATTATAGTTCTATCGATAATAACTGCATAATATGGGTAATAATGCACGTTATATTGAGAATAATATAAGTAATAAGTATAATTATTACAGTTCTAGCGATAATAACTGCATTATTTGGGTAATAATGCATGTTATATTGATAATAATATAAGTAATAAGTATAATTATTACAGTTCTAGCGATAATAACTCCATTATATGGGTAATAATGCATGTTATATTGATAATAATATAAGTAATAAGTATAATTATTACAGTTCTAGCGATAATAGCTGCATAATATGGGTAATAATGCATGTTATATTGATAATAATAAAAGTAATAAGTATATTTATTATAGTTCTATCGATAATAACTGCATAATATGGGTAATAATGCATGTTATATTGCTAATAATATAAGTAATAAGTATAATTATTACGGTTCTAGCGATAATAGCTGCATTATATGGGTAATAATGCACGATATATTGCTAATAATATAAGTAATAAGTATAATTATTACGGTTCTAGCGATAATAACTGCATTATATGGGTAATAATGCATGTTATATTGATAATATCGGGAGTAATAAATATAATTATTATAGTTCTTGCGTTAATAATAGTAAAATATGGCTAATAGTGCATGTTCTATTGATAATAATAAAAGTAATAAGTATATTTATTATAGTTCTGTCGATAATAACTGCATAATATGGGTAACAATGCATGTGATATTGAGAATAATATAAGTAATAAGTATAATTATTACAGTTCTAGCGATAATAACTGCATTATATGGGCAATAATGCATGTTATATTGATAATAATAAAAGTAATAAGTATATTTATTATAGTTCTATCGATAATAACTGCATAATATGGGTAATAATGCATGTCATATTGATGATAACGAAAGTAATAAGTATAATTATTACAGTTCAAGCGATAATAACTGCATTATATGCGTAATAATGCATGTTATATTGATAATATCGGGAGTAATAAGTATAATTATTATAGTTCTAGCGATAATAATAGTAAAATATGGCTAATAGTGCATGTTATATTGATAATAATAAAAGTAATACGTATACTTATTATAGTTCTAGCGATAATAACTGCATAATATGGGTAATAATGCATGTTATATTGATAATAATAAAAGTAATAAGTATATTTATTATAGTTTTATCGATAATAACTGCATAATATGGGTAATAATGCACGTTATGTTGATAATAATAAAAGTAGTAAGTATATTTATTATAGTTCTACCGATAATAACTGCATAATATGGGTAATAATGCATGTTATATTGATAATAATATAAGTAATAAGTATAATTATTACTGTTCTAGCGATAATAACTCCATTATATGGGTAATAATGCACGTTATATTGCTAATAATATAAGTAATAAGTATAATTATTACGGTTCTAGCGATAATAACTGCATGATATGGGTAATAATGCATGTTATATTGATAATATCGGGAGTAATAAGTATAATTACTATAGTTCTAGCGATAATAATAGTACAATATGGCTAATAGTGCATGTGATATTGATAGTAATAAAAGTAATAAGTATATTTATTACAGTTCTATCGATAATAACTGCATAATATGGGTAATAATGCATGTTATATTGATGATAATAAAAGTAATACGTATATTTATTATAGTTCTAGCGATAATAACTGCATAATATGGGTAATAATTCATGTTATATTGATAATAATATAAGTAATAAGTATAATTATTACAGTTCTATCGATAATAACTGCATAATATGGGTAATAATGCATGGTATATTGATGATAATAAAAGTAATACGTATATTTATTATAGTTCTAGCGATAATAACTGCATAATATTGGTAATAATGCATGTTATATTGATAATAATATAAGTAATAAGTATAATTATTACAGTTCTAGCGATAATAACTCCATTATATGGGTAATAATGCACGTTATATTGCTAATAATATAAGTAATAAGTATAATTATTACGGTTCTAGCGATAATAACTGCATGATATGGGTAATAATGCATGTTATATTGATAATATCGGGACTAATAAATATAATTATTATAGTTCTAGCGATAATAATAGTAAAATATGGCTAATAGTGCATGTTATATTGATAATAATAAAAGTAATGCGTATACTTATTATAGTTCTAGCGATAATAACTGCATAATATGGATAACAATGCATGTTATATTGAGAATAATATAAGTAATACGTATAATTATTACAGTTCTAGCGATAATAGCTGCGTTATATGCGTAATAATGCATGTTATATTGATAATATCGGGAGTAATAAATATAATTATTATAGTTCTTGCGATAATAATAGTAAAATATGGCTAATAGTGCATGTTCTATTGATAATAATAAAAGAATTACGTATATTTATTATAGTTCTAGCGATAATAACTGCATAATATGGGTAATAATGCATGTTATATTGATAATAATATAAGTAATAAGTATAATTATTACAGTTCTAGCAATAATAACTGCATAATATGGGTCATAATGCACGTTATATTGCTAATAATATAAGTAATAAGTATAATTATTACAGTTCTAGCGATAATAACTCCATTATATGGGTAGAAATGCATGTTATATTGATAATAATATAAGTAATAAGTATATTTATTATGCTTCTGTCGATAATAACTGCATTATATGGGTAATAATGCATGTTATATTGATAATAATATAAGTAATAAGTATAATTATTACAGTTCTAGCGATAATAACTCCATTATATGGGTAGAAATGCACGTTATATTGCTAATAATATAAGTAGTAAGTATAATTATTACAGATCTAGCGATAATAACTGCATTATATGTGTAATAATGCATGTTATATTGATAATATCGGGAGTAATAAGTATAATTACTATAGTTCTAGCGATAATAATAGTACAATATGGCTAATAGTGCATGTTATATTGATAATAATAAAAGTAATAAGTATATTTGTTACAGTTCTATCGATAATAATTGCATAATATGGGCAATAATGCATGTTATATTGATGATAATAAAAGTAATACGTATATTTATTATAGTTCTAGCGATAATAACTGCATAATATGGGTAATAATTCATGTTATATTGATAATAATAATAATATAAGTAATAAGTATAATTATTACAGTTCTATCGATAATAACTGCATAATATGGGTAATAATGCATGTTATATTGATGATAATAAAAGTAATACGTATATTTATTATAGTTCTAGCGATAATAACTGCATAATATGGGTAATAATGCATGTCATATTGATAATAATATAAGTAATAAGTATAATTATTACATTTCTAGTGATAATAACTGCATAATATGGGTAACAATGCATGTTATATTGAGAATAATATAAGTAATAAGTATAATTATTACAGTTCTAGCGATAATAACTGCATAATATGGGTAATAATGCATGTTATATTGATAATATCGGGAGTAATAAGTATAATTATTATAGTTCTAGCGATAATAATAGTAAAATATGGCTAATAGTGCATGTTATATTGATAATAATAAAAGTAATAAGTATATTTATTACAGTTCTATCGATAGAAACTGCATAATATGGGTAATAATGCATGTTATATTGATGATAATAAAAGTAATACGTATATTTATTATAGTTCTAGTGATAATAACTGCATAATATGGGTAATAATGCATGTTGTATTGATGATAATAAAAGTAATAAGTATATTTATTATAGTTCTATCGATAATAACTGCATAATATGGGTAATAATGCACGTTATATTGATGATAATAAAAGTAGTAAGTATATTTATTATAGTTCTACCGATTATAACTGCATAATATGGGTAATGATGCATGTTATATTGAGTAATAATATAAGTAATAAGTACAATTATTACAGTTCTAGCGATAATAACTCCATTATATGGTTAATAATGCATGTTATATTGATAATAATATAAGTAATAAGTATAACTATTATAGTTCTAGCGGTAATAGCTGCATAATATGGGTAATAATGCACGTTATATTGCTAATAATATAAATGATAAGTATAATTATTACAGTTCTAGCGATAATAACTCCATTATATGGGTAGAAATGCATGTTATATTGATAATAATATAAGTAATAAGTATATTTATTATGCTTCTGTCGATAATATCTGCATTATATGGGTAATAATGCATGTTATATTGATAATAATATAAGTAATAAGTATAATTATTACAGTTCTAGCGATAATAACTGCATTATATGGGTAATAATGCATGTTGTATTGATAATATCGGGAGTAATAAGTATAATTACTATATTTCTAGCGATAATAATAGTACAATATGGCTAATAGTGCATGTTATATTGATAATAATAAAAGTAATACGTATATTTATTATAGCTCTAGCGATAATAACTGCATAATATGGGTAATAATGCATGTTATATTGATAATAATATAAGTAATAAGTATAATTATTACAGTTCTAGCGATAATAACTGCATAATATGGGTAATAATGCACGTTATATTGCTAATAATGTAAGTAATAAGTATAATTATTACAGTTCTAGCGATAATAACTGCATTATATGGGTAATAATGCACGTTATATTGCTAATAATATAAGTAATAAGTATAATTATTACGGTTCTAGCGATATTAACTGCATTATATGGGTAATAATGCTTGTTATATTGATAATATCGGGAGTAATAAATATAATTATTATAGTTCTTGCGATAATAATAGTAAAATATGGCTAATAGTGCATGTTCTATTGATAATAATAAAAGTAATAAGTATAATTATTACAGTTCTAGCGATAATAACTCCATTATATGGGTAATAATGCATGTTATATTGATAATAATATAAGTAATAAGTATAATTATTACAGTTCTAGCGATAATAACTGCATAATATGGGTAATAATGCATGTTATATTGATAATATCGGGAGTAATAAGTATAATTACTATAGTTCTAGCGATAATAATAGTACAATATGGCTAATAGTGCACGTTATATTGATAATAATAAAGGTAATAAGTATATTTATTACAGTTCTAGCGATAATAACTGCATAATATGGGTAATAATGCATGTTATATTGATAATATCGGGAGTAATAAGTATAATTACTATAGTTCTAGCGATAATAATAGTACAATATGGCTAATAGTGCACGTTATATTGATAATAATAAAGGTAATAAGTATATTTATTACAGTTCTAGCGATAATAACTGCATTATATGGGTAATAATGCACGTTATATTGCTAATAATATAAATAATAAGTATAATTATTACAGTTCTAGCGATAATAACTGCATTATATGCGTAATAATGCATGTTATATTGATAATATCGGGAGTAATAAGAATAATTACTATATTTCTAGCGATAATAATAGTACAATATGGCTAATAGTGCATGTTATATTGATAATAATAAAAGTAATAAGTATATTTATTACAGTTCTATCGATAATAACTGCATAATATGGGTAATAATGCATGTTATATTGATGATAATAAAAGTAATACGTATATTTATTATAGTTCTAGCGATAATAACTGCATAATATGGGTAATAATGCATGTTATATTGATAATAATATAAGTAATAAGTATATTTATTACAGTTCTATCGATAATAACTGCATAATATGGGTAATAATGCATGTTATATTGATGATAATAAAAGTAATAAGTATAATTATTACAGTTCTAGCGATAATAACTGCATTATATGGGTAATAATGCACATTATATTGATAATATCGGGAGTAATAAGTACAATTATTATAGTTCTTGCGATAATAATAGTAAAATATAGCTAATAGTGCATGTTCTATTGATAATAATAAAAGTAATAAGTATAATTATTACAGTTCTAGCGATAATAACTCCATTATATGCGTAATAATGGATGTTATATTGATAATAATATAAGTAATAAGTATAATTATTACAGTTCTAGCGATAATAACTGCATAATATGGGTAATAATGCATGTTATATTGATGATAATGAAAGTAGTAAGTATATTTATTGCAGTTCTAGCGATAATAACTGCATTATATGGGTAATAATGCATGTTATATTGATAATATCGGGAGTAGTAAGTATAATTACTATATTTCTAGCGATAATAATAGTACAATATGGCTAATAGTGCATGTTATATTGATAATAGTAAAAGTAATAAGTATATTTATTACAGTTCTATCGATAATAACTGCATAATATGGGTAATAATGCATGTGATATAGATGATAATAAAAGTAATAAGTATAATTATTACGGTTCTAGCGATAACAACTGCATTATATGGGTATTAATGCACGTTATATTGATAATATCGGGAGTAATAAGAACAATTATTATAGTTCTTGCGATAATAATAGTAAAATATAGCTAATAGTGCATGTTCTATTGATAATAATAAAAGTAATAAGTATATTTATTATAGTTCTATCGATAATAACTGCATAATATGGGTAATAATGCATGTTATATTGATGATAATGAAAGTAGTAAGTATATTTATTACAGTTCTAGCGATAATAACTGCATTATATGCGTAATAATGCATGTTATATTTATAATAATATAAGTAATAAGTATATTTATTACAGTTCTATCGATAGAAACTGCATAATATGGGTAATAATGCATGTTATATTGACGATAATAAAAGTAATACGTATATTTATTATAGTTCTAGCGATAATAACTGCATAATATGGGTGATAATGCATGTTATATTGATAATAATAAAAGTAATAAGTATATTTATTATAGTTCTATCGATAATAACTGCATAATATGGGTAATAATGCACGTTATATTGATGATAATAAAAGTAGTAAGTATATTTATTATAGTTCTACCGATTATAACTGCATAATATGGGTAATAATGCACGTTATATTGAGAATAATATAAGTAATAAGTATAATTATTACAGTTCTAGCGATAATAACTGCATTATTTGGGTAATAATTCATGTTATATTGATAATAATATAAGTAATAAGTATAATTATTACAGTTCTAGCGATAATAACTCCATTATATGGGTAATAATGCATGTTATATTGATAATAATATAAGTAATAAGTATAATTATTACAGTTCTAGCGATAATAGCTGCATAATATGGGTAATAATGCATGTTATATTGATAATAATAAAAGTAATGAGTATATTTATTATAGTTCTATCGATAATAACTGCATAATATGGGTAATAATGTATGTTATATTGCTAATAATATAAGTAATAAGTATAATTATTACGGTTCTAGCGATAATAGCTGCATTATATGGGTAATAATGCACGTTATATTGCTAATAATATAAGTAATAAGTATAATTATTACGGTTCTAGCGATAATAACTGCATTATATGGGTAATAATGCATGTTATATTGATAATAATAAAAGTAATAAGTATATTTAATATAGTTCTATCGATAATAACTGCATAATATGGGTAATAATGCATGTTATATTGATGATAATGAAAGTAATAAGTATAATTATTACAGTTCTAGCGATAATAACTGCATTATATGCGTAATAATGTATGTTATATTGATAATATCGGGAGTAATAAGTATAATTATTATAGTTCTAGCGATAATAATAGTAAAATATGGCTAATAGTGCATGTTATATTGATAATAATAAAAGTAATACGTATACTTATTATAGTTCTAGCGATAATAACTGCATAATATGGCTAATAATGCATGTTATATTGATAATAATAAAAGTAGTAAGTATATTTATTATAGTTCTATCGATAATAACTGCATAATATGGGTAATAATGCACGTTATATTGCTAATAATATAAGTAATAAGTATAATTATTACAGTTCTAGCGATAATAACTGCATTATATGGGTAAATATGCATGTTATATTGATAAAAATAAAAGTAATAAGTATATTTATTATAGTTCTATCGATAATAACTGCATAATATGGGTAATAATGCATGTTATATTGATAATAATATAAGTAATAAGTATAATTATTACAGTTCTAGCGATAATAACTGCATAATATGGGTAATAATGCACGTTATATTGCTAATAATATAAGTAATAAGTATAATTATTACAGTTCTAGCGATAATAACTGCATTATATGGGTAAATATGCATGTTATATTGATAAAAATAAAAGTAATAAGTATATTTATTATAGTTCTATCGATAATAACTGCATAATATGGGTAATAATGCACGTTATATTGAGAATAATATAAGTAATAAGTATAATTATTACAGTTCTAGCGATAATAACTGCATTATTTGGGTAATAATGCATGTTATATTGATAATAATATAAGTAATAAGTATAATTATTACAGTTCTAGCGATAATAACTCCATTATATGGGTAATAATGCATGTTATATTGATAATAATATAAGTAATAAGTATAATTATTACAGTTCTAGCGATAATAGCTGCATAATATGGGTAATAATGCATGTTATATTGATAATAATAAAAGTAATAAGTATATTTATTATAGTTCTATCGATAATAACTGCATAATATGGGTAATAATGCATGTTATATTGCTAATAATATAAGTAATAAGTATAATTATTACGGTTCTAGCGATAATAGCTGCATTATATGGGTAATAATGCACGATATATTGCTAATAATATAAGTAATAAGTATAATTATTACGGTTCTAGCGATAATAACTGCATTATATGGGTAATAATGCATGTTATATTGATAATATCGGGAGTAATAAATATAATTATTATAGTTCTTGCGTTAATAATAGTAAAATATGGCTAATAGTGCATGTTCTATTGATAATAATAAAAGTAATAAGTATATTTATTATAGTTCTGTCGATAATAACTGCATAATATGGGTAACAATGCATGTGATATTGAGAATAATATAAGTAATAAGTATAATTATTACAGTTCTAGCGATAATAACTGCATTATATGGGCAATAATGCATGTTATATTGATAATAATAAAAGTAATAAGTATATTTATTATAGTTCTATCGATAATAACTGCATAATATGGGTAATAATGCATGTCATATTGATGATAATGAAAGTAATAAGTATAATTATTACAGTTCTAGCGATAATAACTGCATTATATGCGTAATAATGCATGTTATATTGATAATATCGGGAGTAATAAGTATAATTATTATAGTTCTAGCGATAATAATAGTAAAATATGGCTAATAGTGCATGTTATATTGATAATAATAAAAGTAATACGTATACTTATTATAGTTCTAGCGATAATAACTGCATAATATGGCTAATAATGCATGTTATATTGATAATAATAAAAGTAATAAGTATATTTATTATAGTTCTATCGAAAACAACTGCATAATATGGGTATTAATGCATGTTATATTGATGAGAATAAAAGTAATACGTATATTTGTTATAGTTCTAGCGATAATAACTGCATAATATGGGTAATAATGCATGTTATATTGATAATAATATAAGTAATAAGTATAATTATTACAGATCTAGCGATAATAACTGCATTATATGGGTAATAATGCACGTTATATTGCTAATAATATAAGTAATAAGTATAATTATTACGGTTCTAGCGATATTAACTGCATTATATGGGTAATAATGCATGTTATATTGATAATATCGGGAGTAATAAATATAATTATTATAGTTCTTGCGATAGTAATAGTAAAATATGGCTAATAGTGCATGTTCTATTGATAATAATAAAAGTAATAAGTATAATTATTACAGTTCGAGCGATAATAACTCCATTATATGGGTAATAATGCATGTTATATTGATAATAATATAAGTAATAAGTATAATTATTACAGTTCTAGCGATAATAACTGCATAATATGGGTAATAATGCATGTTTTATTGATAATATCGGGAGTAACAAGTATAATTATTACAGTTCTAGCGATAATAATTGTAAAATATGGCTCATAGTGCCTGTTCTATTGATAATAATAAAGGTAATACGTATATTTATTATAGTTCTAGCGATAATAACTGCATAATATGGGTAATAATGCATGTTATATTGATAATAATATAAGTAATAAGTATAATTATTACAGTTCTAGCGATAATAACTGCATAATATGGGTAATAATGCATGTTATATTGATAATATCGGGAGTAATAAGTATAATTACTATAGTTCTAGCGACAGTAATAGTACAATATGGCTAATAGTGCACGTTATATTGATAATAATAAAAGTAATAAGTATATTTATTACAGTTCTAGCGATAATAACTGCATTATATGGGTAATAATGCATGTTATATTGATAATATCGGGAGTAATAAGTATAATTACTATATTTCTAGCGATAATAATAGTACAATATGGCTAATAGTACATGTTATATTGATAATAATAAAAGTAATAAGTACAGTTATTATAGTTCTATCGATAATAACTGCATAATATGGGTAATAATGCATGTTATATTGATGATAATGAAAGTAGTAAGTATATTTATTACAGTTCTAGCGATAATAACTGCATTATATGCGTAATAATGCATGTTATATTGATAATAATATAAGTAATAAGTATAATTATTACAGTTCTAGCGATAATAACTCCATTATATGGGTAATAATACATGTTATATTGCTAATATCGGGAGTAATAAGTATAATTACTATAGTTCTAGCGATAATAATAGTACAATATGGCTAATAGTGCATGTTATATTGATAATAATAAAAGTAATAAGTATATTTATTACAGTTCTATCGATAATAACTGCATAATATGGGTAATAATGCATGTTATATTGATGATAATAAAAGTAATACGTATATTTATTATAGTTCTAGCGATAATAACTGCATAATATGGGTAATAATGCATGTTATATTGATAATAATATAAGTAATAAGTATAATTATTACAGTTCTAGCGATAATAACTGCATTATATGGGTAATAATGCACGTTATATTGCTAACAATATAAATAATAAGTATAATTATTATAGTTCTAGCGACAATAATAGTAAAATATGGCTAATAGTGCATGTTATATTGATAATAATAAAAGTAATAAGTATATTTATTATAGTTCCAGCGATAATAACTGCATAATATGGGTAATAATGCATGTTATATTGATAATAGTATAAGTAATAAGTATATTTATTACAGTTCTATCGATAGAAACTGCATAATATGGGTAATAATACATGTTATATTGACGATAATAAAAGTAATACGTATATTTATTATAGTTCTAGCGATAATAACTGCATAATATGGGTGATAATGCATGTTATATTGATAATAATAAAAGTAATAAGTATATTTATTACAGTTCTATCGATAATAACTGCATAATATGGGTAATAATGCATGTTATATTGATGATAATAAAAGTAATAAGTATAATTATTACAGTTCTAGCGATAATAACTGCATTATATGGGTAATAATGCACATTATATTGATAATATCGGGAGTAATAAGTACAATTATTATAGTTCTTGCGATAATAATAGTAAAATATAGCTAATAGTGCATGTTCTATTGATAATAATAAAAGTAATAAGTATAATTATTACAGTTCTAGCGATAATAACTCCATTATATGCGTAATAATGGATGTTATATTGATAATAATATAAGTAATAAGTATAATTATTACAGTTCTAGCGATAATAACTGCATAATATGGGTAATAATGCATGTTATATTGATGATAATGAAAGTAGTAAGTATATTTATTGCAGTTCTAGCGATAATAACTGCATTATATGGGTAATAATGCATGTTATATTGATAATATCGGGAGTAGTAAGTATAATTACTATATTTCTAGCGATAATAATAGTACAATATGGCTAATAGTGCATGTTATATTGATAATAGTAAAAGTAATAAGTATATTTATTACAGTTCTATCGATAATAACTGCATAATATGGGTAATAATGCATGTGATATAGATGATAATAAAAGTAATAAGTATAATTATTACGGTTCTAGCGATAACAACTGCATTATATGGGTATTAATGCACGTTATATTGATAATATCGGGAGTAATAAGAACAATTATTATAGTTCTTGCGATAATAATAGTAAAATATAGCTAATAGTGCATGTTCTATTGATAATAATAAAAGTAATAAGTATATTTATTATAGTTCTATCGATAATAACTGCATAATATGGGTAATAATGCATGTTATATTGATGATAATGAAAGTAGTAAGTATATTTATTACAGTTCTAGCGATAATAACTGCATTGTATGCGTAATAATGCATGTTATATTTATAATAATATAAGTAATAAGTATATTTATTACAGTTCTATCGATAGAAACTGCATAATATGGGTAATAATGCATGTTATATTGACGATAATAAAAGTAATACGTATATTTATTATAGTTCTAGCGATAATAACTGCATAATATGGGTGATAATGCATGTTATATTGATAATAATAAAAGTAATAGGTATATTTATTATAGTTCTATCGATAATAACTGCATAATATGGGTAATAATGCACGTTATATTGATGATAATAAAAGTAGTAAGTATATTTATTATAGTTCTACCGATTATAACTGCATAATATGGGTAATAATGCACGTTATATTGAGAATAATATAAGTAATAAGTATAATTATTACAGTTCTAGCGATAATAACTGCATTATTTGGGTAATAATTCATGTTATATTGATAATAATATAAGTAATAAGTATAATTATTACAGTTCTAGCGATAATAACTCCATTATATGGGTAATAATGCATGTTATATTGATAATAATATAAGTAATAAGTATAATTATTACAGTTCTAGCGATAATAGCTGCATAATATGGGTAATAATGCATGTTATATTGATAATAATAAAAGTAATGAGTATATTTATTATAGTTCTATCGATAATAACTGCATAATATGGGTAATAATGTATGTTATATTGCTAATAATATAAGTAATAAGTATAATTATTACGGTTCTAGCGATAATAGCTGCATTATATGGGTAATAATGCACGTTATATTGCTAATAATATAAGTAATAAGTATAATTATTACGGTTCTAGCGATAATAACTGCATTATATGGGTAATAATGCATGTTATATTGATAATAATAAAAGTAATAAGTATATTTAATATAGTTCTATCGATAATAACTGCATAATATGGGTAATAATGCATGTTATATTGATGATAATGAAAGTAATAAGTATAATTATTACAGTTCTAGCGATAATAACTGCATTATATGCGTAATAATGTATGTTATATTGATAATATCGGGAGTAATAAGTATAATTATTATAGTTCTAGCGATAATAATAGTAAAATATGGCTAATAGTGCATGTTATATTGATAATAATAAAAGTAATACGTATACTTATTATAGTTCTAGCGATAATAACTGCATAATATGGCTAATAATGCATGTTATATTGATAATAATAAAAGTAGTAAGTATATTTATTATAGTTCTATCGATAATAACTGCATAATATGGGTAATAATGCACGTTATATTGCTAATAATATAAGTAATAAGTATAATTATTACAGTTCTAGCGATAATAACTGCATTATATGGGTAAATATGCATGTTATATTGATAAAAATAAAAGTAATAAGTATATTTATTATAGTTCTATCGATAATAACTGCATAATATGGGTAATAATGCATGTTATATTGATAATAATATAAGTAATAAGTATAATTATTACAGTTCTAGCGATAATAACTGCATAATATGGGTAATAATGCACGTTATATTGCTAATAATATAAGTAATAAGTATAATTATTACAGTTCTAGCGATAATAACTGCATTATATGGGTAAATATGCATGTTATATTGATAAAAATAAAAGTAATAAGTATATTTATTATAGTTCTATCGATAATAACTGCATAATATGGGTAATAATGCACGTTATATTGAGAATAATATAAGTAATAAGTATAATTATTACAGTTCTAGCGATAATAACTGCATTATTTGGGTAATAATGCATGTTATATTGATAATAATATAAGTAATAAGTATAATTATTACAGTTCTAGCGATAATAACTCCATTATATGGGTAGTAATGCATGTTATATTGATAATAATATAAGTAATAAGTATAATTATTACAGTTCTAGCGATAATAGCTGCATAATATGGGTAATAATGCATGTTATATTGATAATAATAAAAGTAATAAGTATATTTATTATAGTTCTATCGATAATAACTGCATAATATGGGTAATAATGCATGTTATATTGCTAATAATATAAGTAATAAGTATAATTATTACGGTTCTAGCGATAATAGCTGCATTATATGGGTAATAATGCACGATATATTGCTAATAATATAAGTAATAAGTATAATTATTACGGTTCTAGCGATAATAACTGCATTATATGGGTAATAATGCATGTTATATTGATAATATCGGGAGTAATAAATATAATTATTATAGTTCTTGCGTTAATAATAGTAAAATATGGCTAATAGTGCATGTTCTATTGATAATAATAAAAGTAATAAGTATATTTATTATAGTTCTGTCGATAATAACTGCATAATATGGGTAACAATGCATGTGATATTGAGAATAATATAAGTAATAAGTATAATTATTACAGTTCTAGCGATAATAACTGCATTATATGGGCAATAATGCATGTTATATTGATAATAATAAAAGTAATAAGTATATTTATTATAGTTCTATCGATAATAACTGCATAATATGGGTAATAATGCATGTCATATTGATGATAATGAAAGTAATAAGTATAATTATTACAGTTCTAGCGATAATAACTGCATTATATGCGTAATAATGCATGTTATATTGATAATATCGGGAGTAATAAGTATAATTATTATAGTTCTAGCGATAATAATAGTAAAATATGGCTAATAGTGCATGTTATATTGATAATAATAAAAGTAATACGTATACTTATTATAGTTCTAGCGATAATAACTGCATAATATGGCTAATAATGCATGTTATATTGATAATAATAAAAGTAATAAGTATATTTATTATAGTTCTATCGAAAACAACTGCATAATATGGGTATTAATGCATGTTATATTGATGAGAATAAAAGTAATACGTATATTTGTTATAGTTCTAGCGATAATAACTGCATAATATGGGTAATAATGCATGTTATATTGATAATAATATAAGTAATAAGTATAATTATTACAGATCTAGCGATAATAACTGCATTATATGGGTAATAATGCACGTTATATTGCTAATAATATAAGTAATAAGTATAATTATTACGGTTCTAGCGATATTAACTGCATTATATGGGTAATAATGCATGTTATATTGATAATATCGGGAGTAATAAATATAATTATTATAGTTCTTGCGATAGTAATAGTAAAATATGGCTAATAGTGCATGTTCTATTGATAATAATAAAAGTAATAAGTATAATTATTACAGTTCGAGCGATAATAACTCCATTATATGGGTAATAATGCATGTTATATTGATAATAATATAAGTAATAAGTATAATTATTACAGTTCTAGCGATAATAACTGCATAATATGGGTAATAATGCATGTTTTATTGATAATATCGGGAGTAACAAGTATAATTATTACAGTTCTAGCGATAATAATTGTAAAATATGGCTCATAGTGCCTGTTCTATTGATAATAATAAAGGTAATACGTATATTTATTATAGTTCTAGCGATAATAACTGCATAATATGGGTAATAATGCATGTTATATTGATAATAATATAAGTAATAAGTATAATTATTACAGTTCTAGCGATAATAACTGCATAATATGGGTAATAATGCATGTTATATTGATAATATCGGGAGTAATAAGTATAATTACTATAGTTCTAGCGACAGTAATAGTACAATATGGCTAATAGTGCACGTTATATTGATAATAATAAAAGTAATAAGTATATTTATTACAGTTCTAGCGATAATAACTGCATTATATGGGTAATAATGCATGTTATATTGATAATATCGGGAGTAATAAGTATAATTACTATATTTCTAGCGATAATAATAGTACAATATGGCTAATAGTACATGTTATATTGATAATAATAAAAGTAATAAGTACAGTTATTATAGTTCTATCGATAATAACTGCATAATATGGGTAATAATGCATGTTATATTGATGATAATGAAAGTAGTAAGTATATTTATTACAGTTCTAGCGATAATAACTGCATTATATGCGTAATAATGCATGTTATATTGATAATAATATAAGTAATAAGTATAATTATTACAGTTCTAGCGATAATAACTCCATTATATGGGTAATAATGCATGTTATATTGCTAATATCGGGAGTAATAAGTATAATTACTATAGTTCTAGCGATAATAATAGTACAATATGGCTAATAGTGCATGTTATATTGATAATAATAAAAGTAATAAGTATATTTATTACAGTTCTATCGATAATAACTGCATAATATGGGTAATAATGCATGTTATATTGATGATAATAAAAGTAATTCGTATATTTATTATAGTTCTAGCGATAATAACTGCATAATATGGGTAATAATGCATGTTATATTGATAATAATATAAGTAATAAGTATAATTATTACAGTTCTAGCGATAATAACTGCATTATATGGGTAATAATGCACGTTATATTGCTAACAATATAAATAATAAGTATAATTATTATAGTTCTAGCGACAATAATAGTAAAATATGGCTAATAGTGCATGTTATATTGATAATAATAAAAGTAATAAGTATATTTATTATAGTTCCAGCGATAATAACTGCATAATATGGGTAATAATGCATGTTATATTGATAATAGTATAAGTAATAAGTATATTTATTACAGTTCTATCGATAGAAACTGCATAATATGGGTAATAATACATGTTATATTGACGATAATAAAAGTAATACGTATATTTATTATAGTTCTAGCGATAATAACTGCATAATATGGGTGATAATGCATGTTATATTGATAATAATAAAAGTAATAAGTATATTTATTATAGTTCTATCGATAATAACTGCATAATATGGGTAATAATGCACGTTATATTGATGATAATAAAAGTAGTAAGTATATTTATTATAGTTCTACCGATTATAACTGCATAATATGGGTAATAATGCACGTTATATTGAGAATAATATAAGTAATAAGTATAATTATTACAGCTCTAGCGATAATAACTCCATTATATGGGTAATAATGCATGTTATATTGATAATAATATAAGTAATAAGTATAATTATTACAGTTCTAGCGATAATAGCTGCATAATATGGGTAATAATGCACGTTATATTGCTAACAATATAAATAATAAGTATAATTATTACAGTTCTAGCGATAATAACTGCATTATATGGGTAATAATGCATGTTATATTGATAATATCGGGAGTAATAAGTATAATTACTATATTTCTAGCGATAATAATAGTACAATATGGCTAATAGTACATGTTATATTGATAATAATAAAAGTAATAAGTATATTTATTATAGTTCTATCGATAATAACTGCATAATATGGGTAATAATGCATGTTATATTGATAATAATATAAGTAATAAGTATAATTATTACAGTTCTAGCGATAATAACTCCATTATATGGGTAATAATGCATGTTATATTGATAACAATATAAGTAATAAGTATAATTACTACAGTTCTAGCGATAATAGCTGCATAATATGGGTAATAATGCACGTTATATTGCTAACAATATAAATAATAAGTATAATTATTACAGTTCTAGCGATAATAACTGCATTATATGGGTAATAATGCATGTTATATTGATAATATCGGGAGTAATAAGTATAATTACTATATTTCTAGCGATAATAATAGTACAATATGGCTAATAGTACATGTTATATTGATAATAATAAAAGTAATAAGTATATTTATTATAGTTCTATCGATAATAACTGCATAATATGGGTAATAATGCATGTTATATTGATGATAATGAAAGTAGTAAGTATATTTATTACAGTTCTAGCGATAATAACTGCATTATATGCGTAATAATGCATGTTATATTTATAATAATATAAGTAATAAGTATATTTATTACAGTTCTATCGATAGAAACTGCATAATATGGGTAATAATGCATGTTATATTGACGATAATAAAAGTAATACGTATATTTATTATAGTTCTAGCGATAATAACTGCATAATATGGGTGATAATGCATGTTATATTGATAATAATATAAGTAATAAGTATAATTATTACAGTTCTATCGATAATAACTGCATAATATGGGTAATAATGCATGTTATATTGATGATAATAAAAGTAATACGTATATTTATTATAGTTCTAGCGATAATAACTGCATAATATGGGTAATAATGCATGTTATATCGATAATAATATAAGTAATAAGTATAATTATTACAGTTCTAGCGATAATAACTGCATTATATGGGTAATAATGCACGTTATATTGCTAACAATATAAATAATAAGTATAATTATTATAGTTCTAGCGACAATAATAGTAAAATATGGCTAATAGTGCATGTTATATTGATAATAATAAAAGTAATAAGTATATTTATTATAGTTCCAGCGATAATAACTGCATAATATGGGTAATAATGCATGTTATATTGATAATAGTATAAGTAATAAGTATATTTATTACAGTTCTATCGATAGAAACTGCATAATATGGGTAATAATACATGTTATATTGACGATAATAAAAGTAATACGTACATTTATTATAGTTCTAGCGATAATAACTGCATAATATGGGTGATAATGCATGTTATATTGATAATAATAAAAGTAATAAGTATATTTATTATAGTTCTATCGATAATAACTGCATAATATGGGTAATAATGCACGTTATATTGATGATAATAAAAGTAGTAAGTATATTTATTATAGTTCTACCGATTATAACTGCATAATATGGGTAATAATGCACGTTATATTGAGAATAATATAAGTAATAAGTATAATTGTTACAGTTCTAGCGATAATAACTGCATTATTTGGGTAATAATGTATGTTATATTGATAATAATATAAGTAATAAGTATAATTATTACAGCTCTAGCGATAATAACTCCATTATATGGGTAATAATGCATGTTATATTGATAATAATATAAGTAATAAGTATAATTATTACAGTTCTAGCGATAATAGCTGCATAATATGGGTAATAATGCACGTTATATTGCTAACAATATGAATAATAAGTATAATTATTACAGTTCTAGCGATAATAACTGCATTATATGGGTAATAATGCATGTTATATTGATAATATCGGGAGTAATAAGTATAATTACTATATTTCTAGCGATAATAATAGTACAATATGGCTAATAGTACATGTTATATTGATAATAATAAAAGTAATAAGTATATTTATTATAGTTCTATCGATAATAACTGCATAATATGGGTAATAATGCATGTTATATTGATGATAATGAAAGTAGTAAGTATATTTATTACAGTTCTAGCGATAATAACTGCATTATATGCGTAATAATGCATGTTATATTTATAATAATGTAAGTAATAAGTATATTTATTACAGTTCTATCGATAGAAACTGCATAATATGGGTAATAATGCATGTTATATTGACGATAATAAAAGTAATACGTATATTTATTATAGTTCTAGCGATAATAACTGCATAATATGGGTGATAATGCATGTTATATTGATAATAATATAAGTAATAAGTATAATTATTACAGTTCTAGCGATAATAACTGCATTATTTGGGTAATAATGCATGTTATATTGATAATAATATAAGTAATAAGTATAATTATTACAGTTCTAGCGATAATAACTCCATTATATGGGTAATAATGCATGTTATATTGCTAATATCGGGAGTAATAAGTATAATTACTATAGTTCTAGCGATAATAATAGTACAATATGGCTAATAGTGCATGTTATATTGATAATAATAGAAGTAATAAGTATATTTATTACAGTTCTATCGATAATAACTGCATAATATGGGTAATAATGCATGTTATATTGATGATAATAAAAGTAATACGTATATTTATTATAGTTCTAGCGATAATAACTGCATAATATGGGTGATAATGCATGTTATATTGATAATAATATAAGTAATAAGTATAATTATTACAGTTCTAGCGATAATAACTGCATTATTTGGGTAATAATGCATGTTATATTGATAATAATATAAGTAATAAGTATAATTATTACAGTTCTAGCGATAATAACTCCATTATATGGGTAATAATGCATGTTATATTGCTAATATCGGGAGTAATAAGTATAATTATTATAGTTCTAGCGACAATAATAGTAAAATATGGCTAATAGTGCATGTTATATTGATAATAATAAAAGTAATAAGTATATTTATTATAGTTCCAGCGATAATAACTGCATAATATGGGTAATAATGCATGTTATATTGATAATATCGGGAGTAATAAGTATAATTACTATATTTCTAGTGATAATAATAGTACAATATGGCTAATAGTGCATGTTATATTGATAATAACAAAAGTAATAAGTATATTTATTACAGTTCTATCGATAATAACTGCATAATATGGGTAATAATGCATGTTATATAGATGATAATAAAAGTAATAAGTATAATTATTACAGTTCTAGCGATAATAACTGCATTATATGGGTAATGATGCACGTTATATTGCTAATATCGGGAGTAACAAGTATAATTACTATAGTTCTAGCGATAATAATAGTACAATATGGCTAATAGTGCGCGTCATATTGCTAATAATAAAAGTAATAAGTATATTTATTACAGGTCTATCGATAATAACTGCATAATATGGGTAATAATGCATGTTATATTGATAACATCGGGAGTAATAAGTATAATTACTATAGTTCTAGCGACAATAATAGTACAATATGGCTAATAGTGCACGTTATATTGATAATAATAAAAGTAATAAGTATATTTATTACAGTTCTAGCGATAATAACTGCATAATATGGGTAATAATGCATGTTATATTGATGATAATAAAAGTAATACGTATATTTATTATAGTTCTAGCGATAATAACTGCATTATATGGGTAATAATACATGTTATATTGATAACAATATAAGTAATAAGTATAATTATTACAGTTCTAGCGATAATAACTGCATTATATGGGTAATAATGCACGTTATATTGCTAATAATATAAATAATAAGTATAATTATTACAGTTCTAGCGATAATAACTGCATTATATGCGTAATAATGCATGTTATATTGATAATATCGGGAGTAATAAGAATAATTACTATATTTCTAGCGATAATAATAGTACAATATGGCTAATAGTGCACGTTATATTGATAATAATAAAAGTAATAAGTATATTTATTACAGTTCTATCGATAATAACTGCATAATATGGGTAATAATGCATGTTATATAGATGATAATAAAAGTAATAAGTATAATTATTACAGTTTTAGCGATAATAACTGCATAATATGGGTAATAATGCATGTTATATTGATAATAATATAAGTAATAAGAGTATTTATTACAGTTCTATCGATAATAACTGCATAATATGGGTAATAATGCATGTTATATTGATAATAATATAAGTAATAAGTATAATTATTACAGTTCTAGCGATAATAACTGCATAATATGGGTAATAATGCATATTATATTGATAATAATATAAGCAATAAGTATATTTATTACAGTTCTATCGATAGAAACTGCATAATATGGGTAATAATGCATGTTACATTGATGGTAATAAAAGTAATACGTATATTTATTATAGTTCTAGCGATAATAACTGCATAATATGGGTAATAATGCATGTTATATTGATAATAATAGAAGTAATAAGTATATTTATTATAGTTCTATCGATAATAACTGCAAAATATGGGTAATAATGCACGTTATATTGCTAATAATATAAATAATAAGTATAATTATTACAGTTCTAGCGATAATAACTGCATTATATGGGTAATAATGCACGTTATATTGCTAATATCGGGAGTAATAAGTATAATTACTATAGTTCTAGCGATAATAATAGTACAATATGGCTAATAGTGCACGTTATATTGATAATAATAAAAGTAATAAGTATATTTATTATAGTTCTATCGATAATAACTGCATAATATGGGTAATAATGCATGTTATATTGATGATAATAAAAGTAATACGTATATTTATTATAGTTCTAGCGATAATAACTGCATTATATGGGTAATAATGCACGTTATATTGCTAATAATATAAGTAATAAGTATAATTATTACGGTTCTAGCGATAATAACTGCATTATATGGGTAATAATGCACGTTATATTGAGAATAATATAAGTAATAAGTATAATTATTACAGTTCTAGCGATAATAACTGCATTATTTGGGTAATAATGCATGTTATATTGATAATAATATAAGTAATAAGTATAATTATTACAGTTCTATCGATAATAACTGCATAATATGGGTAATAATGCATGTTATATTGATAATAATATAAGTAATAAGTATAATTATTACAGTTCTAGCGATAATAGCTGCATAATATGGGTAATAATGCATGTTATATTGATAATAATAAAAGTAATGAGTATATTTATTATAGTTCTATCGATAATAACTGCATAATATGGGTAATAATGTATGTTATATTGCTAATAATATAAGTAATAAGTATAATTATTACGGTTCTAGCGATAATAGCTGCATTATATGGGTAATAATGCACGTTATATTGCTAATAATATAAGTAATAAGTATAATTATTACGGTTCTAGCGATAATAACTGCATTATATGGGTAATAATGCATGTTATATTGATAATAATAAAAGTAATAAGTATATTTATTATAGTTCTATCGATAATAACTGCATAATATGGGTAATAATGCATGTTATATTGATGATAATGAAAGTAATAAGTATAATTATTACAGTTCTAGCGATAATAACTGCATTATATGCGTAATAATGTATGTTATATTGATAATATCGGGAGTAATAAGTATAATTATTATAGTTCTAGCGATAATAATAGTAAAATATGGCTAATAGTGCATGTTATATTGATAATAATAAAAGTAGTAAGTATATTTATTATAGTTCTATCGATAATAACTGCATAATATGGGTAATAATGCACGTTATATTGCTAATAATATAAGTAATAAGTATAATTATTACAGTTCTAGCGATAATAACTGCATTATATGGGTAAATATGCATGTTATATTGATAAAAATAAAAGTAATAAGTATATTTATTATAGTTCTATCGATAATAACTGCATAATATGGGTAATAATGCATGTTATATTGATAATAATATAAGTAATAAGTATAATTATTACAGTTCTAGCGATAATAACTGCATAATATGGGTAATAATGCACGTTATATTGCTAATAATATAAGTAATAAGTATAATTATTACAGTTCTAGCGATAATAACTGCATTATATGGGTAAATATGCATGTTATATTGATAAAAATAAAAGTAATAAGTATATTTATTATAGTTCTATCGATAATAACTGCATAATATGGGTAATAATGCACGTTATATTGAGAATAATATAAGTAATAAGTATAATTATTACAGTTCTAGCGATAATAACTGCATTATTTGGGTAATAATGCATGTTATATTGATAATAATATAAGTAATAAGTATAATTATTACAGTTCTAGCGATAATAACTCCATTATATGGGTAATAATGCATGTTATATTGATAATAATATAAGTAATAAGTATAATTATTACAGTTCTAGCGATAATAGCTGCATAATATGGGTAATAATGCATGTTATATTGATAATAATAAAAGTAATAAGTATATTTATTATAGTTCTATCGATAATAACTGCATAATATGGGTAATAATGCATGTTATATTGCTAATAATATAAGTAATAAGTATAATTATTACGGTTCTAGCGATAATAGCTGCATTATATGGGTAATAATGCACGATATATTGCTAATAATATAAGTAATAAGTATAATTATTACGGTTCTAGCGATAATAACTGCATTATATGGGTAATAATGCATGTTATATTGATAATATCGGGAGTAATAAATATAATTATTATAGTTCTTGCGTTAATAATAGTAAAATATGGCTAATAGTGCATGTTCTATTGATAATAATAAAAGTAATAAGTATATTTATTATAGTTCTGTCGATAATAACTGCATAATATGGGTAACAATGCATGTGATATTGAGAATAATATAAGTAATAAGTATAATTATTACAGTTCTAGCGATAATAACTGCATTATATGGGCAATAATGCATGTTATATTGATAATAATAAAAGTAATAAGTATATTTATTATAGTTCTATCGATAATAACTGCATAATATGGGTAATAATGCATGTCATATTGATGATAATGAAAGTAATAAGTATAATTATTACAGTTCTAGCGATAATAACTGCATTATATGCGTAATAATGCATGTTATATTGATAATATCGGGAGTAATAAGTATAATTATTATAGTTCTAGCGATAATAATAGTAAAATATGGCTAATAGTGCATGTTATATTGATAATAATAAAAGTAATACGTATACTTATTATAGTTCTAGCGATAATAACTGCATAATATGGCTAATAATGCATGTTATATTGATAATAATAAAAGTAATAAGTATATTTATTATAGTTCTATCGAAAACAACTGCATAATATGGGTATTAATGCATGTTATATTGATGAGAATAAAAGTAATACGTATATTTGTTATAGTTCTAGCGATAATAACTGCATAATATGGGTAATAATGCATGTTATATTGATAATAATATAAGTAATAAGTGAAATTATTACAGATCTAGCGATAATAACTGCATTATATGGGTAATAATGCACGTTATATTGCTAATAATATAAGTAATAAGTATAATTATTACGGTTCTAGCGATATTAACTGCATTATATGGGTAATAATGCATGTTATATTGATAATATCGGGAGTAATAAATATAATTATTATAGTTCTTGCGATAGTAATAGTAAAATATGGCTAATAGTGCATGTTCTATTGATAATAATAAAAGTAATAAGTATAATTATTACAGTTCGAGCGATAATAACTCCATTATATGGGTAATAATGCATGTTATATTGATAATAATATAAGTAATAAGTATAATTATTACAGTTCTAGCGATAATAACTGCATAATATGGGTAATAATGCATGTTTTATTGATAATATCGGGAGTAACAAGTATAATTATTACAGTTCTAGCGATAATAATTGTAAAATATGGCTCATAGTGCCTGTTCTATTGATAATAATAAAGGTAATACGTATATTTATTATAGTTCTAGCGATAATAACTGCATAATATGGGTAATAATGCATGTTATATTGATAATAATATAAGTAATAAGTATAATTATTACAGTTCTAGCGATAATAACTGCATAATATGGGTAATAATGCATGTTATATTGATAATATCGGGAGTAATAAGTATAATTACTATAGTTCTAGCGACAATAATAGTACAATATGGCTAATAGTGCACGTTATATTGATAATAATAAAAGTAATAAGTATATTTATTACAGTTCTAGCGATAATAACTGCATTATATGGGTAATAATGCATGTTATATTGATAATATCGGGAGTAATAAGTATAATTACTATATTTCTAGCGATAATAATAGTACAATATGGCTAATAGTACATGTTATATTGATAATAATAAAAGTAATAAGTACAGTTATTATAGTTCTATCGATAATAACTGCATAATATGGGTAATAATGCATGTTATATTGATGATAATGAAAGTAGTAAGTATATTTATTACAGTTCTAGCGATAATAACTGCATTATATGCGTAATAATGCATGTTATATTGATAATAATATAAGTAATAAGTATAATTATTACAGTTCTAGCGATAATAACTCCATTATATGGGTAATAATGCATGTTATATTGCTAATATCGGGAGTAATAAGTATAATTACTATAGTTCTAGCGATAATAATAGTACAATATGGCTAATAGTGCATGTTATATTGATAATAATAAAAGTAATAAGTATATTTATTACAGTTCTATCGATAATAACTGCATAATATGGGTAATAATGCATGTTATATTGATGATAATAAAAGTAATACGTATATCTATTATAGTTCTAGCGATAATAACTGCATAATATGGGTAATAATGCATGTTATATTGATAATAATATAAGTAATAAGTATAATTATTACAGTTCTAGCGATAATAACTGCATTATATGGGTAATAATGCACGTTATATTGCTAACAATATAAATAATAAGTATAATTATTATAGTTCTAGCGACAATAATAGTAAAATATGGCTAATAGTGCATGTTATATTGATAATAATAAAAGTAATAAGTATATTTATTATAGTTCCAGCGATAATAACTGCATAATATGGGTAATAATGCATGTTATATTGATAATAGTATAAGTAATAAGTATATTTATTACAGTTCTATCGATAGAAACTGCATAATATGGGTAATAATACATGTTATATTGACGATAATAAAAGTAATACGTATATTTATTATAGTTCTAGCGATAATAACTGCATAATATGGGTGATAATGCATGTTATATTGATAATAATAAAAGTAATAAGTATATTTATTATAGTTCTATCGATAATAACTGCATAATATGGGTAATAATGCACGTTATATTGATGATAATAAAAGTAGTAAGTATATTTATTATAGTTCTACCGATTATAACTGCATAATATGGGTAATAATGCACGTTATATTGAGAATAATATAAGTAATAAGTATAATTATTACAGCTCTAGCGATAATAACTCCATTATATGGGTAATAATGCATGTTATATTGATAATAATATAAGTAATAAGTATAATTATTACAGTTCTAGCGATAATAGCTGCATAATATGGGTAATAATGCACGTTATATTGCTAACAATATAAATAATAAGTATAATTATTACAGTTCTAGCGATAATAACTGCATTATATGGGTAATAATGCATGTTATATTGATAATATCGGGAGTAATAAGTATAATTACTATATTTCTAGCGATAATAATAGTACAATATGGCTAATAGTACATGTTATATTGATAATAATAAAAGTAATAAGTATATTTATTATAGTTCTATCGATAATAACTGCATAATATGGGTAATAATGCATGTTATATTGATAATAATATAAGTAATAAGTATAATTATTACAGTTCTAGCGATAATAACTGCATTATTTGGGTAATAATGCATGTTATATTGATAATAATATAAGTAATAAGTATAATTATTACAGTTCTAGCGATAATAACTCCATTATATGGGTAATAATGCATGTTATATTGATAATAATATAAGTAATAAGTATAATTATTACAGTTCTAGCGATAATAGCTGCATAATATGGGTAATAATGCATGTTATATTGATAATAATAAAAGTAATAAGTATATTTATTATAGTTCTATCGATAATAACTGCATAATATGGGTAATAATGCATGTTATATTGCTAATAATATAAGTAATAAGTATAATTATTACGGTTCTAGCGATAATAGCTGCATTATATGGGTAATAATGCACGATATATTGCTAATAATATAAGTAATAAGTATAATTATTACGGTTCTAGCGATAATAACTGCATTATATGGGTAATAATGCATGTTATATTGATAATATCGGGAGTAATAAATATAATTATTATAGTTCTTGCGTTAATAATAGTAAAATATGGCTAATAGTGCATGTTCTATTGATAATAATAAAAGTAATAAGTATATTTATTATAGTTCTGTCGATAATAACTGCATAATATGGGTAACAATGCATGTGATATTGAGAATAATATAAGTAATAAGTATAATTATTACAGTTCTAGCGATAATAACTGCATTATATGGGCAATAATGCATGTTATATTGATAATAATAAAAGTAATAAGTATATTTATTATAGTTCTATCGATAATAACTGCATAATATGGGTAATAATGCATGTCATATTGATGATAATGAAAGTAATAAGTATAATTATTACAGTTCTAGCGATAATAACTGCATTATATGCGTAATAATGCATGTTATATTGATAATATCGGGAGTAATAAGTATAATTATTATAGTTCTAGCGATAATAATAGTAAAATATGGCTAATAGTGCATGTTATATTGATAATAATAAAAGTAATACGTATACTTATTATAGTTCTAGCGATAATAACTGCATAATATGGCTAATAATGCATGTTATATTGATAATAATAAAAGTAATAAGTATATTTATTATAGTTCTATCGAAAACAACTGCATAATATGGGTATTAATGCATGTTATATTGATGAGAATAAAAGTAATACGTATATTTGTTATAGTTCTAGCGATAATAACTGCATAATATGGGTAATAATGCATGTTATATTGATAATAATATAAGTAATAAGTGAAATTATTACAGATCTAGCGATAATAACTGCATTATATGGGTAATAATGCACGTTATATTGCTAATAATATAAGTAATAAGTATAATTATTACGGTTCTAGCGATATTAACTGCATTATATGGGTAATAATGCATGTTATATTGATAATATCGGGAGTAATAAATATAATTATTATAGTTCTTGCGATAGTAATAGTAAAATATGGCTAATAGTGCATGTTCTATTGATAATAATAAAAGTAATAAGTATAATTATTACAGTTCGAGCGATAATAACTCCATTATATGGGTAATAATGCATGTTATATTGATAATAATATAAGTAATAAGTATAATTATTACAGTTCTAGCGATAATAACTGCATAATATGGGTAATAATGCATGTTTTATTGATAATATCGGGAGTAACAAGTATAATTATTACAGTTCTAGCGATAATAATTGTAAAATATGGCTCATAGTGCCTGTTCTATTGATAATAATAAAGGTAATACGTATATTTATTATAGTTCTAGCGATAATAACTGCATAATATGGGTAATAATGCATGTTATATTGATAATAATATAAGTAATAAGTATAATTATTACAGTTCTAGCGATAATAACTGCATAATATGGGTAATAATGCATGTTATATTGATAATATCGGGAGTAATAAGTATAATTACTATAGTTCTAGCGACAATAATAGTACAATATGGCTAATAGTGCACGTTATATTGATAATAATAAAAGTAATAAGTATATTTATTACAGTTCTAGCGATAATAACTGCATTATATGGGTAATAATGCATGTTATATTGATAATATCGGGAGTAATAAGTATAATTACTATATTTCTAGCGATAATAATAGTACAATATGGCTAATAGTACATGTTATATTGATAATAATAAAAGTAATAAGTACAGTTATTATAGTTCTATCGATAATAACTGCATAATATGGGTAATAATGCATGTTATATTGATGATAATGAAAGTAGTAAGTATATTTATTACAGTTCTAGCGATAATAACTGCATTATATGCGTAATAATGCATGTTATATTGATAATAATATAAGTAATAAGTATAATTATTACAGTTCTAGCGATAATAACTCCATTATATGGGTAATAATGCATGTTATATTGCTAATATCGGGAGTAATAAGTATAATTACTATAGTTCTAGCGATAATAATAGTACAATATGGCTAATAGTGCATGTTATATTGATAATAATAAAAGTAATAAGTATATTTATTACAGTTCTATCGATAATAACTGCATAATATGGGTAATAATGCATGTTATATTGATGATAATAAAAGTAATACGTATATTTATTATAGTTCTAGCGATAATAACTGCATAATATGGGTAATAATGCATGTTATATTGATAATAATATAAGTAATAAGTATAATTATTACAGTTCTAGCGATAATAACTGCATTATATGGGTAATAATGCACGTTATATTGCTAACAATATAAATAATAAGTATAATTATTATAGTTCTAGCGACAATAATAGTAAAATATGGCTAATAGTGCATGTTATATTGATAATAATAAAAGTAATAAGTATATTTATTATAGTTCCAGCGATAATAACTGCATAATATGGGTAATAATGCATGTTATATTGATAATAGTATAAGTAATAAGTATATTTATTACAGTTCTATCGATAGAAACTGCATAATATGGGTAATAATACATGTTATATTGACGATAATAAAAGTAATACGTATATTTATTATAGTTCTAGCGATAATAACTGCATAATATGGGTGATAATGCATGTTATATTGATAATAATAAAAGTAATAAGTATATTTATTATAGTTCTATCGATAATAACTGCATAATATGGGTAATAATGCACGTTATATTGATGATAATAAAAGTAGTAAGTATATTTATTATAGTTCTACCGATTATAACTGCATAATATGGGTAATAATGCACGTTATATTGAGAATAATATAAGTAATAAGTATAATTATTACAGCTCTAGCGATAATAACTCCATTATATGGGTAATAATGCATGTTATATTGATAATAATATAAGTAATAAGTATAATTATTACAGTTCTAGCGATAATAGCTGCATAATATGGGTAATAATGCACGTTATATTGCTAACAATATAAATAATAAGTATAATTATTACAGTTCTAGCGATAATAACTGCATTATATGGGTAATAATGCATGTTATATTGATAATATCGGGAGTAATAAGTATAATTACTATATTTCTAGCGATAATAATAGTACAATATGGCTAATAGTACATGTTATATTGATAATAATAAAAGTAATAAGTATATTTATTATAGTTCTATCGATAATAACTGCATAATATGGGTAATAATGCATGTTATATTGATAATAATATAAGTAATAAGTATAATTATTACAGTTCTAGCGATAATAACTCCATTATATGGGTAATAATGCATGTTATATTGATAACAATATAAGTAATAAGTATAATTACTACAGTTCTAGCGATAATAGCTGCATAATATGGGTAATAATGCACGTTATATTGCTAACAATATAAATAATAAGTATAATTATTACAGTTCTAGCGATAATAACTGCATTATATGGGTAATAATGCATGTTATATTGATAATATCGGGAGTAATAAGTATAATTACTATATTTCTAGCGATAATAATAGTACAATATGGCTAATAGTACATGTTATATTGATAATAATAAAAGTAATAAGTATATTTATTATAGTTCTATCGATAATAACTGCATAATATGGGTAATAATGCGTGTTATATTGATGATAATGAAAGTAGTAAGTATATTTATTACAGTTCTAGCGATAATAACTGCATTATATGCGTAATAATGCATGTTATATTTATAATAATATAAGTAATAAGTATATTTATTACAGTTCTATCGATAGAAACTGCATAATATGGGTAATAATGCATGTTATATTGACGATAATAAAAGTAATACGTATATTTATTATAGTTCTAGCGATAATAACTGCATAATATGGGTGATAATGCATGTTATATTGATAATAATATAAGTAATAAGTATAATTATTACAGTTCTATCGATAATAACTGCATAATATGGGTAATAATGCATGTTATATTGATGATAATAAAAGTAATACGTATATTTATTATAGTTCTAGCGATAATAACTGCATAATATGGGTAATAATGCATGTTATATCGATAATAATATAAGTAATAAGTATAATTATTACAGTTCTAGCGATAATAACTGCATTATATGGGTAATAATGCACGTTATATTGCTAACAATATAAATAATAAGTATAATTATTATAGTTCTAGCGACAATAATAGTAAAATATGGCTAATAGTGCATGTTATATTGATAATAATAAAAGTAATAAGTATATTTATTATAGTTCCAGCGATAATAACTGCATAATATGGGTAATAATGCATGTTATATTGATAATAGTATAAGTAATAAGTATATTTATTACAGTTCTATCGATAGAAACTGCATAATATGGGTAATAATACATGTTATATTGACGATAATAAAAGTAATACGTATATTTATTATAGTTCTAGCGATAATAACTGCATAATATGGGTGATAATGCATGTTATATTGATAATAATAAAAGTAATAAGTATATTTATTATAGTTCTATCGATAATAACTGCATAATATGGGTAATAATGCACGTTATATTGATGATAATAAAAGTAGTAAGTATATTTATTATAGTTCTACCGATTATAACTGCATAATATGGGTAATAATGCACGTTATATTGAGAATAATATAAGTAATAAGTATAATTATTACAGTTCTAGCGATAACAACTGCATTATTTGGGTAATAATGCATGTTATATTGATAATAATATAAGTAATAAGTATAATTATTACAGTTCTAGCGATAATAACTCCATTATATGGGTAATAATGCATGTTATATTGATAACAATATAAGTAATAAGTATAATTACTACAGTTCTAGCGATAATAGCTGCATAATATGGGTAATAATGCACGTTATATTGCTAACAATATAAATAATAAGTATAATTATTACAGTTCTAGCGATAATAACTGCATTATATGGGTAATAATGCATGTTATATTGATAATATCGGGAGTAATAAGTATAATTACTATATTTCTAGCGATAATAATAGTACAATATGGCTAATAGTGCATGTTATATTGATAATAATAAAAGTAATAAGTATATTTATTATAGTTCTATCGATAATAACTGCATAATATGGGTAATAATGCAGGTTATATTGATGATAATGAAAGTAGTAAGTATATTTATTACAGTTCTAGCGATAATAACTGCATTATATGCGTAATAATGCATGTTATATTTAGAATAATATAAGTAATAAGTATATTTATTACAGTTCTATCGATAGAAACTGCATAATATGGGTAATAATGCATGTTATATTGACGATAATAAAAGTAATACGTATATTTATTATAGTTCTAGCGATAATAACTGCATAATATGGGTGATAATGCATGTTATATTGATAATAAAAAAAGTAATAAGTATATTTATTATAGTTCTAGCGATAATAACTGCATAATATGGGTAATAATGCATATTATATTGATAATAATATAAGCAATAAGTATATTTATTACAGTTCTATCGATAGAAACTGCATAATATGGGTAATAATGCATGTTATATTGATGGTAATAAAAGTAATACGTATATTTATTATAGTTCTAGCGATAATAACTGCATAATATGGGTAATAATGCATGTTATATTGATAATAATAGAAGTAATAAGTATATTTATTATAGTTCTATCGATAATAACTGCATTATATGGGTAATAATGCATGTTATATTGATAATATCGGGAGTAATAAGTATAATTACTATATTTCTAGCGATAATAATAGTACAATATGGCTAATAGTGCATGTTATATTGATAATAATAAAAGTAATAAGTATAATTATTACAGTTCTAGCGATAATAACTGCATAATATGGGTAATAATGCATATTATATTGATAATAATATAAGCAATAAGTATATTTATTACAGTTCTATCGATAGAAACTGCATAATATGGGTAATAATGCATGTTATATTGATGGTAATAAAAGTAATACGTATATTTATTATAGTTCTAGCGATAATAACTGCATAATATGGGTAATAATGCATGTTATATTGATAATAATAGAAGTAATAAGTATATTTATTATAGTTCTATCGATAATAACTGCAAAATATGGGTAATAATGCACGTTATATTGCTAATAATATAAATAATAAGTATAATTATTACAGTTCTAGCGATAATAACTGCATTATATGGGTAATAATGCACGTTATATTGCTAATATCGGGAGTAATAAGTATAATTACTATAGTTCTAGCGATAATAATAGTACAATATGGCTAATAGTGCACGTTATATTGATAATAATAAAAGTAATAAGTATATTTATTAAAGTTCTATCGATAATAACTGCATAATATGGGTAATAATGCATGTTATATTGATGATAATAAAAGTAATACGTATATTTATTATAGTTCTAGCGATAATAACTGCATTATATGGGTAATAATGCACGTTATATTGCTAATAATATAAGTAATAAGTATAATTATTACGGTTCTAGCGATAATAACTGCATTATATGGGTAATAATGCATGTTATATTGATAATATCGGGAGTAATAAATATAATTATTATAGTTCTTGCGATAATAATAGTAAAATATGGCTAATAGTGCATGTTCTATTGATAATAATAAAAGTAATACGTATATTTATTATAGTTCTAGCGATAATAACTGCATAATATGGGTAATAATGCATTGTATATTGATGATAATAAAAGTAATAAGTATATTTATTATAGTTCTATCGATAATAACTGCATAATATGGGTAATAATGCACGTTATATTGATGATAATAAAAGTAGTAAGTATATTTATTATAGTTCTACCGATTATAACTGCATAATATGGGTAATAATGCATGTTATATTGATAATATTGGGAGTAATAAGTATAATTATTATAGTTCTATCGATAATAACAGCATAATATGGGTAATAATGCATGTTATATTGATGATAATGAAAGCAGTAAGTATATTTATTACAGTTCTAGCGATAATAACTGCATTATATGGGTAATAATGCACGTTATATTGCTAATAATATAAGTAATAAGTATAATTATTACGGTTCTAGCGATAATAACTGCATTATATGGGTAATAATGCATGTTATATTGATAATATCGGGAGTAATAAATATAATTATTATAGTTCTTGCGATAATAATAGTAAAATATGGCTAATAGTGCATGTTCTATTGATAATAATAAAAGTAATACGTATATTTATTATAGTTCTAGCGATAATAACTGCATAATATGGGTGATAATGCATGTTATATTGATAATAATAAAAGTGATAAGTATATTTATTATAGTTCTATCGGTAATAACTGCATAATATGGGTAATAATGCACGTTATGTTGATGATAATAAAAGTAGTAAGTATATTTATTATAGTTCTAGCGATAATAGCTGCATAATATGGGTAATAATGCACGTTATATTGCTAATAATATAAATAATAAGTATAATTATTAGAGTTCTAGCGATAATCACTGCATTATATGGGTAATAATGCATGTTATATTGATAATAATAAAAGTAATAAGTATATTTATTATAGTTCTATCGATAGTAACTGCATAATATGGGTAATAATGCATGTTATATTGATAATAATATAAGTAATAAGTATAATTATTACAGTTCTAGCGATAATAACTGCATAATATGGGTAATAATGCATGTTATATTGATAATATCGGGAGTAACGAGTATAATTATTACAGTTCTAGCGATAATAATAGTAAAATATGGCTAATAGTGCCTGTTCTATTGATAATAATAAAAGTAATACGTATATTTATTATAGTTCTAGCGATAATAACTGCATAATATGGGTAATAATGCATGTTATATTGATAATAATATAAGTAATAAGTATAATTATTACAGTTCTAGCGATAATAACTGCATAATATGGGTAATAGTGCACGTTATATTGCTAATAATGTAAGTAATAACTATAATTATTACAGTTCTAGCGATAATAACTGCATTATTTGGGTAATAATGCATGTTATATTGATAATCATATAAGTAATAAGTATAATGATTAAAGTTCTAGCGATAATAACTCCATTATATGGGTAATAATGCATGTTATATTGATAATAATATAAGTAATAAGTATAATTATTACAGTTCTAGCGATAATAACTGCATAATATGGGTAATAATGCATGTTATATTGATAATATCGGGAGTAACGAGTATAATTATTACAGTTCTAGCGATAATAATAGTAAAATATGGCTAATAGTGCCTGTTCTATTGATAATAATAAAAGTAATACGTATATTTATTATAGTTCTAGCGATAATAACTGCATAATATGGGTAATAATGCATGTTATATTGATAATAATATAAGTAATAAGTATAATTATTACAGTTCTAGCGATAATAACTGCATAATATGGGTAATAGTGCACGTTATATTGCTAATAATGTAAGTAATAACTATAATTATTACAGTTCTAGCGATAATAACTGCATTATATGGGTAATAATGCATGTTATATTGATAATATCGGGAGTAATAAATATAATTATTATAGTTCTTGCGATAATAATAGTAAAATATGGCTAATAGTGCATGTTCTATTGATAATAATAAAAGTAATACGTATATTTATTATAGTTCTAGCGATAATAACTGCATAATATGGGTGATAATGCATGTTATATTGATAATAATAAAAGTGATAAGTATATTTATTATAGTTCTATCGATAATAACTGCATAATATGGGTAATAATGCACGTTATATTGATGATAATAAAAGTAGTAAGTATATTTATTAGAGTTCTACTGATTATAACTGCATAATATGGGTAATAATGCATGTTATATTGATAATATTGGGAGTAATAAGTATAATTATTATAGTTCTATCGATAATAACAGCATAATATGGGTAATAATGCATGTTATATTGATGATAATGAAAGCAGTAAGTATATTTATTACAGTTCTAGCGATAATAACTGCATTATATGGGTAATAATGCACGTTATATTGCTAATAATATAAGTAATAAGTATAATTATTACGGTTCTAGCGATAATAACTGCATTATATGGGTAATAATGCATGTTATATTGATAATATCGGGAGTAATAAATATAATTATTATAGTTCTTGCGATAATAATAGTAAAATATGGCTAATAGTGCATGTTCTATTGATAATAATAAAAGTAATACGTATATTTATTATAGTTCTAGCGATAATAACTGCATAATATGGGTGATAATGCATGTTATATTGATAATAATAAAAGTGATAAGTATATTTATTATAGTTCTATCGGTAATAACTGCATAATATGGGTAATAATGCACGTTATGTTGATGATAATAAAAGTAGTAAGTATATTTATTATAGTTCTAGCGATAATAGCTGCATAATATGGGTAATAATGCACGTTATATTGCTAATAATATAAATAATAAGTATAATTATTACAGTTCTAGCGATAATCACTGCATTATATGGGTAATAATGCATGTTATATTGATAATAATAAAAGTAATAAGTATATTTATTATAGTTCTATCGATAGTAACTGCATAATATGGGTAATAATGCATGTTATATTGATAATAATATAAGTAATAAGTATAATTATTACAGTTCTAGCGATAATAACTGCATTATATGGGCAATAATGCATGTTATATTGATAATATCGGGAGTAACAAATATAATTATTATAGTTCTTGCGATAATAATAGTAAAATATGGCTAATAGTGCATGTTCTATTTATTATAATAAAAGTAATAAGTATAATTATTACAGTTCTAGCGATAATAACTCCATTATATGGGTAATAATGCATGTTATATTGATAATAATAAAAGTGATAAGTATATTTATTATAGTTCTATCGGTAATAACTGCATAATATGGGTAATAATGCATGTTATATTGATAATAATATAAGTAATAAGTATAATTATTACAGTTCTAGCGATAATAACTGCATAATATGGGTAATAATGCATGTTATATTGATAATATCGGGAGTAACGAGTATAATTATTACAGTTCTAGCGATAATAATAGTAAAATATGGCTAATAGTGCCTGTTCTATTGATAATAATAAAAGTAATACGTATATTTATTATAGTTCTAGCGATAATAACTGCATAATATGGGTAATAATGCATGTTATATTGATAATAATATAAGTAATAAGTATAATTATTACAGTTCTAGCGATAATAACTGCATAATATGGGTAATAGTGCACGTTATATTGCTAATAATGTAAGTAATAACTATAATTATTACAGTTCTAGCGATAATAACTGCATTATTTGGGTAATAATGCATGTTATATTGATAATCATATAAGTAATAAGTATAATGATTAAAGTTCTAGCGATAATAACTCCATTATATGGGTAATAATGCATGTTATACTGATAATAATATAAGTAATAAGTATAATTATTACAGTTCTAGCGATAATAACTGCATTATATGGGTAATAATGCACGTTATACAGCTAATAATATAAATAATAAGTATAATTATTACAGTTCTAGCGATAATAACTGCATTATATGGGCAATAATGCATGTTATATTGATAATATCGGGAGTAACAAATATAATTATTATAGTTCTTGCGATAATAATAGTAAAATATGGCTAATAGTGCATGTTCTATTTATTATAATAAAAGTAATAAGTATAATTATTACAGTTCTAGCGATAATAACTCCATTATATGGGTAATAATGCATGTTATATTGATAATAATATAAGTAATAAGTATAATTATTACAGTTCTAGCGATAATAACTGCATAATATGGGTAATAATGCATGTTATATTGATAATATCGGGAGTAACGAGTATAATTATTACAGTTCTAGCGATAATAATAGTAAAATATGGCTAATAGTGCCTGTTCTATTGATAATAATAAAAGTAATACGTATATTTATTATAGTTCTAGCGATAATAACTGCATAATATGGGTAATAATGCATGTTATATTGATAATAATATAAGTAATAAGTATAATTATTACAGTTCTAGCGATAATAACTGCATAATATGGGTAATAGTGCACGTTATATTGCTAATAATGTAAGTAATAACTATAATTATTACAGTTCTAGCGATAATAACTGCATTATATGGGTAATAATGCACGTTATATTGCTAATAATATAAGTAATAAGTATAATTATTACAGTTCTAGCGATAATAACTGCATAATATGGGTAATAGTGCACGTTATATTGCTAATAATGTAAGTAATAACTATAATTATTACAGTTCTAGCGATAATAACTGCATTATATGGGTAATAATGCATGTTATATTGATAAAAATAAAAGTAATAAGTATATTTATTATAGTTCTATCGATAATAACTGCATAATATGGGTAATAATGCATGTTATATTGATAATAATATAAGTAATAAGTATAATTATTACAGTTCTAGCGATAATAACTGCATAATATGGGTAATAATGCATGTTATATTGATGATAATGAAAGTAGTAAGTATATTTATTACAGTTCTAGCGATAATAACTGCATTATATGGGTAATAATGCATGTTATATTGATAATATCGGGAGTAATAAGTATAATTATTATAGTTCTAGCGACAATAATAGTAAAATATGGCTAATAGTGCATGTTATATTGATAATAATAAAAGTAATAAGTATATTTATTATAGTTCTAGCGATAATAACTGCATAATATGGGTAATAATGAATGTTATATTGATGATAATAAAAGCAATACGTATATTTATTATAGTTCTAGCGATAATAACTGCATAATATGGGTAATAATGCATGTTATATTCATAATAATATAAGTAATAAGTATAATTATTACAGTTCTAGCGATAATAACTGCATTATATGGGTAATAATGCATGTTATATTGATAATAATAAAAGTAATAAGTATATTTATTAAAGTTCTATCGATAATAACTGCATAATATGGGTAATAATGCATGTTATATTGATGATAATAAAAGTAATACGTATATTTATTATAGTTCTAGCGATAATAACTGCATTATATGGGTAATAATGCACGTTATATTGCTAATAATATAAGTAATAAATATAATTATTACGGTTCTAGCGATAATAACTGCATTATATGGGTAATAATGCATGTTATATTGATAATATCGGGAGTAATAAATATAATTATTATAGTTCTTGCGATAATAATAGTAAAATATGGCTAATAGTGCATGTTCTATTGATAATAATAAAAGTAATACGTATATTTATTATAGTTCTAGCGATAATAACTGCATAATATGGGTAATAATGCATTGTATATTGATGATAATAAAAGTAATAAGTATATTTATTATAGTTCTATCGATAATAACTGCATAATATGGGTAATAATGCACGTTATATTGATGATAATAAAAGTAGTAAGTATATTTATTATAGTTCTACCGATTATAACTGCATAATATGGGTAATAATGCATGTTATATTGATAATATTGGGAGTAATAAGTATAATTATTATAGTTCTAGCGACAATAATAGTAAAATATGGCTAATAGTGCATGTTATATTGATAATAATAAAAGTAATAAGTATATTTATTATAGTTCTAGCGATAATAACTGCATAATATGGGTAATAATGAATGTTATATTGATGATAATAAAAGCAATACGTATATTTATTATAGTTCTAGCGATAATAACTGCATAATATGGGTAATAATGCATGTTATATTCATAATAATATAAGTAATAAGTATAATTATTACAGTTCTAGCGATAATAACTGCATTATATGGGTAATAATGCATGTTATATTGATAATAATAAAAGTAATAAGTATATTTATTAAAGTTCTATCGATAATAACTGCATAATATGGGTAATAATGCATGTTATATTGATGATAATAAAAGTAATACGTATATTTATTATAGTTCTAGCGATAATAACTGCATTATATGGGTAATAATGCACGTTATATTGCTAATAATATAAGTAATAAATATAATTATTACGGTTCTAGCGATAATAACTGCATTATATGGGTAATAATGCATGTTATATTGATAATATCGGGAGTAATAAATATAATTATTATAGTTCTTGCGATAATAATAGTAAAATATGGCTAATAGTGCATGTTCTATTGATAATAATAAAAGTAATACGTATATTTATTATAGTTCTAGCGATAATAACTGCATAATATGGGTAATAATGCATTGTATATTGATGATAATAAAAGTAATAAGTATATTTATTATAGTTCTATCGATAATAACTGCATAATATGGGTAATAATGCACGTTATATTGATGATAATAAAAGTAGTAAGTATATTTATTATAGTTCTACCGATTATAACTGCATAATATGGGTAATAATGCATGTTATATTGATAATATTGGGAGTAATAAGTATAATTATTATAGTTCTATCGATAATAACAGCATAATATGGGTAATAATGCATGTTATATTGATGATAATGAAAGCAGTAAGTATATTTATTACAGTTCTAGCGATAATAACTGCATTATATGGGTAATAATGCACGTTATATTGCTAATAATATAAGTAATAAGTATAATTATTACGGTTCTAGCGATAATAACTGCATTATATGGGTAATAATGCATGTTATATTGATAATATCGGGAGTAATAAATATAATTATTATAGTTCTTGCGATAATAATAGTAAAATATGGCTAATAGTGCATGTTCTATTGATAATAATAAAAGTAATACGTATATTTATTATAGTTCTAGCGATAATAACTGCATAATATGGGTGATAATGCATGTTATATTGATAATAATAAAAGTGATAAGTATATTTATTATAGTTCTATCGGTAATAACTGCATAATATGGGTAATAATGCACGTTATGTTGATGATAATAAAAGTAGTAAGTATATTTATTATAGTTCTAGCGATAATAGCTGCATAATATGGGTAATAATGCACGTTATATTGCTAATAATATAAATAATAAGTATAATTATTACAGTTCTAGCGATAATCACTGCATTATATGGGTAATAATGCATGTTATATTGATAATAATAAAAGTAATAAGTATATTTATTATAGTTCTATCGATAGTAACTGCATAATATGGGTAATAATGCATGTTATATTGATAATAATATAAGTAATAAGTATAATTATTACAGTTCTACCGATAATAACTGCATTATTTGGGTAATAATGCATGTTATATTGATAATAATATAAGTAATAAGTATAATGATTAAAGTTCTCGCGATAATAACTCCATTATATGGGTAATAATGCATGTTATACTGATAATAATATAAGTAATAAGTATAATTATTACAGTTCTAGCGATAATAGCTGCATAATATGGGTAATAATGCACGTTATATTGCTAATAATATAAATAATAAGTATAATTATTACAGTTCTAGCGATAATCACTGCATTATATGGGCAATAATGCATGTTATATTGATAATATCGGGAGTAACAAATATAATTATTATAGTTCTTGCGATAATAATAGTAAAATATGGCTAATAGTGCATGTTCTATTTATTATAATAAAAGTAATAAGTATAATTATTACAGTTCTAGCGATAATAACTGCATTATATGGGTAATAATGCATGTTATATTGATAATAATATAAGTAATAAGTATAATTATTACAGTTCTAGCGATAATAACTGCATAATATGGGTAATAATGCATGTTATATTGATAATATCGGGAGTAACGAGTATAATTATTACAGTTCTAGCGATAATAATAGTAAAATATGGCTAATAGTGCCTGTTCTATTGATAATAATAAAAGTAATACGTATATTTATTATAGTTCTAGCGATAATAACTGCATAATATGGGTAATAATGCATGTTATATTGATAATAATATAAGTAATAAGTATAATTATTACAGTTCTAGCGATAATAACTGCATAATATGGGTAATAGTGCACGTTATATTGCTAATAATGTAAGTAATAACTATAATTATTACAGTTCTAGCGATAATAACTGCATTATATGGGTAATGAGTGATGCCCACTTGGACGCCGACCGCTTGGACGCGTCCCGATTGGACGGTCCCGATTCGACTCGTTCCAATTCGAAGCGGTGCCGATTGGACGCGTTCCAATTCTAAGCAGGGCTTATAGAACCTAACCAAACCAAATCTAAGCTCTTCGAATTGGGACGCGTCCAATCGGCACCGCTTCGAATTGGAACGCGTCGAATCGGGACCGTCCAAACGGAACGCGTCCAATCGGTCGACGTCCAAGTGGGACACCCCCTGGGTAATAATGCATGTTATATTGATAAAAATAAAAGTAATAAGTATATTTATTATAGTTCTATCGATAATAACTGCATAATATGGGTAATAATGCATGTTATATTGATAATAATATAAGTAATAAGTATAATTATTACAGTTCTAGCGATAATAACTGCATAATATGGGTAATAATGCATGTTATATTGATGATAATAAAAGTAATACGTATATTTATTATAGTTCTAGCGATAATAACTGCATAATATGGGTAATAATGCATGTTATATCGATAATAATATAAGTAATAAGTATAATTATTACAGTTCTAGCGATAATAACTGCATTATATGGGTAATAATGCACGTTATATTGCTAACAATATAAATAATAAGTATAATTATTATAGTTCTAGCGACAATAATAGTAAAATATGGCTAATAGTGCATGTTATATTGATAATAATAAAAGTAATAAGTATATTTATTATAGTTCCAGCGATAATAACTGCATAATATGGGTAATAATGCATGTTATATTGATAATAGTATAAGTAATAAGTATATTTATTACAGTTCTATCGATAGAAACTGCATAATATGGGTAATAATACATGTTATATTGACGATAATAAAAGTAATACGTATATTTATTATAGTTCTAGCGATAATAACTGCATAATATGGGTGATAATGCATGTTATATTGATAATAATAAAAGTAATAAGTATATTTATTATAGTTCTATCGATAATAACTGCATAATATGGGTAATAATGCACGTTATATTGATGATAATAAAAGTAGTAAGTATATTTATTATAGTTCTACCGATTATAACTGCATAATATGGGTAATAATGCACGTTATATTGAGAATAATATAAGTAATAAGTATAATTATTACAGTTCTAGCGATAACAACTGCATTATTTGGGTAATAATGCATGTTATATTGATAATAATATAAGTAATAAGTATAATTATTACAGTTCTAGCGATAATAACTCCATTATATGGGTAATAATGCATGTTATATTGATAACAATATAAGTAATAAGTATAATTACTACAGTTCTAGCGATAATAGCTGCATAATATGGGTAATAATGCACGTTATATTGCTAACAATATAAATAATAAGTATAATTATTACAGTTCTAGCGATAATAACTGCATTATATGGGTAATAATGCATGTTATATTGATAATATCGGGAGTAATAAGTATAATTACTATATTTCTAGCGATAATAATAGTACAATATGGCTAATAGTGCATGTTATATTGATAATAATAAAAGTAATAAGTATATTTATTATAGTTCTATCGATAATAACTGCATAATATGGGTAATAATGCAGGTTATATTGATGATAATGAAAGTAGTAAGTATATTTATTACAGTTCTAGCGATAATAACTGCATTATATGCGTAATAATGCATGTTATATTTAGAATAATATAAGTAATAAGTATATTTATTACAGTTCTATCGATAGAAACTGCATAATATGGGTAATAATGCATGTTATATTGACGATAATAAAAGTAATACGTATATTTATTATAGTTCTAGCGATAATAACTGCATAATATGGGTGATAATGCATGTTATATTGATAATAAAAAAAGTAATAAGTATATTTATTATAGTTCTATCGATAATAACTGCATAATGTGGGTAATAATGCACGTTATATTGATGATAATAAAAGTAGTAAGTATATTTATTAAAGTTCTACCGATTATAACTGCATAATATGGGTAATAATGCACGTTATATTGAGAATAATATAAGTAATAAGTATAATTGTTACAGTTCTAGCGATAATAACTGCATTATTTGGGTAATAATGTATGTTATATTGATAATAATATAAGTAATAAGTATAATTATTACAGCTCTAGCGATAATAACTCCATTATATGGGTAATAATGCATGTTATATTGATAATAATATAAGTAATAAGTATAATTATTACAGTTCTAGCGATAATAGCTGCATAATATGGGTAATAATGCACGTTATATTGCTAACAATATGAATAATAAGTATAATTATTACAGTTCTAGCGATAATAACTGCATTATATGGGTAATAATGCATGTTATATTGATAATATCGGGAGTAATAAGTATAATTACTATATTTCTAGCGATAATAATAGTACAATATGGCTAATAGTGCATGTTATATTGATAATAATAAAAGTAATAAGTATAATTATTACAGTTCTAGCGATAATAACTGCATAATATGGGTAATAATGCATATTATATTGATAATAATATAAGCAATAAGTATATTTATTACAGTTCTATCGATAGAAACTGCATAATATGGGTAATAATGCATGTTATATTGATGGTAATAAAAGTAATACGTATATTTATTATAGTTCTAGCGATAATAACTGCATAATATGGGTAATAATGCATGTTATATTGATAATAATAGAAGTAATAAGTATATTTATTATAGTTCTATCGATAATAACTGCAAAATATGGGTAATAATGCACGTTATATTGCTAATAATATAAATAATAAGTATAATTATTACAGTTCTAGCGATAATAACTGCATTATATGGGTAATAATGCACGTTATATTGCTAATATCGGGAGTAATAAGTATAATTACTATAGTTCTAGCGATAATAATAGTACAATATGGCTAATAGTGCACGTTATATTGATAATAATAAAAGTAATAAGTATATTTATTAAAGTTCTATCGATAATAACTGCATAATATGGGTAATAATGCATGTTATATTGATGATAATAAAAGTAATACGTATATTTATTATAGTTCTAGCGATAATAACTGCATTATATGGGTAATAATGCACGTTATATTGCTAATAATATAAGTAATAAGTATAATTATTACGGTTCTAGCGATAATAACTGCATTATATGGGTAATAATGCATGTTATATTGATAATATCGGGAGTAATAAATATAATTATTATAGTTCTTGCGATAATAATAGTAAAATATGGCTAATAGTGCATGTTCTATTGATAATAATAAAAGTAATACGTATATTTATTATAGTTCTAGCGATAATAACTGCATAATATGGGTAATAATGCATTGTATATTGATGATAATAAAAGTAATAAGTATATTTATTATAGTTCTATCGATAATAACTGCATAATATGGGTAATAATGCACGTTATATTGATGATAATAAAAGTAGTAAGTATATTTATTATAGTTCTACCGATTATAACTGCATAATATGGGTAATAATGCATGTTATATTGATAATATTGGGAGTAATAAGTATAATTATTATAGTTCTATCGATAATAACAGCATAATATGGGTAATAATGCATGTTATATTGATGATAATGAAAGCAGTAAGTATATTTATTACAGTTCTAGCGATAATAACTGCATTATATGGGTAATAATGCACGTTATATTGCTAATAATATAAGTAATAAGTATAATTATTACGGTTCTAGCGATAATAACTGCATTATATGGGTAATAATGCATGTTATATTGATAATATCGGGAGTAATAAATATAATTATTATAGTTCTTGCGATAATAATAGTAAAATATGGCTAATAGTGCATGTTCTATTGATAATAATAAAAGTAATACGTATATTTATTATAGTTCTAGCGATAATAACTGCATAATATGGGTGATAATGCATGTTATATTGATAATAATAAAAGTGATAAGTATATTTATTATAGTTCTATCGGTAATAACTGCATAATATGGGTAATAATGCACGTTATGTTGATGATAATAAAAGTAGTAAGTATATTTATTATAGTTCTAGCGATAATAGCTGCATAATATGGGTAATAATGCACGTTATATTGCTAATAATATAAATAATAAGTATAATTATTAGAGTTCTAGCGATAATCACTGCATTATATGGGTAATAATGCATGTTATATTGATAATAATAAAAGTAATAAGTATATTTATTATAGTTCTATCGATAGTAACTGCATAATATGGGTAATAATGCATGTTATATTGATAATAATATAAGTAATAAGTATAATTATTACAGTTCTAGCGATAATAACTGCATAATATGGGTAATAATGCATGTTATATTGATAATATCGGGAGTAACGAGTATAATTATTACAGTTCTAGCGATAATAATAGTAAAATATGGCTAATAGTGCCTGTTCTATTGATAATAATAAAAGTAATACGTATATTTATTATAGTTCTAGCGATAATAACTGCATAATATGGGTAATAATGCATGTTATATTGATAATAATATAAGTAATAAGTATAATTATTACAGTTCTAGCGATAATAACTGCATAATATGGGTAATAGTGCACGTTATATTGCTAATAATGTAAGTAATAACTATAATTATTACAGTTCTAGCGATAATAACTGCATTATTTGGGTAATAATGCATGTTATATTGATAATCATATAAGTAATAAGTATAATGATTAAAGTTCTAGCGATAATAACTCCATTATATGGGTAATAATGCATGTTATATTGATAATAATATAAGTAATAAGTATAATTATTACAGTTCTAGCGATAATAACTGCATAATATGGGTAATAATGCATGTTATATTGATAATATCGGGAGTAACGAGTATAATTATTACAGTTCTAGCGATAATAATAGTAAAATATGGCTAATAGTGCCTGTTCTATTGATAATAATAAAAGTAATACGTATATTTATTATAGTTCTAGCGATAATAACTGCATAATATGGGTAATAATGCATGTTATATTGATAATAATATAAGTAATAAGTATAATTATTACAGTTCTAGCGATAATAACTGCATAATATGGGTAATAGTGCACGTTATATTGCTAATAATGTAAGTAATAACTATAATTATTACAGTTCTAGCGATAATAACTGCATTATATGGGTAATAATGCATGTTATATTGATAATATCGGGAGTAATAAATATAATTATTATAGTTCTTGCGATAATAATAGTAAAATATGGCTAATAGTGCATGTTCTATTGATAATAATAAAAGTAATACGTATATTTATTATAGTTCTAGCGATAATAACTGCATAATATGGGTGATAATGCATGTTATATTGATAATAATAAAAGTGATAAGTATATTTATTATAGTTCTATCGATAATAACTGCATAATATGGGTAATAATGCACGTTATATTGATGATAATAAAAGTAGTAAGTATATTTATTATAGTTCTACTGATTATAACTGCATAATATGGGTAATAATGCATGTTATATTGATAATATTGGGAGTAATAAGTATAATTATTATAGTTCTATCGATAATAACAGCATAATATGGGTAATAATGCATGTTATATTGATGATAATGAAAGCAGTAAGTATATTTATTACAGTTCTAGCGATAATAACTGCATTATATGGGTAATAATGCACGTTATATTGCTAATAATATAAGTAATAAGTATAATTATTACGGTTCTAGCGATAATAACTGCATTATATGGGTAATAATGCATGTTATATTGATAATATCGGGAGTAATAAATATAATTATTATAGTTCTTGCGATAATAATAGTAAAATATGGCTAATAGTGCATGTTCTATTGATAATAATAAAAGTAATACGTATATTTATTATAGTTCTAGCGATAATAACTGCATAATATGGGTGATAATGCATGTTATATTGATAATAATAAAAGTGATAAGTATATTTATTATAGTTCTATCGGTAATAACTGCATAATATGGGTAATAATGCACGTTATGTTGATGATAATAAAAGTAGTAAGTATATTTATTATAGTTCTAGCGATAATAGCTGCATAATATGGGTAATAATGCACGTTATATTGCTAATAATATAAATAATAAGTATAATTATTACAGTTCTAGCGATAATCACTGCATTATATGGGTAATAATGCATGTTATATTGATAATAATAAAAGTAATAAGTATATTTATTATAGTTCTATCGATAGTAACTGCATAATATGGGTAATAATGCATGTTATATTGATAATAATATAAGTAATAAGTATAATTATTACAGTTCTAGCGATAATAACTGCATTATATGGGCAATAATGCATGTTATATTGATAATATCGGGAGTAACAAATATAATTATTATAGTTCTTGCGATAATAATAGTAAAATATGGCTAATAGTGCATGTTCTATTTATTATAATAAAAGTAATAAGTATAATTATTACAGTTCTAGCGATAATAACTCCATTATATGGGTAATAATGCATGTTATATTGATAATAATAAAAGTGATAAGTATATTTATTATAGTTCTATCGGTAATAACTGCATAATATGGGTAATAATGCATGTTATATTGATAATAATATAAGTAATAAGTATAATTATTACAGTTCTAGCGATAATAACTGCATAATATGGGTAATAATGCATGTTATATTGATAATATCGGGAGTAACGAGTATAATTATTACAGTTCTAGCGATAATAATAGTAAAATATGGCTAATAGTGCCTGTTCTATTGATAATAATAAAAGTAATACGTATATTTATTATAGTTCTAGCGATAATAACTGCATAATATGGGTAATAATGCATGTTATATTGATAATAATATAAGTAATAAGTATAATTATTACAGTTCTAGCGATAATAACTGCATAATATGGGTAATAGTGCACGTTATATTGCTAATAATGTAAGTAATAACTATAATTATTACAGTTCTAGCGATAATAACTGCATTATTTGGGTAATAATGCATGTTATATTGATAATCATATAAGTAATAAGTATAATGATTAAAGTTCTAGCGATAATAACTCCATTATATGGGTAATAATGCATGTTATACTGATAATAATATAAGTAATAAGTATAATTATTACAGTTCTAGCGATAATAACTGCATTATATGGGTAATAATGCACGTTATACAGCTAATAATATAAATAATAAGTATAATTATTACAGTTCTAGCGATAATAACTGCATTATATGGGCAATAATGCATGTTATATTGATAATATCGGGAGTAACAAATATAATTATTATAGTTCTTGCGATAATAATAGTAAAATATGGCTAATAGTGCATGTTCTATTTATTATAATAAAAGTAATAAGTATAATTATTACAGTTCTAGCGATAATAACTCCATTATATGGGTAATAATGCATGTTATATTGATAATAATATAAGTAATAAGTATAATTATTACAGTTCTAGCGATAATAACTGCATAATATGGGTAATAATGCATGTTATATTGATAATATCGGGAGTAACGAGTATAATTATTACAGTTCTAGCGATAATAATAGTAAAATATGGCTAATAGTGCCTGTTCTATTGATAATAATAAAAGTAATACGTATATTTATTATAGTTCTAGCGATAATAACTGCATAATATGGGTAATAATGCATGTTATATTGATAATAATATAAGTAATAAGTATAATTATTACAGTTCTAGCGATAATAACTGCATAATATGGGTAATAGTGCACGTTATATTGCTAATAATGTAAGTAATAACTATAATTATTACAGTTCTAGCGATAATAACTGCATTATATGGGTAATAATGCACGTTATATTGCTAATAATATAAGTAATAAGTATAATTATTACAGTTCTAGCGATAATAACTGCATAATATGGGTAATAGTGCACGTTATATTGCTAATAATGTAAGTAATAACTATAATTATTACAGTTCTAGCGATAATAACTGCATTATATGGGTAATAATGCATGTTATATTGATAAAAATAAAAGTAATAAGTATATTTATTATAGTTCTATCGATAATAACTGCATAATATGGGTAATAATGCATGTTATATTGATAATAATATAAGTAATAAGTATAATTATTACAGTTCTAGCGATAATAACTGCATAATATGGGTAATAATGCATGTTATATTGATGATAATGAAAGTAGTAAGTATATTTATTACAGTTCTAGCGATAATAACTGCATTATATGGGTAATAATGCATGTTATATTGATAATATCGGGAGTAATAAGTATAATTATTATAGTTCTAGCGACAATAATAGTAAAATATGGCTAATAGTGCATGTTATATTGATAATAATAAAAGTAATAAGTATATTTATTATAGTTCTAGCGATAATAACTGCATAATATGGGTAATAATGAATGTTATATTGATGATAATAAAAGCAATACGTATATTTATTATAGTTCTAGCGATAATAACTGCATAATATGGGTAATAATGCATGTTATATTCATAATAATATAAGTAATAAGTATAATTATTACAGTTCTAGCGATAATAACTGCATTATATGGGTAATAATGCATGTTATATTGATAATAATAAAAGTAATAAGTATATTTATTAAAGTTCTATCGATAATAACTGCATAATATGGGTAATAATGCATGTTATATTGATGATAATAAAAGTAATACGTATATTTATTATAGTTCTAGCGATAATAACTGCATTATATGGGTAATAATGCACGTTATATTGCTAATAATATAAGTAATAAATATAATTATTACGGTTCTAGCGATAATAACTGCATTATATGGGTAATAATGCATGTTATATTGATAATATCGGGAGTAATAAATATAATTATTATAGTTCTTGCGATAATAATAGTAAAATATGGCTAATAGTGCATGTTCTATTGATAATAATAAAAGTAATACGTATATTTATTATAGTTCTAGCGATAATAACTGCATAATATGGGTAATAATGCATTGTATATTGATGATAATAAAAGTAATAAGTATATTTATTATAGTTCTATCGATAATAACTGCATAATATGGGTAATAATGCACGTTATATTGATGATAATAAAAGTAGTAAGTATATTTATTATAGTTCTACCGATTATAACTGCATAATATGGGTAATAATGCATGTTATATTGATAATATTGGGAGTAATAAGTATAATTATTATAGTTCTAGCGACAATAATAGTAAAATATGGCTAATAGTGCATGTTATATTGATAATAATAAAAGTAATAAGTATATTTATTATAGTTCTAGCGATAATAACTGCATAATATGGGTAATAATGAATGTTATATTGATGATAATAAAAGCAATACGTATATTTATTATAGTTCTAGCGATAATAACTGCATAATATGGGTAATAATGCATGTTATATTCATAATAATATAAGTAATAAGTATAATTATTACAGTTCTAGCGATAATAACTGCATTATATGGGTAATAATGCATGTTATATTGATAATAATAAAAGTAATAAGTATATTTATTAAAGTTCTATCGATAATAACTGCATAATATGGGTAATAATGCATGTTATATTGATGATAATAAAAGTAATACGTATATTTATTATAGTTCTAGCGATAATAACTGCATTATATGGGTAATAATGCACGTTATATTGCTAATAATATAAGTAATAAATATAATTATTACGGTTCTAGCGATAATAACTGCATTATATGGGTAATAATGCATGTTATATTGATAATATCGGGAGTAATAAATATAATTATTATAGTTCTTGCGATAATAATAGTAAAATATGGCTAATAGTGCATGTTCTATTGATAATAATAAAAGTAATACGTATATTTATTATAGTTCTAGCGATAATAACTGCATAATATGGGTAATAATGCATTGTATATTGATGATAATAAAAGTAATAAGTATATTTATTATAGTTCTATCGATAATAACTGCATAATATGGGTAATAATGCACGTTATATTGATGATAATAAAAGTAGTAAGTATATTTATTATAGTTCTACCGATTATAACTGCATAATATGGGTAATAATGCATGTTATATTGATAATATTGGGAGTAATAAGTATAATTATTATAGTTCTATCGATAATAACAGCATAATATGGGTAATAATGCATGTTATATTGATGATAATGAAAGCAGTAAGTATATTTATTACAGTTCTAGCGATAATAACTGCATTATATGGGTAATAATGCACGTTATATTGCTAATAATATAAGTAATAAGTATAATTATTACGGTTCTAGCGATAATAACTGCATTATATGGGTAATAATGCATGTTATATTGATAATATCGGGAGTAATAAATATAATTATTATAGTTCTTGCGATAATAATAGTAAAATATGGCTAATAGTGCATGTTCTATTGATAATAATAAAAGTAATACGTATATTTATTATAGTTCTAGCGATAATAACTGCATAATATGGGTGATAATGCATGTTATATTGATAATAATAAAAGTGATAAGTATATTTATTATAGTTCTATCGGTAATAACTGCATAATATGGGTAATAATGCACGTTATGTTGATGATAATAAAAGTAGTAAGTATATTTATTATAGTTCTAGCGATAATAGCTGCATAATATGGGTAATAATGCACGTTATATTGCTAATAATATAAATAATAAGTATAATTATTACAGTTCTAGCGATAATCACTGCATTATATGGGTAATAATGCATGTTATATTGATAATAATAAAAGTAATAAGTATATTTATTATAGTTCTATCGATAGTAACTGCATAATATGGGTAATAATGCATGTTATATTGATAATAATATAAGTAATAAGTATAATTATTACAGTTCTACCGATAATAACTGCATTATTTGGGTAATAATGCATGTTATATTGATAATAATATAAGTAATAAGTATAATGATTAAAGTTCTCGCGATAATAACTCCATTATATGGGTAATAATGCATGTTATACTGATAATAATATAAGTAATAAGTATAATTATTACAGTTCTAGCGATAATAGCTGCATAATATGGGTAATAATGCACGTTATATTGCTAATAATATAAATAATAAGTATAATTATTACAGTTCTAGCGATAATCACTGCATTATATGGGCAATAATGCATGTTATATTGATAATATCGGGAGTAACAAATATAATTATTATAGTTCTTGCGATAATAATAGTAAAATATGGCTAATAGTGCATGTTCTATTTATTATAATAAAAGTAATAAGTATAATTATTACAGTTCTAGCGATAATAACTGCATTATATGGGTAATAATGCATGTTATATTGATAATAATATAAGTAATAAGTATAATTATTACAGTTCTAGCGATAATAACTGCATAATATGGGTAATAATGCATGTTATATTGATAATATCGGGAGTAACGAGTATAATTATTACAGTTCTAGCGATAATAATAGTAAAATATGGCTAATAGTCCCTGTTCTATTGATAATAATAAAAGTAATACGTATATTTATTATAGTTCTAGCGATAATAACTGCATAATATGGGTAATAATGCATGTTATATTGATAATAATATAAGTAATAAGTATAATTATTACAGTTCTAGCGATAATAACTGCATAATATGGGTAATAGTGCACGTTATATTGCTAATAATGTAAGTAATAACTATAATTATTACAGTTCTAGCGATAATAACTGCATTATATGGGTAATGAGTGATGCCCACTTGGACGCCGACCGCTTGGACGCGTCCCGATTGGACGGTCCCGATTCGACTCGTTCCAATTCGAAGCGGTGCCGATTGGACGCGTTCCAATTCTAAGCAGGGCTTATAGAACCTAACCAAACCAAATCTAAGCTCTTCGAATTGGGACGCGTCCAATCGGCACCGCTTCGAATTGGAACGCGTCGAATCGGGACCGTCCAAACGGAACGCGTCCAATCGGTCGACGTCCAAGTGGGACACCCCCTGGGTAATAATGCATGTTATATTGATAAAAATAAAAGTAATAAGTATATTTATTATAGTTCTATCGATAATAACTGCATAATATGGGTAATAATGCATGTTATATTGATAATAATATAAGTAATAAGTATAATTATTACAGTTCTAGCGATAATAACTGCATAATATGGGTAATAATGCATGTTATATTGATGATAATGAAAGTAGTAAGTATATTTATTACAGTTCTAGCGATAATAACTGCATTATATGCGTAATAATGCATGTTATATTGATAATATCGGGAGTAATAAGTATAATTATTATAGTTCTAGCGACAATAATAGTAAAATATGGCTAATAGTGCATGTTATATTGATAATAATAAAAGTAATAAGTATATTTATTATAGTTCTAGCGATAATAACTGCATAATATGGGTAATAATGAATGTTATATTGATAATAGTATAAGTAATAAGTATATTTATTACAGTTCTATCGATAGAAACAGCATAATATGGGTAATAATGCATGTTATATTGACGATAATAAAAGTAATACGTATATTTATTATAGTTCTAGCGATAATAACTGCATAATATGGGTAATAATGCACGTTATATTGCTAACAATATAAATAATAAGTATAATTATTACAGTTCTAGCGATAATAACTGCATTATATGGGTAATAATGCACGTTATATTGCTAATATCGGGAGTAATAAGTATAATTACTATAGTTCTAGCGATAATAATAGTACAATATCGCTAATGGTGCATGTTATATTGATAATAATAAAAGTAATAAGTATATTTATTACAGTTCTATCGATAATAACTGCATAATATGGGTAATAATGCATGTTATATTGATGATAATAAAAGCAATACGTATATTTATTATAGTTCTAGCGATAATAACTGCATAATATGGGTAATAATGCACGTTATATTGCTAACAATATAAATAATAAGTATAATTATTACAGTTCTAGCGATAATAACTGCATTATATGGGTAATAATGCACGTTATATTGCTAATATCGGGAGTAATAAGTATAATTACTATAGTTCTAGCGATAATAATAGTACAATATGGCTAATAGTGCATGTTATATTGATAATAATAAAAGTAATAAGTATATTTATTATAGTTCTATCGATAATAACTGCATAATATGGGTAATAATGCATGTTATATTGATGATAATGAAAGTAGTAAGTATGTTTATTACAGTTCTAGCAATAATAACTGCATTATATGCGTAATAATGCATGTTATATTTATAATAATATAAGTAATAAGTATATTTATTACAGTTCTATCGATAGAAACTGCATAATATGGGTAATAATGCATGTTATAGTGACGATAATAAAAGTAATACGTATATTTATTATAGTTCTAGCGATAATAACTGCATAATATGGGTGATAATGCATGTTATATTGATAATAATAAAAGTAATAAGTATATTTATTATAGTTCTATCGATAAAAACTGCATAATATGGGTAATAATGCACGTTATATTGATGATAATAAAAGTAGTAAGTATATTTATTATAGTTCTACCGATTATAACTGCATAATATGGGTAATAATGCACGTTATATTGAGAATAATATAAGTAATAAGTATAATTGTTACAGTTCTAGCGATAATAACTGCATTATTTGGGTAATAATGTATGTTATATTGATAATAATATAAGTAATAAGTATAATTATTACAGTTCTAGCGATAATAACTCCATTATATGGGTAATAATGCATGTTATATTGATAATAATATAAGTAATAAGTATAATTATTACAGTTCTAGCGATAATAGCTGCATAATATGGGTAATAATGCACGTTATATTGCTAACAATATAAATAATAAGTATAATTATTACAGTTCTAGCGATAATAACTGCATTATATGGGTAATAATGCACGTTGTATTGCTAATATCGGGAGTAATAAGTATAATTACTATAGTTCTAGCGATAATAATAGTACAATATGGCTAATAGTGCATGTTATATTGATAATAATAAAAGTAATAAGTATATTTATTACAGTTCTATCGATAATAACTGCATAATATGGGTAATAATGCATGTTATATTGATGATAATAAAAGTAATACGTATATTTATTATAGTTCTAGCGATAATAACTGCATAATATGGGTAATAATGCATGTTATATTCATAATAATATAAGTAACAAGTATAATTATTACAGTTCTAGCGATAATAACTGCATTATATGGGTAATAATGCATGTTATATTGATAATAATAAAAGTAATAAGTATATTTATTATACTTCTATCGATAATAACAGCATAATATGGGTAATAATGCATGTTATATTGATGATAATGAAAGTAGTAAGTATGTTTATTACAGTTCTAGCGATAATAACTGCATTATATGCGTAATAATGCATGTTATATTGATAATATCGGGAGTAATAAGTATAATTATTATAGTTCTAGCGACAATAATAGTAAAATATGGCTAATAGTGCATGTTATATTGATAATAATAAAAGTACTAAGTATATTTATTGTAGTTCTAGCGATAATAACTGCATAATATGGGTAATAATGCATGTTATATTGATAATAATATAAGTAATAAGTATATTTATTACAGTTCTATCGATAGAAACTGCATAATATGGTTAATAATACATGTTATATTGACGATAATAAAAGTAATACGTATATTTATTATAGTTCTAGCGATAATAACTGCATAATATGGGTGATAATGCATGTTATATTGATAATAATAAAAGTAATAAGTATATTTATTATAGTTCTATCGATAATAACTGCATAATATGGGTAATAATGCACGTTATATTGCTAACAATATAAATAATAAGTATAATTATTACAGTTCTAGCGATAATAACTGCATTATATGGGTAATAGTGCATGTTATATTGATAATATCGGGAGTAATAAGTATAATTACTATATTTCTAGCGATAATAATAGTAAAATATGGCTAATAGTGCATGTTATATTGATAATAATAAAAGTAATAAGTATATTTATTATAGTTCTAGCGATAATAACTGCATAATATGGGTAATAATGCATGTTATATTGATAATAGTATAAGTAATAAGTATATTTATTACAGTTCTATCGATAGAAACTGCATTATATGGGTAATAATGCATGTTATATTGATAAAAATAAAAGTAATAAGTATATTTATTATAGTTCTATCGATAATAACTGCATAATATGGGTAATAATGCATGTTATACTGATAATAATATAAGTAATAAGTATAATTATTACAGTTCTAGCGATAATAACTGCATTATATGGGTAATAATGCATGTTATATTGATAATAATAAAAGTAATAAGTATATTTATTATAGTTCTATCGATAATAACTGCATAATATGGGTAATAATGCATGTTATATTGATGATAATGAAAGTAGTAAGTATATTTATTACAGTTCTAGCGATAATAACTGCATTATATGCGTAATAATGCATGTTATATTGATAATATCGGGAGTAATAAGTATAATTATTATAGTTCTAGCGACAATAATAGTAAAATATGGCTAATAGTGCATGTTATATTGATAATAATAAAAGTAATAAGTATATTTATTATAGTTCTAGCGATAATAACTGCATAATATGGGTAATAATGCATGTTATATTGATAATAGTATAAGTAATAAGTATATTTATTACAGTTCTATCGATAGAAACTGCATAATATGGGTAATAATGCATGTTATATTGGCGATAATAAAAGTAATACGTATATTTATTATAGTTCTAGCGATAATAACTGCATAATATGGGTGATAATGCATGTTATATTGATAATAATAAAAGTAATAAGTATATTTGTTATAGTTCTATCGATAATAACTGCATAATATGGGTAATAATGCACGTTATATTGATGATAATAAAAGTAGTAAGTATATTTATTATATTGAGAATAATATAAGTAATAAGTATAATTATTACAGTTCTAGCGATAATAACTGCATTATTTGGGTAATAATGCATGTTATATTGATAATAATATAAGTAATATGTATAATTATTACAGTTCTAGCGATAATAACTCCATTATATGGGTAATAATGCATGTTATATTGATAATAATATAAGTAATAAGTATAATTATTTCAGTTCTAGCGATAATAGCTGCATAATATGGGTAATAATGCACGTTATATTGCTAACAATATAAATAATAAGTATAATTATTACAGTTCTAGCGATAATAACTGCATTATATGGGTAATAATGCACGTTATATTGCTAATATCGGGAGTAATAAGTATAATTACTATAGTTCTAGCGATAATAATAGTACAATATCGCTAATAGTGCATGTTATATTGATAATAATAAAAGTAATAAGTATATTTATTACAGTTCTATCGATAATAACTGCATAATATGGGTAATAATGCATGTTATATTGATGATAATAAAAGCAATACGTATATTTATTATAGTTCTAGCGATAATAACTGCATAATATGGGTAATAATGCATGTTATATTCATAATAATATAAGTAATAAGTATAATTATTACAGTTCTAGCGATAATAACTGCATTATATGGGTAATAATGCATGTTATATTGATAATAATAAAAGTAATAAGTATATTTATTATAGTTCTATCGATAATAACTGCATAATATGGGTAATAATGCATGTTATATTGATGATAATGAAAGTAGTAAGTATGTTTATTACAGTTCTAGCGAAAATAACTGCATTATATGCGTAATAATGCATGTTATATTGATAATATCGGGAGTAATAAGTATAATTATTATAGTTCTAGCGACAATAATAGTAAAATATGGCTAATAGTGCATGTTATATTGATAATAATAAAAGTACTAAGTATATTTATTATAGTTCTAGCGATAATAACTGCATAATATGGGTAATAATGCATGTTATATTGCTAATATCGCGAGTAATAAGTATAATTACTACAGTTCTAGCGATAATAATAGTACAATATGGCTAATAGTGCATGTTATATTGATAATAATAAAAGTAATAAGTATATTTATTACAGTTCTATCGATAATAACTGCATAATATGGGTAATAATGCACGTTATATTGCTAACAATATAAATAATAAGTATAATTATTACAGTTCTAGCGATAATAACTGCATTATATGGGTAATAATGCACGTTATATTGCTAATATCGGGAGTAATAAGTATAATTACTATAGTTCTAGCGATAATAATAGTACAATATGGCTAATAGTGCATGTTATATTGATAATAATAAAAGTAATAAGTATATTTATTATAGTTCTATCGATAATAACTGCATAATATGGGTAATAATGCATGTTATATTGATGATAATGAAAGTAGTAAGTATGTTTATTACAGTTCTAGCAATAATAACTGCATTATATGCGTAATAATGCATGTCATATTTATAATAATATAAGTAATAAGTATATTTATTACAGTTCTATCGATAGAAACTGCATAATATGGGTAATAATGCATGTTATAGTGACGATAATAAAAGTAATACGTATATTTATTATAGTTCTAGCGATGATAACTGCATAATATGGGTGATAATGCATGTTATATTGATAATAATAAAAGTAATAAGTATATTTATTATAGTTCTATCGATAAAAACTGCATAATATGGGTAATAATGCACGTTATATTGATGATAATAAAAGTAGTAAGTATATTTATTATAGTTCTACCGATTATAACTGCATAATATGGGTAATAATGCACGTTATATTGAGAATAATATAAGTAATAAGTATAATTGTTACAGTTCTAGCGATAATAACTGCATTATTTGGGTAATAATGTATGTTATATTGATAATAATATAAGTAATAAGTATAATTATTACAGTTCTAGCGATAATAACTCCATTATATGGGTAATAATGCATGTTATATTGATAATAATATAAGTAATAAGTATAATTATTACAGTTCTAGCGATAATAGCTGCATAATATGGGTAATAATGCACGTTATATTGCTAACAATATAAATAATAAGTATAATTATTACAGTTCTAGCGATAATAACTGCATTATATGGGTAATAATGCACGTTATATTGCTAATATCGGGAGTAATAAGTATAATTACTATAGTTCTAGCGATAATAATAGTACAATATGGCTAATAGTGCATGTTATATTGATAATAATAAAAGTAATAAGTATATTTATTACAGTTCTATCGATAATAACTGCATAATATGGGTAATAATGCATGTTATATTGATGATAATAAAAGTAATACGTATATTTATTATAGTTCTAGCGATAATAACTGCATAATATGGGTAATAATGCATGTTATATTCATAATAATATAAGTAATAAGTATAATTATTACAGTTCTAGCGATAATAACTGCATTATATGGGTAATAATGCATGTTATATTGATAATAATAAAAGTAATAAGTATATTTATTATACTTCTATCGATAATAACTGCATAATATGGGTAATAATGCATGTTATATTGATGATAATGAAAGTAGTAAGTATGTTTATTACAGTTCTAGCGATAATAACTGCATTATATGCGTAATAATGCATGTTATATTGATAATATCGGGAGTAATAAGTATAATTATTATAGTTCTAGCGACAATAATAGTAAAATATGGCTAATAGTGCATGTTATATTGATAATAATAAAACTACTAAGTATATTTATTATAGTTCTAGCGATAATAACTGCATAATATGGGTAATAATGCATGTTATATTGATAATAATATAAGTAATAAGTATATTTATTACAGTTCTATCGATAGAAACTGCATAATATGGTTAATAATACATGTTATATTGACGATAATAAAAGTAATACGTATATTTATTATAGTTCTAGCGATAATAACTGCATAATATGGGTGATAATGCATGTTATATTGATAATAATAATAGTAATAAGTATATTTATTATAGTTCTATCGATAATAACTGCATAATATGGGTAATAATGCACGTTATATTGCTAACAATATAAATAATAAGTATAATTATTACAGTTCTAGCGATAATAACTGCATTATATGGGTAATAATGCATGTTATATTGATAATATCGGGAGTAATAAGAATAATTACTATATTTCTAGCGATAATAATAGTAAAATATGGCTAATGGTGCATGTTATATTGATAATAATAAAAGTAATAAGTATATTTATTATAGTTCTAGCGATAATAACTGCATAATATGGGTAATAATGCATGTTATATTGATAATAGTATAAGTAATAAGTATATTTATTACAGTTCAATCGATAGAAACTGCGTAATATGGGTAATAATACATGTTATATTGACGATAATAAAAGTAATACGTATATTTATTATAGTTCTAGCGATAATAACTGCATAATATGGGTGATAATGCATGTTATATTGATAATAATAAAAGTAATAAGTATATTTATTATAGTTCTATCGATAATAACTGCATAATATGGGTGATAATGCATGTTATATTGATAATAATAAAAGTAATAAGTATATTTATTATAGTTCTATCGATAATAACTGCATAATATGGGTAATAATGCACGTTATATTGATGATAATAAAAGTAGTAAGTATATTTATTATAGTTCTACCGATTATAACTGCATAATATGGGTAATAATGCACGTTATATTGAGAATAATATAAGTAATAAGTATAATTATTACAGTTCTAGCGATAATAACTGCATTATTTGGGTAATAATGCATGTTATATTGATAATAATATAAGTAATAAGTGTAATTATTACAGTTCTAGCGATAATAACTCCATTATATGGGTAATAATGCATGTTATATTGCTAATATCGGGAGTAATAAGTATAATTACTATAGTTCTAGCGATAATAATAGTACAATATGGCTAATAGTGCATGTTATATTGATAATAATAAAAGTAATAAGTATATTTATTACAGTTCTATCGATAATAACTGCATAATATGGGTAATAATGCATGTTATATTGATGATAATAAAAGTAATACGTATATTTATTATAGTTCTAGCGATAATAACTGCATAATATGGGTAATAATGCATGTTATATTGATAATAATATAAGTAATAAGTATAATTATTACAGTTCTAGCGATAATAACTGCATTATATGGGTAATAATGCACGTTATATTGCTAACAATATAAATAATAAGTATAATTATTATAGTTCTAGCGACAATAATAGTAAAATATGGCTAATAGTGCATGTTATATTGATAATAATAAAAGTAATAAGTATATTTATTATAGTTCCAGCGATAATAACTGCATAATATGGGTAATAATGCATGTTATATTGATAATAGTATAAGTAATAAGTATATTTATTACAGTTCTATCGATAGAAACTGCATAATATGGGTAATAATACATGTTATATTGACGATAATAAAAGTAATACGTATATTTATTATAGTTCTAGCGATAATAACTGCATAATATGGGTGATAATGCATGTTATATTGATAATAATAAAAGTAATAAGTATATTTATGATAGTTCTATCGATAATAACTGCATAATATGGGTAATAATGCACGTTATATTGATGATATTAAAAGTAGTAAGTATATTTATTATAGTTCTACCGATTGTAACTGCATAATATGGGTAATAATGCACGTTATATTGAGAATAATATAAGTAATAAGTATAATTATTACAGTTCTAGCGATAATAACTGCATTATTTGGGTAATAATGCATGTTATATTGATAATAATATAAGTAATAAGTGTAATTATTACAGTTCTAGCGATAATAACTCCATTATATGGGTAATAATGCATGTTATATTGCTAATATCGGGAGTAATAAGTATAATTACTATAGTTCTAGCGATAATAATAGTACAATATGGCTAATAGTGCATGTTATATTGATAATAATAAAAGTAATAAGTATATTTATTACAGTTCTATCGATAATAACTGCATAATATGGGTAATAATGCATGTTATATTGATGATAATAAAAGTAATACGTATATTTATTATAGTTCTAGCGATAATAACTGCATAATATGGGTAATAATGCATGTTATATTGATAATAATATAAGTAATAAGTATAATTATTACAGTTCTAGCGATAATAACTGCATTATATGGGTAATAATGCACGTTATATTGCTAACAATATAAATAATAAGTATAATTATTATAGTTCTAGCGACAATAATAGTAAAATATGGCTAATAGTGCATGTTATATTGATAATAATAAAAGTAATAAGTATATTTATTGTAGTTCCAGCGATAATAACTGCATAATATGGGTAATAATGCATGTTATATTGATAATAGTATAAGTAATAAGTATATTTATTACAGTTCTATCGATAGAAACTGCATAATATGGGTAATAATACATGTTATATTGACGATAATAAAAGTAATACGTATATTTATTATAGTTCTAGCGATAATAACTGCATAATATGGGTGATAATGCATGTTATATTGATAATAATAAAAGTAATAAGTATATTTATGATAGTTCTATCGATAATAACTGCATAATATGGGTAATAATGCACGTTATATTGATGATAATAAAAGTAGTAAGTATATTTATTATAGTTCTACCGATTGTAACTGCATAATATGGGTAATAATGCACGTTATATTGAGAATAATATAAGTAATAAGTATAATTATTACAGTTCTAGCGATAATAACTGCATTATTTGGGTAATAATGCATGTTATATTGATAATAATATAAGTAATAAGTATAATTATTACAGTTCTAGCGATAATAACTCCATTATATGGGTAATAATGCATGTTATATTGATAACAATATAAGTAATAAGTATAATTACTACAGTTCTAGCGATAATAGCTGCATAATATGGGTAATAATGCACGTTATATTGCTAACAATATAAATAATAACTATAATTATTACAGTTCTAGCGATAATAACTGCATTATATGGGTAATAATGCATGTTATATTGATAATATCGGGAGTAATAAGTATAATTACTATATTTCTAGCGATAATAATAGTACAATATGGCTAATAGTGCATGTTATATTGATAATAATAAAAGTAATAAGTATATTTATTATAGTTCTATCGATAATAACTGCATAATATGGGTAATAATGCATGTTATATTGATGATAATGAAAGTAGTAAGTATATTTATTACAGTTCTAGCGATAATAACTGCATTATATGCGTAATAATGCATGTTATATTTATAATAATATAAGTAATAAGTATATTTATTACAGTTCTATCGATAGAAACTGCATAATATGGGTAATAATGCATGTTATATTGACGATAATAAAAGTAATACGTATATTTATTATAGTTCTAGCGATAATAACTGCATAATATGGGTGATAATGCATGTTATATTGATAATAATATAAGTAATAAGTATAATTATTACAGTTCTACCGATAATAACTGCATTATTTGGGTAATAATGCATGTTATATTGATAATAATATAAGTAATAAGTATAATTATTACAGTTCTAGCGATAATAACTCCATTATATGGGTAATAATGCATGTTATATTGCTAATATCGGGAGTAATAAGTATAATTACTATAGTTCTAGCGATAATAATAGTACAATATGGCTAATAGTGCATGTTATATTGATAATGATAAAAGTAATAAGTATATTTATTACAGTTCTATCGATAATAACTGCATAATATGGGTAATAATGCATGTTATATTGATGATAATAAAAGTAATACGTATATTTATTATAGTTCTAGCGATAATAACTGCATAATATGGGTAATAATGCATGTTATATTGATAATAATATAAGTAATAAGTATAATTATTACAGTTCTAGCGATAATAACTGCATTATATGGGTAATAATGCACGTTATATTGCTAACAATATAAATAATAAGTATAATTATTATAGTTCTAGCGACAATAATAGTAAAATATGGCTAATAGTGCATGTTATATTGATAATAATAAAAGTAATAAGTATATTTATTATAGTTCCAGCGATAATAACTGCATAATATGGGTAATAATGCATGTTATATTGATAATAGTATAAGTAATAAGTATATTTATTACAGTTCTATCGATAGAAACTGCATAATATGGGTAATAATACATGTTATATTGACGATAATAAAAGTAATACGTATATTTATTATAGTTCTAGCGATAATAACTGGATAATATGGGTGATAATGCATGTTATATTGATAATAATAAAAGTAATAAGTATATTTATTATAGTTCTATCGATAATAACTGCATAATATGGGTAATAATGCACGTTATATTGATGATAATAAAAGTAGTAAGTATATTTATTATAGTTCTACCGATTATAACTACATAATATGGGTAATAATGCACGTTATATTGAGAATAATATAAGTAATAAGTATAATTATTACAGTTCTAGCGATAATAACTACATTATTTGGGTAATAATGCATGTTATATTGATAATAATATAAGTAATAAGTATAATTATTACAGTTCTAGCGATAATAACTCCATTATATGGGTAATAATGCATGTTATATTGATAACAATATAAGTAGTAAGTATAATTACTACAGTTCTAGCGATAATAGCTGCATAATATGGGTAATAATGCACGTTATATTGCTAACAATATAAATAATAAGTATAATTATTACAGTTCTAGCGATAATAACTGCATTATATGGGTAATAATGCATGTTATATTGATAATATCGGGAGTAATAAGTATAATTACTATATTTCTAGCGATAATAATAGTACAATATGGCTAATAGTGCATGTTATATTGATAATAATAAAAGTAATAAGTATATTTATTATAGTTCTATCGATAATAACTGCATAATATGGGTAATAATGCATGTTATATTGATGATAATGAAAGTAGTAAGTATATTTATTACAGTTCTAGCGATAATAACTGCATTATATGCGTAATAATGCATGTTATATTTAGAATAATATAAGTAATAAGTATATTTATTACAGTTCTATCGATAGAAACTGCATAATATGGGTAATAATGCATGTTATATTGACGATAATAAAAGTAATACGTATATTTATTATAGTTCTAGCGATAATAACTGCATAATATGGGTGATAATGCATGTTATATCGATAATAAAAAAAGTAATAAGTATATTTATTATAGTTCTATCGATTATAACTGCATAATATGGGTAATAATGCACGTTATATTGAGAATAATATAAGTAATAAGTATAATTGTTACAGTTCTAGCGATAATAACTCCATTATATGGGTAATAATGCACGTTATATTGAGAATAATATAAGTAATAAGTATAATTATTACAGTTCTAGCGATAATAACTGCATTATATGGGTAATAATGCATGTTATATTGATAATATTGGGAGTAATAAGTATAATTACTATATTTCTAGCGATAATAATAGTACAATATGGCTAATAGTACATGTTATATTGATAATAATAAAAGTAATAAGTATATTTATTATAGTTCTATCGATAATAACTGCATAATATGGGTAATAATGCATGTTATATTGATGATAATGAAAGTAGTAAGTATATTTATTACAGTTCTAGCGATAATAACTGCATTATATGCGTAATAATGCATGTTATATTTATAATAATATAAGTAATAAGTATATTTATTACAGTTCTATCGATAGAAACTGCATAATAAGGGTAATAATGCATGTTATATTGACGATAATAAAAGTAATACGTATATTTATTATAGTTCTAGCGATAATAACTGCATAATATGGGTGATAATGCATGTTATATTGATAATAATATAAGTAATAAGTATAATTATTACAGTTCTAGCGATAATAACTGCATTATTTGGGTAATAATGCATGTTATATTGATAACAATATAAGTAATAAGTATAATTACTACAGTTCTAGCGATAATAGCTGCATAATATGGGTAATAATGCACGTTATATTGCTAACAATATAAATAATAACTATAATTATTACAGTTCTAGCGATAATAACTGCATTATATGGGTAATAATGCATGTTATATTGACGATAATAAAAGTAATACGTATATTTATTATAGTTCTAGCGATAATAACTGCATAATATGGGTGATAATGCATGTTATATCGATAATAAAAAAAGTAATAAGTATATTTATTATAGTTCTATCGATTATAACTGCATAATATGGGTAATAATGCACGTTATATTGAGAATAATATAAGTAATAAGTATAATTGTTACAGTTCTAGCGATAATAACTCCATTATATGGGTAATAATGCACGTTATATTGAGAATAATATAAGTAATAAGTATAATTATTACAGTTCTAGCGATAATAACTGCATTATATGGGTAATAATGCATGTTATATTGATAATATTGGGAGTAATAAGTATAATTACTATATTTCTAGCGATAATAATAGTACAATATGGCTAATAGTGCATGTTATATTGATAATGATAAAAGTAATAAGTATATTTATTACAGTTCTATCGATAATAACTGCATAATATGGGTAATAATGCATGTTATATTGATGATAATAAAAGTAATACGTATATTTATTATAGTTCTATCGATAATAACTGCATAATATGGGTAATAATGCACGTTATATTGATGATAATAAAAGTAGTAAGTATATTTATTATAGTTCTACCGATTATAACTGCATAATATGGGTAATAATGCATGTTATATTGATAATATTGGGAGTAATAAGTATAATTATTATAGTTCTATCGATAATAACAGCATAATATGGGTAATAATGCATGTTATATTGATGATAATGAAAGCAGTAAGTATATTTATTACAGGTCTAGCGATAATAACTGCATTATATGGGTAATAATGCACGTTATATTGCTAATAATATAAGTAATAAGTATAATTATTACGGTTCTAGCGATAATAACTGCATTATATGGGTAATAATGCATGTTATATTGATAATATCGGGAGTAATAAATATAATTATTATAGTTCTTGCGATAATAATAGTAAAATATGGCTAATAGTGCATGTTCTATTGATAATAATAAAAGTAATACGTATATTTATTATAGTTCTAGCGATAATAACTGCATAATATGGGTGATAATGCATGTTATATTGATAATAATAAAAGTGATAAGTATATTTATTATAGTTCTATCGGTAATAACTGCATAATATGGGTAATAATGCACGTTATGTTGATGATAATAAAAGTAGTAAGTATATTTATTATAGTTCTAGCGATAATAGCTGCATAATATGGGTAATAATGCACGTTATATTGCTAATAATATAAATAATAAGTATAATTATTACAGTTCTAGCGATAATCACTGCATTATATGGGTAATAATGCATGTTATATTGATAATAATAAATGTAATAAGTATATTTATTATAGTTCTATCGATAGTAACTGCATAATATGGGTAATAATGCATGTTATATTGATAATAATATAAGTAATAAGTATAATTATTACAGTTCTACCGATAATAACTGCATTATTTGGGTAATAATGCATGTTATATTGATAATAATATAAGTAATAAGTATAATGATTAAAGTTCTAGCGATAATAACTCCATTATATGGGTAATAATGCATGTTATACTGATAATAATATAAGTAATAAGTATAATTATTACAGTTCTAGCGATAATAGCTGCATAATATGGGTAATAATGCACGTTATATTGCTAATAATATAAATAATAAGTATAATTATTGCAGTTCTAGCGATAATCACTGCATTATATGGGAAATAATGCATGTTATATTGATAATAATAAAAGTAATAAGTATATTTATTATAGTTCTATCGATAGTAACTGCATAATATGGGTAATAATGCATGTTATATTGATAATAATATAAGTAATAAGTATAATTATTACAGTTCTAGCGATAATAACTGCATTATATGGGTAATAATGCACGTTATACAGCTAATAATATAAATAATAAGTATAATTATTACAGTTCTAGCGATAATAACTGCATTATATGGGCAATAATGCATGTTATATTGATAATATCGGGAGTAACAAATATAATTATTATAGTTCTTGCGATAATAATAGTAAAATATGGCTAATAGTGCATGTTCTATTTATTATAATAAAAGTAATAAGTATAATTATTACAGTTCTAGCGATAATAACTCCATTATATGGGTAATAATGCATGTTATATTGATAATAATATAAGTAATAAGTATAATTATTACAGTTCTAGCGATAATAACTGCATAATATGGGTAATAATGCATGTTATATTGATAATATCGGGAGTAACGAGTATAATTATTACAGTTCTAGCGATAATAATAGTAAAATATGGCTAATAGTGCCTGTTCTATTGATAATAATAAAAGTAATACGTATATTTATTATAGTTCTAGCGATAATAACTGCATAATATGGGTAATAATGCATGTTATATTGATAATAATATAAGTAATAAGTATAATTATTACAGTTCTAGCGATAATAACTGCATAATATGGGTAATAGTGCACGTTATATTGCTAATAATGTAAGTAATAACTATAATTATTACAGTTCTAGCGATAATAACTGCATTATATGGGTAATAATGCATGTTATATTGATAAAAATAAAAGTAATAAGTATATTTATTATAGTTCTATCGATAATAACTGCATAATATGGGTAATAATGCATGTTATATTGATAATAATATAAGTAATAAGTATAATTATTACAGTTCTAGCGATAATAACTGCATAATATGGGTGATAATGCATGTTATATTGATAATAATATAAGTAATAAGTATAATTATTTCAGTTCTAGCGATAATAGCTGCATATTATGGGTAATAATGCACGTTATATTGCTAATATCGCGAGTAATAAGTATAATTACTATAGTTCTAGCGATAATAATAGTACAATGTGGCTAATAGTGCATGTTATATTGATAATAATAAAAGTAATAAGTATATTTATTACAGTTCTATCGATAATAACTGCATAATATGGGTAATAATGCACGTTATATTGCTAACAATATAAATAATAAGTATAATTATTACAGTTCTAGCGATAATAACTGCATTATATGGGTAATAATGCACGTTATATTGCTAATATCGGGAGTAATAAGTATAATTACTATAGTTCTAGCGATAATAATAGTACAATATGGCTAATAGTGCATGTTATATTGATAATAATAAAAGTAATAAGTATATTTATTATAGTTCTATCGATAATAACTGCATAATATGGGTAATAATGCATGTTATATTGATGATAATGAAAGTAGTAAGTATGTTTATTACAGTTCTAGCAATAATAACTGCATTATATGCGTAATAATGCATGTTATATTTATAATAATATAAGTAATAAGTATATTTATTACAGTTCTATCGATAGAAACTGCATAATATGGGTAATAATGCATGTTATAGTGACGATAATAAAAGTAATACGTATATTTATTATAGTTCTAGCGATAATAACTGCATAATATGGGTGATAATGCATGTTATATTGATAATAATAAAAGTAATAAGTATATTTATTATAGTTCTATCGATAAAAACTGCATAATATGGGTAATAATGCACGTTATATTGATGATAATAAAAGTAGTAAGTATATTTATTATAGTTCTACCGATTATAACTGCATAATATGGGTAATAATGCACGTTATATTGAGAATAATATAAGTAATAAGTATAATTGTTACAGTTCTAGCGATAATAACTGCATTATTTGGGTAATAATGTATGTTATATTGATAATAATATAAGTAATAAGTATAATTATTACAGTTCTAGCGATAATAACTCCATTATATGGGTAATAATGCATGTTATATTGATAATAATATAAGTAATAAGTATAATTATTACAGTTCTAGCGATAATAGCTGCATAATATGGGTAATAATGCACGTTATATTGCTAACAATATAAATAATAAGTATAATTATTACAGTTCTAGCGATAATAACTGCATTATATGGGTAATAATGCACGTTGTATTGCTAATATCGGGAGTAATAAGTATAATTACTATAGTTCTAGCGATAATAATAGTACAATATGGCTAATAGTGCATGTTATATTGATAATAATAAAAGTAATAAGTATATTTATTACAGTTCTATCGATAATAACTGCATAATATGGGTAATAATGCATGTTATATTGATGATAATAAAAGTAATACGTATATTTATTATAGTTCTAGCGATAATAACTGCATAATATGGGTAATAATGCATGTTATATTCATAATAATATAAGTAACAAGTATAATTATTACAGTTCTAGCGATAATAACTGCATTATATGGGTAATAATGCATGTTATATTGATAATAATAAAAGTAATAAGTATATTTATTATACTTCTATCGATAATAACAGCATAATATGGGTAATAATGCATGTTATATTGATGATAATGAAAGTAGTAAGTATGTTTATTACAGTTCTAGCGATAATAACTGCATTATATGCGTAATAATGCATGTTATATTGATAATATCGGGAGTAATAAGTATAATTATTATAGTTCTAGCGACAATAATAGTAAAATATGGCTAATAGTGCATGTTATATTGATAATAATAAAAGTACTAAGTATATTTATTGTAGTTCTAGCGATAATAACTGCATAATATGGGTAATAATGCATGTTATATTGATAATAATATAAGTAATAAGTATATTTATTACAGTTCTATCGATAGAAACTGCATAATATGGTTAATAATACATGTTATATTGACGATAATAAAAGTAATACGTATATTTATTATAGTTCTAGCGATAATAACTGCATAATATGGGTGATAATGCATGTTATATTGATAATAATAAAAGTAATAAGTATATTTATTATAGTTCTATCGATAATAACTGCATAATATGGGTAATAATGCACGTTATATTGCTAACAATATAAATAATAAGTATAATTATTACAGTTCTAGCGATAATAACTGCATTATATGGGTAATAGTGCATGTTATATTGATAATATCGGGAGTAATAAGTATAATTACTATATTTCTAGCGATAATAATAGTAAAATATGGCTAATAGTGCATGTTATATTGATAATAATAAAAGTAATAAGTATATTTATTATAGTTCTAGCGATAATAACTGCATAATATGGGTAATAATGCATGTTATATTGATAATAGTATAAGTAATAAGTATATTTATTACAGTTCTATCGATAGAAACTGCATTATATGGGTAATAATGCATGTTATATTGATAAAAATAAAAGTAATAAGTATATTTATTATAGTTCTAGCGATAATAACTGCATTATATGGGTAATAATGCATGTTATATTGATAATAATAAAAGTAATAAGTATATTTATTATAGTTCTATCGATAATAACTGCATAATATGGGTAATAATGCATGTTATATTGATGATAATGAAAGTAGTAAGTATGTTTATTACAGTTCTAGCGATAATAACTGCATTATATGCGTAATAATGCATGTTATATTGATAATATCGGGAGTAATAAGTATATTTATTACAGTTCTATCGATAGAAACTGCATTATATGGGTAATAATGCATGTTATATTGATAAAAATAAAAGTAATAAGTATATTTATTATAGTTCTATCGATAATAACTGCATAATATGGGTAATAATGCATGTTATATTGATAATAATATAAGTAATAAGTATAATTATTACAGTTCTAGCGATAATAACTGCATTATATGGGTAATAATGCATGTTATATTGATAATAATAAAAGTAATAAGTATATTTATTATAGTTCTATCGATAATAACTGCATAATATGGGTAATAATGCATGTTATATTGATGATAATGAAAGTAGTAAGTATATTTATTACAGTTCTAGCGATAATAACTGCATTATATGCGTAATAATGCATGTTATATTGATAATATCGGGAGTAATAAGTATAATTATTATAGTTCTAGCGACAATAATAGTAAAATATGGCTAATAGTGCATGTTATATTGATAATAATAAAAGTAATAAGTATATTTATTATAGTTCTAGCGATAATAACTGCATAATATGGGTAATAATGCATGTTATATTGATAATAGTATAAGTAATAAGTATATTTATTACAGTTCTATCGATAGAAACTGCATAATATGGGTAATAATGCATGTTATATTGACGATAATAAAAGTAATACGTATATTTATTATAGTTCTAGCGATAATAACTGCATAATATGCGTGATAATGCATGTTATATTGATAATAATAAAAGTAATAAGTATATTTGTTATAGTTCTATCGATAATAACTGCATAATATGGGTAATAATGCACGTTATATTGATGATAATAAAAGTAGTAAGTATATTTATTATATTGAGAATAATATAAGTAATAAGTATAATTATTACAGTTCTAGCGATAATAACTGCATTATTTGGGTAATAATGCATGTTATATTGATAATAATATAAGTAATATGTATAATTATTACAGTTCTAGCGATAATAACTCCATTATATGGGTAATAATGCATGTTATATTGATAATAATATAAGTAATAAGTATAATTATTTCAGTTCTAGCGATAATAGCTGCATAATATGGGTAATAATGCACGTTATATTGCTAACAATATAAATAATAAGTATAATTATTACAGTTCTAGCGATAATAACTGCATTATATGGGTAATAATGCACGTTATATTGCTAATATCGGGAGTAATAAGTATAATTACTATAGTTCTAGCGATAATAATAGTACAATATCGCTAATAGTGCATGTTATATTGATAATAATAAAAGTAATAAGTATATTTATTACAGTTCTATCGATAATAACGGCATAATATGGGTAATAATGCATGTTATATTGATGATAATAAAAGCAATACGTATATTTATTATAGTTCTAGCGATAATAACTGCATAATATGGGTAATAATGCATGTTATATTCATAATAATATAAGTAATAAGTATAATTATTACAGTTCTAGCGATAATAACTGCATTATATGGGTAATAATGCATGTTATATTGATAATAATAAAAGTAATAAGTATATTTATTATAGTTCTATCGATAATAACTGCATAATATGGGTAATAATGCATGTTATATTGATGATAATGAAAGTAGTAAGTATGTTTATTACAGTTCTAGCGATAATAACTGCATTATATGCGTAATAATGCATGTTATATTGATAATATCGGGAGTAATAAGTATAATTATTATAGTTCTAGCGACAATAATAGTAAAATATGGCTAATAGTGCATGTTATATTGATAATAATAAAAGTACTAAGTATATTTATTATAGTTCTAGCGATAATAACTGCATAATATGGGTAATAATGCATGTTATATTGCTAATATCGCGAGTAATAAGTATAATTACTACAGTTCTAGCGATAATAATAGTACAATATGGCTAATAGTGCATGTTATATTGATAATAATAAAAGTAATAAGTATATTTATTACAGTTCTATCGATAATAACTGCATAATATGGGTAATAATGCACGTTATATTGCTAACAATATAAATAATAAGTATAATTATTACAGTTCTAGCGATAATAACTGCATTATATGGGTAATAATGCACGTTATATTGCTAATATCGGGAGTAATAAGTATAATTACTATAGTTCTAGCGATAATAATAGTACAATATGGCTAATAGTGCATGTTATATTGATAATAATAAAAGTAATAAGTATATTTATTATAGTTCTATCGATAATAACTGCATAATATGGGTAATAATGCATGTTATATTGATGATAATGAAAGTAGTAAGTATGTTTATTACAGTTCTAGCAATAATAACTGCATTATATGCGTAATAATGCATGTCATATTTATAATAATATAAGTAATAAGTATATTTATTACAGTTCTATCGATAGAAACTGCATAATATGGGTAATAATGCATGTTATAGTGACGATAATAAAAGTAATACGTATATTTATTATAGTTCTAGCGATAATAACTGCATAATATGGGTGATAATGCATGTTATATTGATAATAATAAAAGTAATAAGTATATTTATTATAGTTCTATCGATAAAAACTGCATAATATGGGTAATAATGCACGTTATATTGATGATAATAAAAGTAGTAAGTATATTTATTATAGTTCTACCGATTATAACTGCATAATATGGGTAATAATGCACGTTATATTGAGAATAATATAAGTAATAAGTATAATTGTTACAGTTCTAGCGATAATAACTGCATTATTTGGGTAATAATGTATGTTATATTGATAATAATATAAGTAATAAGTATAATTATTACAGTTCTAGCGATAGTAACTCCATTATATGGGTAATAATGCATGTTATATTGATAATAATATAAGTAATAAGTATAATTATTACAGTTCTAGCGATAATAGCTGCATAATATGGGTAATAATGCACGTTATATTGCTAACAATATAAATAATAAGTATAATTATTACAGTTCTAGCGATAATAACTGCATTATATGGGTAATAATGCACGTTATATTGCTAATATCGGGAGTAATAAGTATAATTACTATAGTTCTAGCGATAATAATAGTACAATATGGCTAATAGTGCATGTTATATTGATAATAATAAAAGTAATAAGTATATTTATTACAGTTCTATCGATAATAACTGCATAATATGGGTAATAATGCATGTTATATTGATGATAATAAAAGTAATACGTATATTTATTATAGTTCTAGCGATAATAACTGCATAATATGGGTAATAATGCATGTTATATTCATAATAATATAAGTAATAAGTATAATTATTACAGTTCTAGCGATAATAACTGCATTATATGGGTAATAATGCATGTTATATTGATAATAATAAAAGTAATAAGTATATTTATTATACTTCTATCGATAATAACTGCATAATATGGGTAATAATGCATGTTATATTGATGATAATGAAAGTAGTAAGTATGTTTATTACAGTTCTAGCGATAATAACTGCATTATATGCGTAATAATGCATGTTATATTGATAATATCGGGAGTAATAAGTATAATTATTATAGTTCTAGCGACAATAATAGTAAAATATGGCTAATAGTGCATGTTATATTGATAATAATAAAACTACTAAGTATATTTATTATAGTTCTAGCGATAATAACTGCATAATATGGGTAATAATGCATGTTATATTGATAATAATATAAGTAATAAGTATATTTATTACAGTTCTATCGATAGAAACTGCATAATATGGTTAATAATACATGTTATATTGACGATAATAAAAGTAATACGTATATTTATTATAGTTCTAGCGATAATAACTGCATAATATGGGTGATAATGCATGTTATATTGATAATAATAAAAGTAATAAGTATATTTATTATAGTTCTATCGATAATAACTGCATAATATGGGTAATAATGCACGTTATATTGCTAACAATATAAATAATAAGTATAATTATTACAGTTCTAGCGATAATAACTGCATTATATGGGTAATAATGCATGTTATATTGATAATATCGGGAGTAATAAGAATAATTACTATATTTCTAGCGATAATAATAGTAAAATATGGCTAATGGTGCATGTTATATTGATAATAATAAAAGTAATAAGTATATTTATTATAGTTCTAGCGATAATAACTGCATAATATGGGTAATAATGCATGTTATATTGATAATAGTATAAGTAATAAGTATATTTATTACAGTTCAATCGATAGAAACTGCGTAATATGGGTAATAATACATGTTATATTGACGATAATAAAAGTAATACGTATATTTATTATAGTTCTAGCGATAATAACTGCATAATATGGGTGATAATGCATGTTATATTGATAATAATAAAAGTAATAAGTATATTTATTATAGTTCTATCGATAATAACTGCATAATATGGGTGATAATGCATGTTATATTGATAATAATAAAAGTAATAAGTATATTTATTATAGTTCTATCGATAATAACTGCATAATATGGGTAATAATGCACGTTATATTGATGATAATAAAAGTAGTAAGTATATTTATTATAGTTCTACCGATTATAACTGCATAATATGGGTAATAATGCACGTTATATTGAGAATAATATAAGTAATAAGTATAATTATTACAGTTCTAGCGATAATAACTGCATTATTTGGGTAATAATGCATGTTATATTGATAATAATATAAGTAATAAGTGTAATTATTACAGTTCTAGCGATAATAACTCCATTATATGGGTAATAATGCACGTTATATTGCTAACAATATAAATAATAAGTATAATTATTACAGTTCTAGCGATAATAACTGCATTATGTGGGTAATAATGCATGTTATATTGATAATATCGGGAGTAATAAGAATAATTACTATATTTCTAGCGATAATAATAGTAAAATATGGCTAATGGTGCATGTTATATTGATAATAATAAAAGTAATAAGTATATTTATTATAGTTCTATCGATAATAACTGCATAATATGGGTAATAATGCATGTTATATTGATGATAATGAAAGTAGTAAGTATGTTTATTACAGTTCTAGCGATAATAACTGCATTATATGCGTAATAATGCATGTTATATTGATAATATCGGGAGTAATAAGTATAATTATTATAGTTCTAGCGACAATAATAGTAAAATATGGCTAATAGTGCATGTTATATTGATAATAATAAAAGTAATAAGTATATTTATTATAGTTCTATCGATAATAACTGCATAATATGGGTAATAATGCATGTTATATTGATGATAATGAAAGTAGTAAGTATGTTTATTACAGTTCTAGCAATAATAACTGCATTATATGCGTAATAATGCATGTCATATTTATAATAATAAAAGTACTAAGTATATTTATTATAGTTCTAGCGATAATAACTGCATAATATGGGTAATAATGCATGTTATATTGCTAATATCGCGAGTAATAAGTATAATTACTACAGTTCTAGCGATAATAATAGTACAATATGGCTAATAGTGCATGTTATATTGATAATAATAAAAGTAATAAGTATATTTATTACAGTTCTATCGATAATAACTGCATAATATGGGTAATAATGCACGTTATATTGCTAACAATATAAATAATAAGTATAATTATTACAGTTCTAGCGATAATAACTGCATTATATGGGTAATAATGCACGTTATATTGCTAATATCGGGAGTAATAAGTATAATTACTATAGTTCTAGCGATAATAATAGTACAATATGGCTAATAGTGCATGTTATATTGATAATAATAAAAGTAATAAGTATATTTATTATAGTTCTATCGATAATAACTGCATAATATGGGTAATAATGCATGTTATATTGATGATAATGAAAGTAGTAAGTATGTTTATTACAGTTCTAGCAATAATAACTGCATTATATGCGTAATAATGCATGTCATATTTATAATAATATAAGTAATAAGTATATTTATTACAGTTCTATCGAAAGAAACTGCATAATATGGGTAATAATGCATGTTATAGTGACGATAATAAAAGTAATACGTATATTTATTATAGTTCTAGCGATAATAACTGCATAATATGGGTGATAATGCATGTTATATTGATAATAATAAAAGTAATAAGTATATTTATTATAGTTCTATCGATAAAAACTGCATAATATGGGTAATAATGCACGTTATATTGATGATAATAAAAGTAGTAAGTATATTTATTATAGTTCTACCGATTATAACTGCATAATATGTCTAATAATGCACGTTATATTGAGAATAATATAAGTAATAAGTATAATTGTTACAGTTCTAGCGATAATAACTGCATTATTTGGGTAATAATGTATGTTATATTGATAATAATATAAGTAATAAGTATAATTATTACAGTTCTAGCGATAATAACTCCATTATATGGGTAATAATGCATGTTATATTGATAATAATATAAGTAATAAGTATAATTATTACAGTTCTAGCGATAATAGCTGCATAATATGGGTAATAATGCACGTTATATTGCTAACAATATAAATAATAAGTATAATTATTACAGTTCTAGCGATAATAACTGCATTATATGGTTAATAATGCACGTTATATTGCTAATATCGGGAGTAATAAGTATAATTACTATAGTTCTAGCGATAATAATAGTACAATATGGCTAATAGTGCATGTTATATTGATAATAATAAAAGTAATAAGTATATTTATTACAGTTCTATCGATAATAACTGCATAATATGGGTAATAATGCATGTTATATTGATGATAATAAAAGTAATACGTATATTTATTATAGTTCTAGCGATAATAACTGCATAATATGGTTAATAATACATGTTATATTGACGATAATAAAAGTAATACGTATATTTATTATAGTTCTAGCGATAATAACTGCATAATATGGGTGATAATGCATGTTATATTGATAATAATAAAAGTAATAAGTATATTTATTATAGTTCTATCGATAATAACTGCATAATATGGGTAATAATGCACGTTATATTGCTAACAATATAAATAATAAGTATAATTATTACAGTTCTAGCGATAATAACTGCATTATATGGGTAATAATGCATGTTATATTGATAATATCGGGAGTAATAAGAATAATTACTATATTTCTAGCGATAATAATAGTAAAATATGGCTAATGGTGCATGTTATATTGATAATAATAAAAGTAATAAGTATATTTATTATAGTTCTAGCGATAATAACTGCATAATATGGGTAATAATGCATGTTATATTGATAATAGTATAAGTAATAAGTATATTTATTACAGTTCAATCGATAGAAACTGCGTAATATGGGTAATAATACATGTTATATTGACGATAATAAAAGTAATACGTATATTTATTATAGTTCTAGCGATAATAACTGCATAATATGGGTGATAATGCATGTTATATTGATAATAATAAAAGTAATAAGTATATTTATTATAGTTCTATCGATAATAACTGCATAATATGGGTGATAATGCATGTTATATTGATAATAATAAAAGTAATAAGTATATTTATTATAGTTCTATCGATAATAACTGCATAATATGGGTAATAATGCACGTTATATTGATGATAATAAAAGTAGTAAGTATATTTATTATAGTTCTACCGATTATAACTGCATAATATGGGTAATAATGCACGTTATATTGAGAATAATATAAGTAATAAGTATAATTATTACAGTTCTAGCGATAATAACTGCATTATTTGGGTAATAATGCATGTTATATTGATAATAATATAAGTAATAAGTGTAATTATTACAGTTCTAGCGATAATAACTCCATTATATGGGTAATAATGCATGTTATATTGCTAATATCGGGAGTAATAAGTATAATTACTATAGTTCTAGCGATAATAATAGTACAATATGGCTAATAGTGCATGTTATATTGATAATAATAAAAGTAATAAGTATATTTATTACAGTTCTATCGATAATAACTGCATAATATGGGTAATAATGCATGTTATATTGATGATAATAAAAGTAATACGTATATTTATTATAGTTCTAGCGATAATAACTGCATAATATGGGTAATAATGCATGTTATATTGATAATAATATAAGTAATAAGTATAATTATTACAGTTCTAGCGATAATAACTGCATTATATGGGTAATATTGCACGTTATATTGCTAACAATATAAATAATAAGTATAATTATTATAGTTCTAGCGACAATAATAGTAAAATATGGCTAATAGTGCATGTTATATTGATAATAATAAAAGTAATAAGTATATTTATTATAGTTCCAGCGATAATAACTGCATAATATGGGTAATAATGCATGTTATATTGATAATAGTATAAGTAATAAGTATATTTATTACAGTTCTATCGATAGAAACTGCATAATATGGGTAATAATACATGTTATATTGACGATAATAAAAGTAATACGTATATTTATTATAGTTCTAGCGATAATAACTGCATAATATGGGTGATAATGCATGTTATATTGATAATAATAAAAGTAATAAGTATATTTATGATAGTTCTATCGATAATAACTGCATAATATGGGTAATAATGCACGTTATATTGATGATAATAAAAGTAGTAAGTATATTTATTATAGTTCTACCGATTGTAACTGCATAATATGGGTAATAATGCACGTTATATTGAGAATAATATAAGTAATAAGTATAATTATTACAGTTCTAGCGATAATAACTGCATTATTTGGGTAATAATGCATGTTATATTGATAATAATATAAGTAATAAGTATAATTATTACAGTTCTAGCGATAATAACTCCATTATATGGGTAATAATGCATGTTATATTGATAACAATATAAGTAATAAGTATAATTACTACAGTTCTAGCGATAATAGCTGCATAATATGGGTAATAATGCACGTTATATTGCTAACAATATAAATAATAACTATAATTATTACAGTTCTAGCGATAATAACTGCATTATATGGGTAATAATGCATGTTATATTGATAATATCGGGAGTAATAAGTATAATTACTATATTTCTAGCGATAATAATAGTACAATATGGCTAATAGTGCATGTTATATTGATAATAATAAAAGTAATAAGTATATTTATTATAGTTCTATCGATAATAACTGCATAATATGGGTAATAATGCATGTTATATTGATGATAATGAAAGTAGTAAGTATATTTATTACAGTTCTAGCGATAATAACTGCATTATATGCGTAATAATGCATGTTATATTTATAATAATATAAGTAATAAGTATATTTATTACAGTTCTATCGATAGAAACTGCATAAATATGGGTAATAATGCATGTTATATTGACGATAATAAAAGTAATACGTATATTTATTATAGTTCTAGCGATAATAACTGCATAATATGGGTGATAATGCATGTTATATTGATAATAATAAAAGTAATAAGTATATTTATTATAGTTCTATCGATAATAACTGCATAATATGGGTAATAATGCACGTTATATTGCTAACAATATAAATAATAAGTATAATTATTACAGTTCTAGCGATAATAACTGCATTATATGGGTAATAATGCATGTTATATTGATAATATCGGGAGTAATAAGAATAATTACTATATTTCTAGCGATAATAATAGTAAAATATGGCTAATGGTGCATGTTATATTGATAATAATAAAAGTAATAAGTATATTTATTATAGTTCTAGCGATAATAACTGCATAATATGGGTAATAATGCATGTTATATTGATAATAGTATAAGTAATAAGTATATTTATTACAGTTCAATCGATAGAAACTGCGTAATATGGGTAATAATACATGTTATATTGACGATAATAAAAGTAATACGTATATTTATTATAGTTCTAGCGATAATAACTGCATAATATGGGTGATAATGCATGTTATATTGATAATAATAAAAGTAATAAGTATATTTATTATAGTTCTATCGATAATAACTGCATAATATGGGTGATAATGCATGTTATATTGATAATAATAAAAGTAATAAGTATATTTATTATAGTTCTATCGATAATAACTGCATAATATGGGTAATAATGCACGTTATATTGATGATAATAAAAGTAGTAAGTATATTTATTATAGTTCTACCGATTATAACTGCATAATATGGGTAATAATGCACGTTATATTGAGAATAATATAAGTAATAAGTATAATTATTACAGTTCTAGCGATAATAACTGCATTATTTGGGTAATAATGCATGTTATATTGATAATAATATAAGTAATAAGTGTAATTATTACAGTTCTAGCGATAATAACTCCATTATATGGGTAATAATGCATGTTATATTGCTAATATCGGGAGTAATAAGTATAATTACTATAGTTCTAGCGATAATAATAGTACAATATGGCTAATAGTGCATGTTATATTGATAATAATAAAAGTAATAAGTATATTTATTACAGTTCTATCGATAATAACTGCATAATATGGGTAATAATGCATGTTATATTGATGATAATAAAAGTAATACGTATATTTATTATAGTTCTAGCGATAATAACTGCATAATATGGGTAATAATGCATGTTATATTGATAATAATATAAGTAATAAGTATAATTATTACAGTTCTAGCGATAATAACTGCATTATATGGGTAATAATGCACGTTATATTGCTAACAATATAAATAATAAGTATAATTATTATAGTTCTAGCGACAATAATAGTAAAATATGGCTAATAGTGCATGTTATATTGATAATAATAAAAGTAATAAGTATATTTATTATAGTTCCAGCGATAATAACTGCATAATATGGGTAATAATGCATGTTATATTGATAATAGTATAAGTAATAAGTATATTTATTACAGTTCTATCGATAGAAACTGCATAATATGGGTAATAATACATGTTATATTGACGATAATAAAAGTAATACGTATATTTATTATAGTTCTAGCGATAATAACTGCATAATATGGGTGATAATGCATGTTATATTGATAATAATAAAAGTAATAAGTATATTTATGATAGTTCTATCGATAATAACTGCATAATATGGGTAATAATGCACGTTATATTGATGTTAATAAAAGTAGTAAGTATATTTATTATAGTTCTACCGATTGTAACTGCATAATATGGGTAATAATGCACGTTATATTGAGAATAATATAAGTAATAAGTATAATTATTACAGTTCTAGCGATAATAACTGCATTATTTGTGTAATAATGCATGTTATATTGATAATAATATAAGTAATAAGTATAATTATTACAGTTCTAGCGATAATAACTCCATTATATGGGTAATAATGCATGTTATATTGATAACAATATAAGTAATAAGTATAATTACTACAGTTCTAGCGATAATAGCTGCATAATATGGGTAATAATGCACGTTATATTGCTAACAATATAAATAATAACTATAATTATTACAGTTCTAGCGATAATAACTGCATTATATGGGTAATAATGCATGTTATATTGATAATATCGGGAGTAATAAGTATAATTACTATATTTCTAGCGATAATAATAGTACAATATGGCTAATAGTGCATGTTATATTGATAATAATAAAAGTAATAAGTATATTTATTATAGTTCTATCGATAATAACTGCATAATATGGGTAATAATGCATGTTATATTGATGATAATGAAAGTAGTAAGTATATTTATTACAGTTCTAGCGATAATAACTGCATTATATGCGTAATAATGCATGTTATATTTATAATAATATAAGTAATAAGTATATTTATTACAGTTCTATCGATAGAAACTGCATAATATGGGTAATAATGCATGTTATATTGACGATAATAAAAGTAATACGTATATTTATTATAGTTCTAGCGATAATAACTGCATAATATGGGTGATAATGCATGTTATATTGATAATAATATAAGTAATAAGTATAATTATTACAGTTCTACCGATAATAACTGCATTATTTGGGTAATAATGCATGTTATATTGATAATAATATAAGTAATAAGTATAATTATTACAGTTCTAGCGATAATAACTCCATTATATGGGTAATAATGCATGTTATATTGCTAATATCGGGAGTAATAAGTATAATTACTATAGTTCTAGCGATAATAATAGTACAATATGGCTAATAGTGCATGTTATATTGATAATGATAAAAGTAATAAGTATATTTATTACAGTTCTATCGATAATAACTGCATAATATGGGTAATAATGCATGTTATATTGATGATAATAAAAGTAATACGTATATTTATTATAGTTCTAGCGATAATAACTGCATAATATGGGTAATAATGCATGTTATATTGATAATAATATAAGTAATAAGTATAATTATTACAGTTCTAGCGATAATAACTGCATTATATGGGTAATAATGCACGTTATATTGCTAACAATATAAATAATAAGTATAATTATTATAGTTCTAGCGACAATAATAGTAAAATATGGCTAATAGTGCATGTTATATTGATAATAATAAAAGTAATAAGTATATTTATTATAGTTCCAGCGATAATAACTGCATAATATGGGTAATAATGCATGTTATATTGATAATAGTATAAGTAATAAGTATATTTATTACAGTTCTATCGATAGAAACTGCATAATATGGGTAATAATACATGTTATATTGACGATAATAAAAGTAATACGTATATTTATTATAGTTCTAGCGATAATAACTGGATAATATGGGTGATAATGCATGTTATATTGATAATAATAAAAGTAATAAGTATATTTATTATAGTTCTATCGATAATAACTGCATAATATGGGTAATAATGCACGTTATATTGATGATAATAAAAGTAGTAAGTATATTTATTATAGTTCTACCGATTATAACTACATAATATGGGTAATAATGCACGTTATATTGAGAATAATATAAGTAATAAGTATAATTATTACAGTTCTAGCGATAATAACTGCATTATTTGGGTAATAATGCATGTTATATTGATAATAATATAAGTAATAAGTATAATTATTACAGTTCTAGCGATAATAACTCCATTATATGGGTAATAATGCATGTTATATTGATAACAATATAAGTAGTAAGTATAATTACTACAGTTCTAGCGATAATAGCTGCATAATATGGGTAATAATGCACGTTATATTGCTAACAATATAAATAATAAGTATAATTATTACAGTTCTAGCGATAATAACTGCATTATATGAGTAATAATGCATGTTATATTGATAATATCGGGAGTAATAAGTATAATTACTATATTTCTAGCGATAATAATAGTACAATATGGCTAATAGTGCATGTTATATTGATAATAATAAAAGTAATAAGTATATTTATTATAGTTCTATCGATAATAACTGCATAATATGGGTAATAATGCATGTTATATTGATGATAATGAAAGTAGTAAGTATATTTATTACAGTTCTAGCGATAATAACTGCATTATATGCGTAATAATGCATGTTATATTTAGAATAATATAAGTAATAAGTATATTTATTACAGTTCTATCGATAGAAACTGCATAATATGGGTAATAATGCATGTTATATTGACGATAATAAAAGTAATACGTATATTTATTATAGTTCTAGCGATAATAACTGCATAATATGGGTGATAATGCATGTTATATTGATAATAATATAAGTAATAAGTATAATTATTACAGTTCTAGCGATAATAACTCCATTATATGGGTAATAATGCATGTTATATTGCTAATATCGGGAGTAATAAGTATAATTACTATAGTTCTAGCGATAATAATAGTACAATATGGCTAATAGTGCATGTTATATTGATAATAATAAAAGTAATAAGTATATTTATTACAGTTCTATCGATAATAACTGCATAATATGGGTAATAATGCATGTTATATTGATGATAATAAAAGTAATACGTATATTTATTATAGTTCTAGCGATAATAACTGCATAATATGGGTAATAATGCATGTTATATTGATAATAATATAAGTAATAAGTATAATTATTACAGTTCTAGCGATAATAACTGCATTATATGGGTAATAATGCACGTTATATTGCTAACAATATAAATAATAAGTATAATTATTATAGTTCTAGCGACAATAATAGTAAAATATGGCTAATAGTGCATGTTATATTGATAATAATAAAAGTAATAAGTATATTTATTATAGTTCCAGCGATAATAACTGCATAATATGGGTAATAATGCATGTTATATTGATAATATCGGGAGTAATAAGTATAATTACTATATTTCTAGTGATAATAATAGTACAATATGGCTAATAGTGCATGTTATGTTGATAATAACAAAAGTAATAAGTATATTTATTACAGTTCTATCGATAATAACTGCATAATATGGGTAATAATGCATGTTATATTGTTGATAATAAAAGTAATACGTATATTTATTATAGTTCTAGCGATAATAACTGCATAATATGGGTAATAATGCATGTTATATTGATAATAATATAAGTAATAAGTATAATTATTACAGTTCTAGCGATAATAACTGCATTATATGGGTAATGATGCACGTTATATTGCTAATATCGGGAGTAACAAGTATAATTACTATAGTTCTAGCGATAATAATAGTACAATATGGCTAATAGTGCGCGTCATATTGCTAATAATAAAAGTAATAAGTATATTTATTACAGGTCTATCGATAAAAACTGCATAATATGGGTAATAATGCATGTTATATTGATGATAATAAAAGTAATACGTATATTTATTATAGTTCTAGCGATAATAACTGCATTATATGGGTAAAAATGCATGTTATATTGATAATAATATAAGTAATAAGTATAATTATTACAGTTCCAGCGATAATAACTGCATTATATGGGTAATAATGCACGTTATATTGCTAATAATATAAATAATAAGTATAATTATTACAGTTCTAGCGATAATAACTGCATTATACGGGCAATAATGCATGTTATATTGATAATATCGGGAGTAATAAATATAATTATTATAGTTCTTGCGATAATAATAGTAAAATATGGCTAATAGTGCATGTTCTATTGATAATAATAAAAGTAATAAGTATAATTATTACAGTTCTAGCGATAATAACTCCATTATATGGGTAATAATGCATGTTATATTGCTAATAATATAAGTAATAACTGTAGTTATTACAGTTCTAGCGATAATAACTGCATTATATTGGTAATAATGCATGTTATATTGATAATAATAAAAGTAATAAGTATATTTATTATAGTTCTATCGATAATAACTGCATAATATGGGTAATAATGCATGTTATATTGATGACAATGAAAGTAGTAAGTATAATTATTACAGTTCTAGCGATAATAACTGCATTATATGCGTAATAATGCTGTTATATTGATAATATCGGGAGTAATAACTATAATTATTATAGTTCTGGCGACAATAATAGTAAACTATGGCTAATAGTGCATGTTATATTGATAATAATAAAAGTAATAAGTATATTTATTATAGTTCTAGCGATAATAACTGCATAATATGGGTAATAATGCATGTTATATTGATAATAATGTAAGTAATAAGTATATTTATTACAGTTCTATCGATAGAAACTGCATAAGATGGGTAATAATGCATGTTATATTGACGATAATAAAAGTAATACGTATATTTATTATAGTTCTAGCGATAATAACTGCATAATATGGATGATAATGCATGTTATATTGATAATAATACAAGTAATAAGTATATTTATTATAGTTCTATCGATAATAACTGCATAATATGGGTATTAATGCACGTTATATTGATGATAATAAAAGTAGTAAGTATATTTATTATAGTTCTACCGATTATAACTGCATAATATGGGTAATAATGCACGTTATATTGAGAATAATATAAGTAATAAGTATAATTATTACAGTTCTAGCGATAATAACTGCATTATGTGGGTAATAATGCATGTTATATTGATAATAATATAAGTAATAAGTATAATTATTACAGTTCTAGCGATAATAACTCCATTATATGGGTAATAATGCATGTTATATTGATAATAATATAAGTAATAAGTATAATTATTACAGTTCTAGCGATAATAGCTGCATAATATGGGTAATAATGCACGTTATATTGCTAATAATATAAATAATAGGTATAATTATTTCAGTTCTAGCGATAATAACTGCATTATATGGGTAATAATGCATGTTATATTGATAATAATAAAAGTAATAAGTATATTTATTACAGTTCTATCGATAATAACTGCATAATATGTGTAATAATGCATGTTATATTGATGATAATAAAAGTAATAAGTATAATTATTACAGTTCTAGCGATAATAACTGCATTATATGGGTAATAATGCACGTTATATTGCTAATAATATAAGTAATATGTATAATTATTACGGTTCTAGCGATAATAACTGCATTATATGGGTAATAATGCATGTTATATTGATAATAATATAAGTTATAAGTATAATTATTACAGTTCTAGCGATAATAACTGCATTATATGGGTAATAATGCACGTTATATTGCTAATAATATAAATAATAAGTATAATTATCATAGTTCTTGCGATAATAATAGTAAAATATGGCTAATGGTGCATGTTCTATTGATAATAATAAAAGTAATAAGTATATTTATTATAGTTCTGGCGATAATAACTGCATAATATGGGTAATAATGCATGTTATATTGATAATAATATAAGTAATAAGTATAATTATTACAGTTCTAGCGATAATAACTGCATTATATTGGTAATAATGCATGTTATATTGATAATAATAAAAGTAATAAGTATATTTATTATAGTTCTATCGATAATAACTGCATAATATGGGTAATAATGCATGTTATATTGATGATGATGAAAGTAGTAAGTATATTTATTACAGTTCTAGCGATAATAACTGCATTATATGCGTAATAATGCATGTTATATTGATAATATCGGGAGTAATAAGTATAATTATTATAGTTCTAGCGACAATAATAGTAAACTATGGCTAATAGTGCATGTTATATTGATAATAATAAAAGTAATAAGTATATTTATTATAGTTCTACCGATAATAACTGCATAATATGGGTAATAATGCATGTTATATTGATAATAATATAAGTAATAAGTATAATTATTACAGTTCTAGCGATAATAACTGCATTATATTGGTAATAATGCATGTTATATTGATGATAATAAAAGTAATAAGTATAATTATTACAGTTCTAGCGATAATAACTGCATTATATGGGTAATAATGCACGTTATATTGCTAATATCGGGAGTAATAAGTATAATTACTATAGTTCTAGCGATAATAATAGTACAATATGGCTAATAGTGCATGTTATATTGATAATAATAAAAGTAATAAGTATATTTATTACAGTTCTATCGATAATAACTGCATAATATGGGTAATAATGCATGTTATATTGATGATAATAAAAGTAATACGTATATTTATTATAGTTCTAGCGATAATAACTGCATTATATGGGTAATAATGCATGTTATATTGATAATAATATAAGTAATAAGTATAATTATTACAGTTCTAGCGATAATAACTGCATTATATGGGTAATAATGCACGTTATATTGCTAATAATATAAATAATAAGTATAATTATTACAGTTCTAGCGATAATAACTGCATTATATGGGCAATAATGCATGTTATATTGATAATATCGGGAGTAATAAATATAATTATTATAGTTCTTGCGATAATAATAGTAAAATATGGCTAATAGTGCATGTTCTATTGATAATAATAAAAGTAATAAGTATAATTATTACAGTTCTAGCGATAATAACTGCATTATATGGGTAATAATGCATGTTATATTGATAATAATAAAAGTAATAAGTATATTTATTATAGTTCTATCGATAATAACTGCATAATATGGGTAATAATGCATGTTATATTGATGATAATGAAAGTAGTAAGTATGTTTATTACAGTTCTAGCGATAATAACTGCATTATATGCGTAATAATGCATGTTATATTGATAATATCGGGAGTAATAAGTATAATTATTATAGTTCTAGCGACAATAATAGTAAAATATGGCTAATAGTGCATGTTATATTGATAATAATAAAAGTACTAAGTATATTTATTATAGTTCTAGCGATAATAACTGCATAATATGGGTAATAATGCATGTTATATTGCTAATATCGCGAGTAATAATTATAATTACTATAGTTCTAGCGATAATAATAGTACAATATGGCTAATAGTGCATGTTATATTGATAATAATAAAAGTAATAAGTATATTTATTACAGTTCTATCGATAATAACTGCATAATATGGGTAATAATGCACGTTATATTGCTAACAATATAAATAATAAGTATAATTATTACAGTTCTAGCGATAATAACTGCATTATATGGGTAATAATGCACGTTATATTGCTAATATCGGGAGTAATAAGTATAATTACTATAGTTCTAGCGATAATAATAGTACAATATGGCTAATAGTGCATGTTATATTGATAATAATAAAAGTAATAAGTATATTTATTACAGTTCTATCGATAATAACTGCATAATATGGGTAATAATGCATGTTATATTGATGATAATAAAAGTAATACGTATATTTATTATAGTTCTAGCGATAATAACTGCATTATATGGGTAATAATGCATGTTATATTGATAATAATATAAGTAATAAGTATAATTATTACAGTTCTAGCGATAATAACTGCATTATATGGGTAATAATGCACGTTATATTGCTAATAATATAAATAATAAGTATAATTATTACAGTTCTAGCGATAATAACTGCATTATATGGGCAATAATGCATGTTATATTGATAATATCGGGAGTAATAAATATAATTATTATAGTTCTTGCGATAATAATAGTAAAATATGGCTAATAGTGCATGTTCTATTGATAATAATAAAAGTAATAAGTATAATTATTACAGTTCTAGCGATAATAACTGCATTATATGGGTAATAATGCATGTTATATTGATAATAATAAAAGTAATAAGTATATTTATTATAGAGTCTATCGATAATAACTGCATGATATGGGTAATAATGCATGTTATATTGATGATAATGAAAGTAGTAAGTATGTTTATTACAGTTCTAGCGATAATAACTGCATTATATGCGTAATAATGCATGTTATATTGATAATATCGGGAGTAATAAGTATAATTATTATAGTTCTAGCGACAATAATAGTAAAATATGGCTAATAGTGCATGTTATATTGATAATAATAAAAGTACTAAGTATATTTATTATAGTTCTAGCGATAATAACTGCATAATATGGGTAATAATGCATGTTATATTGCTAATATCGCGAGTAATAAGTATAATTACTATAGTTCTAGCGATAATAATAGTACAATATGGCTAATAGTGCATGTTATATTGATAATAATAAAAGTAATAAGTATATTTATTACAGTTCTATCGATAATAACTGCATAATATGGGTAATAATGCACGTTATATTGCTAACAATATAAATAATAAGTATAATTATTACAGTTCTAGCGATAATAACTGCATTATATGGGTAATAATGCACGTTATATTGCTAATATCGGGAGTAATAAGTATAATTACTATAGTTCTAGCGATAATAATAGTACAATATGGCTAATAGTGCATGTTATATTGATAATAATAAAAGTAATAAGTATATTTATTATAGTTCTATCGATAATAACTGCATAATATGGGTAATAATGCATGTTATATTGATGATAATGAAAGTAGTAAGTATGTTTATTACAGTTCTAGCAATAATAACTGCATTATATGCGTAATAATGCATGTTATATTTATAATAATATAAGTAATAAGTATATTTATTACAGTTCTATCGATAGAAACTGCATAATATGGGTAATAATGCATGTTATAGTGACGATAATAAAAGTAATACGTATATTTATTATAGTTCTAGCGATAATAACTGCATTATATGGGTAATAATGCATGTTATATTGATAATAATAAAAGTAATAAGTATATTTATTATACTTCTATCGATAATAACTGCATAATATGGGTAATAATGCATGTTATATTGATGATAATGAAAGTAGTAAGTATGTTTATTACAGTTCTAGCGATAATAACTGCATTATATGCGTAATAATGCATGTTATATTGATAATATCGGGAGTAATAAGTATAATTATTATAGTTCTAGCGACAATAATAGTAAAATATGGCTAATAGTGCATGTTATATTGATAATAATAAAAGTACTAAGTATATTTATTATAGTTCTAGCGATAATAACTGCATAATATGGGTAATAATGCATGTTATATTGATAATAATATAAGTAATAAGTATATTTATTACAGTTCTATCGATAGAAACTGCATAATATGGTTAATAATACATGTTATATTGACGATAATAAAAGTAATACGTATATTTAGTATAGTTCTAGCGATAATAACTGCATAATATGGGTGATAATGCATGTTATATTGATAATAATAAAAGTAATAAGTATATTTATTATAGTTCTATCGATAATAACTGCATAATATGGGTAATAATGCACGTTATATTGCTAACAATATAAATAATAAGTATAATTATTACAGTTCTAGCGATAATAACTGCATTATATGGGTAATAATGCACGTTATATTGATAATATCGGGAGTAATAAGTATAATTACTATATTTCTAGCGATAATAATAGTAAAACATGGCTAATAGTGCATGTTATATTGATAATAATAAAAGTAATAAGTATATTTATTATAGTTCTAGCGATAATAACTGCATAATATGGGTAATAATGCATGTTATATTGATAATAGTATAAGTAATAAGTATATTTATTACAGTTCAATCGATAGAAACTGCGTAATATGGGTAATAATACATGTTATATTGACGATAATAAAAGTAATACGTATATTTATTATAGTTCTAGCGATAATAACTGCATAATATGGGTGATAATGCATGTTATATTGATAATAATAAAAGTAATAAGTATATTTATTATAGTTCTATCGATAATAACTGCATAATATGGGTGATAATGCATGTTATATTGATAATAATAAAAGTAATAAGTATATTTATTATAGTTCTATCGATAATAACTGCATAATATGGGTAATAATGCACGTTATATTGATGATAATAAAAGTAGTAAGTATATTTATTATAGTTCTACCGATTATAACTGCATAATATGGGTAATAATGCACGTTATATTGAGAATAATATAAGTAATAAGTATAATTATTACAGTTCTAGCGATAATAACTGCATTATTTGGGTAATAATGCATGTTATATTGATAATAATATAAGTAATAAGTATAATTATTACAGTTCTAGCGATAATAACTCCATTATATGGGTAATAATGCATGTTATATTGCTAATATCGGGAGTAATAAGTATAATTACTATAGTTCTAGCGATAATAATAGTACAATATGGCTAATAGTGCATGTTATATTGATAATAATAAAAGTAATAAGTATATTTATTACAGTTCTATCGATAATAACTGCATAATATGGGTAATAATGCATGTTATATTGATGATAATAAAAGTAATACGTATATTTATTATAGTTCTAGCGATAATAACTGCATAATATGGGTAATAATGCATGCTATATTGATAATAATATAAGTAATAAGTATAATTATTACAGTTCTAGCGATAATAACTGCATTATATGGGTAATAATGCACGTTATATTGCTAACAATATAAATAATAAGTATAATTATTATAGTTCTAGCGACAATAATAGTAAAATATGGCTAATAGTGCATGTTATATTGATAATAATAAAAGTAATAAGTATATTTATTATAGTTCCAGCGATAATAACTGCATAATATGGGTAATAATGCATGTTATATTGATAATAGTATAAGTAATAAGTATATTTATTACAGTTCTATCGATAGAAACTGCATAATATGGGTAATAATACATGTTATATTGACGATAATAAAAGTAATACGTATATTTATTATAGTTCTAGCGATAATAACTGCATAATATGGGTGATAATGCATGTTATATTGATAATAATATAAGTAATAAGTATAATTATTACAGTTCTAGCGATAATAACTGCATTATATGGGTAATAATGCACGTTATATTGCTAACAATATAAATAATAAGTATAATTATTATAGTTCTAGCGACAATAATAGTAAAATATGGCTAATAGTGCATGTTATATTGATAATAATAAAAGTAATAAGTATATTTCTTATAGTTCCAGCGATAATAACTGCATAATATGGGTAATAATGCATGTTATATTGATAATATCGGGAGTAATAAGTATAATTACTATATTTCTAGTGATAATAATAGTACAATATGGCTAATAGTGCATGTTATGTTGATAATAACAAAAGTAATAAGTATATTTATTACAGTTCTATCGATAATAACTGCATAATATGGGTAATAATGCATATTATATTGATGATAATAAAAGTAATACGTATATTTATTATAGTTCTAGCGATAATAACTGCATAATATGGGTAATAATGCATGTTATATTGATAATAATATAAGTAATAAGTATAATTATTACAGTTCTAGCGATAATAACTGCATTATATGGGTAATGATGCACGTTATATTGCTAATATCGGGAGTAACAAGTATAATTACTATAGTTCTAGCGATAATAATAGTACAATATGGCTAATAGTGCGCGTCATATTGCTAATAATAAAAGTAATAAGTATATTTATTACAGGTCTATCGATAATAACTGCATAATATGGGTAATAATGCATGTTATATTGATGATAATAAAAGTAATACGTATATTTATTATAGTTCTAGCGATAATAACTGCATTATATGGGTAAAAATGCATGTTATATTGATAATAATATAAGTAATATGTATAATTATTACAGTTCCAGCGATAATAACTGCATTATATGGGTAATAATGCACGTTATATTGCTAATAATATAAATAATAAGTATAATTATTACAGTTCTAGCGATAATAACTGCATTATACGGGCAATAATGCATGTTATATTGATAATATCGGGAGTAATAAATATAATTATTATAGTTCTTGCGATAATAATAGTAAAATATGGCTAATAGTGCATGTTCTATTGATAATAATAAAAGTAATAAGTATAATTATTACAGTTCTAGCGATAATAACTCCATTATATGGGTAATAATGCATGTTATATTGCTAATAATATAAGTAATAACTGTAGTTATTACAGTTCTAGCGATAATAACTGCATTATATTGGTAATAATGCATGTTATATTGATAATAATAAAAGTAATAAGTATATTTATTATAGTTCTATCGATAATAACTGCATAATATGGGTAATAATGCATGTTATATTGATGATAATGAAAGTAGTAAGTATAATTATTACAGTTCTAGCGATAATAACTGCATTATATGCGTAATAATGCATGTTATATTGATAATATCGGGAGTAATAACTATAATTATTATAGTTCTGGCGACAATAATAGTAAACTATGGCTAATAGTGCATGTTATATTGATAATAATAAAAGTAATAAGTATATTTATTATAGTTCTAGCGATAATAACTGCATAATATGGGTAATAATGCATGTTATATTGATAATAATGTAAGTAATAAGTATATTTATTACAGTTCTATCGATAGAAACTGCATAAGATGGGTAATAATGCATGTTATATTGACGATAATAAAAGTAATACGTATATTTATTATAGTTCTAGCGATAATAACTGCATAATATGGATGATAATGCATGTTATATTGATAATAATAAAAGTAATAAGTATATTTATTATAGTTCTATCGATAATAACTGCATAATATGGGTATTAATGCACGTTATATTGATGATAATAAAAGTAGTAAGTATATTTATTATAGTTCTACCGATTATAACTGCATAATATGGGTAATAATGCACGTTATATTGAGAATAATATAAGTAATAAGTATAATTATTACAGTTCTAGCGATAATAACTGCATTATGTGGGTAATAATGCATGTTATATTGATAATAATATAAGTAATAAGTATAATTATTACAGTTCTAGCGATAATAACTCCATTATATGGGTAATAATGCATGTTATATTGATAATAATATAAGTAATAAGTATAATTATTACAGTTCTAGCGATAATAGCTGCATAATATGGGTAATAATGCACGTTATATTGCTAATAATATAAATAATAGGTATAATTATTTCAGTTCTAGCGATAATAACTGCATTATATGGGTAATAATGCATGTTATATTGATAATAATAAAAGTAATAAGTATATTTATTACAGTTCTATCGATAATAACTGCATAATATGTGTAATAATGCATGTTATATTGATGATAATAAAAGTAATAAGTATAATTATTACAGTTCTAGCTATAATAACTGCATTATATGGGTAATAATGCACGTTATATTGCTAATAATATAAGTAATATGTATAATTATTACGGTTCTAGCGATAATAACTGCATTATATGGGTAATAATGCATGTTATATTGATAATAATATAAGTTATAAGTATAATTATTACAGTTCTAGCGATAATAACTGCATTATATGGGTAATAATGCACGTTATATTGCTAATAATATAAATAATAAGTATAATTATTATAGTTCTTGCGATAATAATAGTAAAATATGGCTAATAGTGCATGTTCTATTGATAATAATAAAAGTAATAAGTATATTTATTATAGTTCTGGCGATAATAACTGCATAATATGGGTAATAATGCATGTTATATTGATAATAATATAAGTAATAAGTATAATTATTACAGTTCTAGCGATAATAACTGCATTATATTGGTAATAATGCATGTTATATTGATAATAATAAAAGTAATAAGTATATTTATTATAGTTCTATCGATAATAACTGCATAATATGGGTAATAATGCATGTTATATTGATGATGATGAAAGTAGTAAGTATATTTATTACAGTTCTAGCGATAATAACTGCATTATATGCGTAATAATGCATGTTATATTGATAATATCGGGAGTAATAAGTATAATTATTATAGTTCTAGCGACAATAATAGTAAACTATGGCTAATAGTGCATGTTATATTGATAATAATAAAAGTAATAAGTATATTTATTATAGTTCTACCGATAATAACTGCATAATATGGGTAATAATGCATGTTATATTGATAATAATATAAGTAATAAGTATAATTATTACAGTTCTAGCGATAATAACTGCATTATATTGGTAATAATGCATGTTATATTGATGATAATAAAAGTAATAAGTATAATTATTACAGTTCTAGCGATAATAACTGCATTATATGGGTAATAATGCACGTTATATTGCTAATAATATAAATAATAAGTATAATTATTACAGTTCTAGCGATAATAACTGCATTATATGGGCAATAATGCATGTTATATTGGTAATATCGGGAGTAATAAATATAATTATTATAGTTCTTGCGATAATAATAGTAAAATATGGCTAATAGTGCATGTTCTATTGATAATAATAAAAGTAATAAGTATAATTATTACAGTTCTAGCGATAATAACTGCATTATATGGGTAATAATGCATGTTATATTGATAATAATAAAAGTAATAAGTATATTTATTATAGTTCTATCGATAATAACTGCATAATATGGGTAATAATGCATGTTATATTGATGATAATGAAAGTAGTAAGTATGTTTATTACAGTTCTAGCGATAATAACTGCATTATATGCGTAATAATGCATGTTATATTGATAATATCGGGAGTAATAAGTATAATTATTATAGTTCTAGCGACAATAATAGTAAAATATGGCTAATAGTGCATGTTATATTGATAATAATAAAAGTACTAAGTATATTTATTATAGTTCTAGCGATAATAACTGCATAATATGGGTAATAATGCATGTTATATTGCTAATATCGCGAGTAATAAGTATAATTACTATAGTTCTAGCGATAATAATAGTACAATATGGCTAATAGTGCATGTTATATTGATAATAATAAAAGTAATAAGTATATTTATTACAGTTCTATCGATAATAACTGCATAATATGGGTAATAATGCACGTTATATTGCTAACAATATAAATAATAAGTATAATTATTACAGTTCTAGCGATAATAACTGCATTATATGGGTAATAATGCACGTTATATTGCTAATATCGGGAGTAATAAGTATAATTACTATAGTTCTAGCGATAATAATAGTACAATATGGCTAATAGTGCATGTTATATTGATAATAATAAAAGTAATAAGTATATTTATTATAGTTCTATCGATAATAACTGCATAATATGGGTAATAATGCATGTTATATTGATGATAATGAAAGTAGTAAGTATGTTTATTACAGTTCTAGCAATAATAACTGCATTATATGCGTAATAATGCATGTTATATTTATAATAATATAAGTAATAAGTATATTTATTACAGTTCTATCGATAGAAACTGCATAATATGGGTAATAATGCATGTTATAGTGACGATAATAAAAGTAATACGTATATTTATTATAGTTCTAGCGATAATAACTGCATTATATGGGTAATAATGCATGTTATATTGATAATAATAAAAGTAATAAGTATATTTATTATACTTCTGTCGATAATAACTGCATAATATGGGTAATAATGCATGTTATATTGATGATAATGAAAGTAGTAAGTATGTTTATTACAGTTCTAGCGATAATAACTGCATTATATGCGTAATAATGCATGTTATATTGATAATATCGGGAGTAATAAGTATAATTATTATAGTTCTAGCGACAATAATAGTAAAATATGGCTAATAGTGCATGTTATATTGATAATAATAAAAGTACTAAGTATATTTATTATAGTTCTAGCGATAATAACTGCATAATATGGGTAATAATGCATGTTATATTGATAATAATATAAGTAATAAGTATATTTATTACAGTTCTATCGATAGAAACTGCATAATATGGTTAATAATACATGTTATATTGACGATAATAAAAGTAATACGTATATTTAGTATAGTTCTAGCGATAATAACTGCATAATATGGGTGATAATGCATGTTATATTGATAATAATAAAAGTAATAAGTATATTTATTATAGTTCTATCGATAATAACTGCATAATATGGGTAATAATGCACGTTATATTGCTAACAATATAAATAATAAGTATAATTATTACAGTTCTAGCGATAATAACTGCATTATATGGGTAATAATGCACGTTATATTGATAATATCGGGAGTAATAAGTATAATTATTATAGTTCTAGCGACAATAATAGTAAAATATGGCTAATAGTGCATGTTATATTGATAATAATAAAAGTACTAAGTATATTTATTATAGTTCTAGCGATAATAACTGCATAATATGGGTAATAATGCATGTTATATTGCTAATATCGCGAGTAATAAGTATAATTACTATAGTTCTAGCGATAATAATAGTACAATATGGCTAATAGTGCATGTTATATTGATAATAATAAAAGTAATAAGTATATTTATTACAGTTCTATCGATAATAACTGCATAATATGGGTAATAATGCACGTTATATTGCTAACAATATAAATAATAAGTATAATTATTACAGTTCTAGCGATAATAACTGCATTATATGCGTAATAATGCATGTTATATTGATAATATCGGGAGTAATAAGTATAATTATTATAGTTCTAGCGACAATAATAGTAAACTATGGCTAATAGTGCATGTTATATTGATAATAATAAAAGTAATAAGTATATTTATTATAGTTCTACCGATAATAACTGCATAATATGGGTAATAATGCATGTTATATTGATAATAATATAAGTAATAAGTATAATTATTACAGTACTAGCGATAATAACTGCATTATATTGGTAATAATGCATGTTATATTGATGATAATAAAAGTAATAAGTATAATTATTACAGTTCTAGCGATAATAACTGCATTATATGGGTAATAATGCACGTTATATTGCTAATATCGGGAGTAATAAGTATAATTACTATAGTTCTAGCGATAATAATAGTACAATATGGCTAATAGTGCATGTTATATTGATAATAATAAAAGTAATAAGTATATTTATTACAGTTCTATCGATAATAACTGCATAATATGGGTAATAATGCATGTTATATTGATGATAATAAAAGTAATACGTATATTTATTATAGTTCTAGCGATAATAACTGCATTATATGGGTAATAATGCATGTTATATTGATAATAATATAAGTAATAAGTATAATTATTACAGTTCTAGCGATAATAACTGCATTATATGGGTAATAATGCACGTTATATTGATAATAATATAAGTAATAAGTATAATTATTACAGTTCTAGCGATAATAACTGCATTATATGGGTAATAATGCACGTTATATTGCTAACAATATAAATAATAAGTATAATTATTATAGTTCTAGCGACAATAATAGTAAAATATGGCTAATAGTGCATGTTATATTGATAATAATAAAAGTAATAAGTATATTTATTATAGTTCCAGCGATAATAACTGCATAATATGGGTAATAATGCATGTTATATTGATAATAGTATAAGTAATAAGTATATTTATTACAGTTCTATCGATAGAAACTGCATAATATGGGTAATAATACATGTTATATTGACGATAATAAAAGTAATACGTATATTTATTATAGTTCTAGCGATAATAACTGCATAATATGGGTGATAATGCATGTTATATTGATAATAATATAAGTAATAAGTATAATTATTACAGTTCTAGCGATAATAACTGCATTATATGGGTAATAATGCACGTTATATTGCTAACAATATAAATAATAAGTATAATTATTATAGTTCTAGCGACAATAATAGTAAAATATGGCTAATAGTGCATGTTATATTGATAATAATAAAAGTAATAAGTATATTTCTTATAGTTCCAGCGATAATAACTGCATAATATGGGTAATAATGCATGTTATATTGATAATATCGGGAGTAATAAGTATAATTACTATATTTCTAGTGATAATAATAGTACAATATGGCTAATAGTGCATGTTATGTTGATAATAACAAAAGTAATAAGTATATTTATTACAGTTCTATCGATAATAACTGCATAATATGGGTAATAATGCATATTATATTGATGATAATAAAAGTAATACGTATATTTATTATAGTTCTAGCGATAATAACTGCATAATATGGGTAATAATGCATGTTATATTGATAATAATATAAGTAATAAGTATAATTATTACAGTTCTAGCGATAATAACTGCATTATATGGGTAATGATGCACGTTATATTGCTAATATCGGGAGTAACAAGTATAATTACTATAGTTCTAGCGATAATAATAGTACAATATGGCTAATAGTGCGCGTCATATTGCTAATAATAAAAGTAATAAGTATATTTATTACAGGTCTATCGATAATAACTGCATAATATGGGTAATAATGCATGTTATATTGATGATAATAAAAGTAATACGTATATTTATTATAGTTCTAGCGATAATAACTGCATTATATGGGTAAAAATGCATGTTATATTGATAATAATATAAGTAATAAGTATAATTATTACAGTTCCAGCGATAATAACTGCATTATATGGGTAATAATGCACGTTATATTGCTAATAATATAAATAATAAGTATAATTATTACAGTTCTAGCGATAATAACTGCATTATACGGGCAATAATGCATGTTATATTGATAATATCGGGAGTAATAAATATAATTATTATAGTTCTTGCGATAATAATAGTAAAATATGGCTAATAGTGCATGTTCTATTGATAATAATAAAAGTAATAAGTATAATTATTACAGTTCTAGCGATAATAACTCCATTATATGGGTAATAATGCATGTTATATTGCTAATAATATAAGTAATAACTGTAGTTATTACAGTTCTAGCGATAATAACTGCATTATATTGGTAATAATGCATGTTATATTGATAATAATAAAAGTAATAAGTATATTTATTATAGTTCTATCGATAATAACTGCATAATATGGGTAATAATGCATGTTATATTGATGATAATGAAAGTAGTAAGTATAATTATTACAGTTCTAGCGATAATAACTGCATTATATGCGTAATAATGCATGTTATATTGATAATATCGGGAGTAATAACTATAATTATTATAGTTCTGGCGACAATAATAGTAAACTATGGCTAATAGTGCATGTTATATTGATAATAATAAAAGTAATAAGTATATTTATTATAGTTCTAGCGATAATAACTGCATAATATGGGTAATAATGCATGTTATATTGATAATAATGTAAGTAATAAGTATATTTATTACAGTTCTATCGATAGAAACTGCATAAGATGGGTAATAATGCATGTTATATTGACGATAATAAAAGTAATACGTATATTTATTATAGTTCTAGCGATAATAACTGCATAATATGGATGATAATGCATGTTATATTGATAATAATAAAAGTAATAAGTATATTTATTATAGTTCTATCGATAATAACTGCATAATATGGGTATTAATGCACGTTATATTGATGATAATAAAAGTAGTAAGTATATTTATTATAGTTCTACCGATTATAACTGCATAATATGGGTAATAATGCACGTTATATTGAGAATAATATAAGTAATAAGTATAATTATTACAGTTCTAGCGATAATAACTGCATTATGTGGGTAATAATGCATGTTATATTGATAATAATATAAGTAATAAGTATAATTATTACAGTTCTAGCGATAATAACTCCATTATATGGGTAATAATGCATGTTATATTGATAATAATATAAGTAATAAGTATAATTATTACAGTTCTAGCGATAATAGCTGCATAATATGGGTAATAATGCACGTTATATTGCTAATAATATAAATAATAGGTATAATTATTTCAGTTCTAGCGATAATAACTGCATTATATGGGTAATAATGCATGTTATATTGATAATAATAAAAGTAATAAGTATATTTATTACAGTTCTATCGATAATAACTGCATAATATGTGTAATAATGCATGTTATATTGATGATAATAAAAGTAATAAGTATAATTATTACAGTTCTAGCTATAATAACTGCATTATATGGGTAATAATGCACGTTATATTGCTAATAATATAAGTAATATGTATAATTATTACGGTTCTAGCGATAATAACTGCATTATATGGGTAATAATGCATGTTATATTGATAATAATATAAGTTATAAGTATAATTATTACAGTTCTAGCGATAATAACTGCATTATATGGGTAATAATGCACGTTATATTGCTAATAATATAAATAATAAGTATAATTATTATAGTTCTTGCGATAATAATAGTAAAATATGGCTAATAGTGCATGTTCTATTGATAATAATAAAAGTAATAAGTATATTTATTATAGTTCTGGCGATAATAACTGCATAATATGGGTAATAATGCATGTTATATTGATAATAATATAAGTAATAAGTATAATTATTACAGTTCTAGCGATAATAACTGCATTATATTGGTAATAATGCATGTTATATTGATAATAATAAAAGTAATAAGTATATTTATTATAGTTCTATCGATAATAACTGCATAATATGGGTAATAATGCATGTTATATTGATGATGATGAAAGTAGTAAGTATATTTATTACAGTTCTAGCGATAATAACTGCATTATATGCGTAATAATGCATGTTATATTGATAATATCGGGAGTAATAAGTATAATTATTATAGTTCTAGCGACAATAATAGTAAACTATGGCTAATAGTGCATGTTATATTGATAATAATAAAAGTAATAAGTATATTTATTATAGTTCTACCGATAATAACTGCATAATATGGGTAATAATGCATGTTATATTGATAATAATATAAGTAATAAGTATAATTATTACAGTTCTAGCGATAATAACTGCATTATATTGGTAATAATGCATGTTATATTGATGATAATAAAAGTAATAAGTATAATTATTACAGTTCTAGCGATAATAACTGCATTATATGGGTAATAATGCACGTTATATTGCTAATAATATAAATAATAAGTATAATTATTACAGTTCTAGCGATAATAACTGCATTATATGGGCAATAATGCATGTTATATTGATAATATCGGGAGTAATAAATATAATTATTATAGTTCTTGCGATAATAATAGTAAAATATGGCTAATAGTGCATGTTCTATTGATAATAATAAAAGTAATAAGTATAATTATTACAGTTCTAGCGATAATAACTGCATTATATGGGTAATAATGCATGTTATATTGATAATAATAAAAGTAATAAGTATATTTATTATAGTTCTATCGATAATAACTGCATAATATGGGTAATAATGCATGTTATATTGATGATAATGAAAGTAGTAAGTATGTTTATTACAGTTCTAGCGATAATAACTGCATTATATGCGTAATAATGCATGTTATATTGATAATATCGGGAGTAATAAGTATAATTATTATAGTTCTAGCGACAATAATAGTAAAATATGGCTAATAGTGCATGTTATATTGATAATAATAAAAGTACTAAGTATATTTATTATAGTTCTAGCGATAATAACTGCATAATATGGGTAATAATGCATGTTATATTGCTAATATCGCGAGTAATAAGTATAATTACTATAGTTCTAGCGATAATAATAGTACAATATGGCTAATAGTGCATGTTATATTGATAATAATAAAAGTAATAAGTATATTTATTACAGTTCTATCGATAATAACTGCATAATATGGGTAATAATGCACGTTATATTGCTAACAATATAAATAATAAGTATAATTATTACAGTTCTAGCGATAATAACTGCATTATATGGGTAATAATGCACGTTATATTGCTAATATCGGGAGTAATAAGTATAATTACTATAGTTCTAGCGATAATAATAGTACAATATGGCTAATAGTGCATGTTATATTGATAATAATAAAAGTAATAAGTATATTTATTATAGTTCTATCGATAATAACTGCATAATATGGGTAATAATGCATGTTATATTGATGATAATGAAAGTAGTAAGTATGTTTATTACAGTTCTAGCAATAATAACTGCATTATATGCGTAATAATGCATGTTATATTTATAATAATATAAGTAATAAGTATATTTATTACAGTTCTATCGATAGAAACTGCATAATATGGGTAATAATGCATGTTATAGTGACGATAATAAAAGTAATACGTATATTTATTATAGTTCTAGCGATAATAACTGCATTATATGGGTAATAATGCATGTTATATTGATAATAATAAAAGTAATAAGTATATTTATTATACTTCTGTCGATAATAACTGCATAATATGGGTAATAATGCATGTTATATTGATGATAATGAAAGTAGTAAGTATGTTTATTACAGTTCTAGCGATAATAACTGCATTATATGCGTAATAATGCATGTTATATTGATAATATCGGGAGTAATAAGTATAATTATTATAGTTCTAGCGACAATAATAGTAAAATATGGCTAATAGTGCATGTTATATTGATAATAATAAAAGTACTAAGTATATTTATTATAGTTCTAGCGATAATAACTGCATAATATGGGTAATAATGCATGTTATATTGATAATAATATAAGTAATAAGTATATTTATTACAGTTCTATCGATAGAAACTGCATAATATGGTTAATAATACATGTTATATTGACGATAATAAAAGTAATACGTATATTTAGTATAGTTCTAGCGATAATAACTGCATAATATGGGTGATAATGCATGTTATATTGATAATAATAAAAGTAATAAGTATATTTATTATAGTTCTATCGATAATAACTGCATAATATGGGTAATAATGCACGTTATATTGCTAACAATATAAATAATAAGTATAATTATTACAGTTCTAGCGATAATAACTGCATTATATGGGTAATAATGCACGTTATATTGATAATATCGGGAGTAATAAGTATAATTATTATAGTTCTAGCGACAATAATAGTAAAATGTGGCTAATAGTGCATGTTATATTGATAATAATAAAAGTACTAAGTATATTTATTATAGTTCTAGCGATAATAACTGCATAATATGGGTAATAATGCATGTTATATTGCTAATATCGCGAGTAATAAGTATAATTACTATAGTTCTAGCGATAATAATAGTACAATATGGCTAATAGTGCATGTTATATTGATAATAATAAAAGTAATAAGTATATTTATTACAGTTCTATCGATAATAACTGCATAATATGGGTAATAATGCACGTTATATTGCTAACAATATAAATAATAAGTATAATTATTACAGTTCTAGCGATAATAACTGCATTATATGGGTAATAATGCACGTTATATTGCTAATATCGGGAGTAATAAGTATAATTACTATAGTTCTAGCGATAATAATAGTACAATATGGCTAATAGTGCATGTTATATTGATAATAATAAAAGTAATAAGTATATTTATTATAGTTCTATCGATAATAACTGCATAATATGGGTAATAATGCATGTTATATTGATGATAATGAAAGTAGTAAGTATGTTTATTACAGTTCTAGCAATAATAACTGCATTATATGCGTAATAATGCATGTTATATTTATAATAATATAAGTAATAAGTATATTTATTACAGTTCTATCGATAGAAACTGCATAATATGGGTAATAATGCATGTTATAGTGACGATAATAAAAGTAATACGTATATTTATTATAGTTCTAGCGATAATAACTGCATTATATGGGTAATAATGCATGTTATATTGATAATAATAAAAGTAATAAGTATATTTATTATACTTCTGTCGATAATAACTGCATAATATGGGTAATAATGCATGTTATATTGATGATAATGAAAGTAGTAAGTATGTTTATTACAGTTCTAGCGATAATAACTGCATTATATGCGTAATAATGCATGTTATATTGATAATATCGGGAGTAATAAGTATAATTATTATAGTTCTAGCGACAATAATAGTAAAATATGGCTAATAGTGCATGTTATATTGATAATAATAAAAGTACTAAGTATATTTATTATAGTTCTAGCGATAATAACTGCATAATATGGGTAATAATGCATGTTATATTGATAATAATATAAGTAATAAGTATATTTATTACAGTTCTATCGATAGAAACTGCATAATATGGTTAATAATACATGTTATATTGACGATAATAAAAGTAATACGTATATTTAGTATAGTTCTATCGATAATAACTGCATAATATGGGTAATAATGCATGTTATATTGATGATAATGAAAGTAGTAAGTATGTTTATTACAGTTCTAGCAATAATAACTGCATTATATGCGTAATAATGCATGTTATATTTATAATAATATAAGTAATAAGTATATTTATTACAGTTCTATCGATAGAAACTGCATAATATGGGTAATAATGCATGTTATAGTGACGATAATAAAAGTAATACGTATATTTATTATAGTTCTAGCGATAATAACTGCATTATATGGGTAATAATGCATGTTATATTGATAATAATAAAAGTAATAAGTATATTTATTATACTTCTGTCGATAATAACTGCATAATATGGGTAATAATGCATGTTATATTGATGATAATGAAAGTAGTAAGTATGTTTATTACAGTTCTAGCGATAATAACTGCATTATATGCGTAATAATGCATGTTATATTGATAATATCGGGAGTAATAAGTATAATTATTATAGTTCTAGCGACAATAATAGTAAAATATGGCTAATAGTGCATGTTATATTGATAATAATAAAAGTACTAAGTATATTTATTATAGTTCTAGCGATAATAACTGCATAATATGGGTAATAATGCATGTTATATTGATAATAATATAAGTAATAAGTATATTTATTACAGTTCTATCGATAGAAACTGCATAATATGGTTAATAATACATGTTATATTGACGATAATAAAAGTAATACGTATATTTAGTATAGTTCTAGCGATAATAACTGCATAATATGGGTGATAATGCATGTTATATTGATAATAATAAAAGTAATAAGTATATTTATTATAGTTCTATCGATAATAACTGCATAATATGGGTAATAATGCACGTTATATTGCTAACAATATAAATAATAAGTATAATTATTACAGTTCTAGCGATAATAACTGCATTATATGGGTAATAATGCACGTTATATTGATAATATCGGGAGTAATAAGTATAATTACTATATTTCTAGCGATAATAATAGTAAAATATGGCTAATTGTGCATGTTATATTGATAATAATAAAAGTAATAAGTATATTTATTATAGTTCTAGCGATAATAACTGCATAATATGGGTAATAATGCATGTTATATTGATAATAGTATAAGTAATAAGTATATTTATTACAGTTCAATCGATAGAAACTGCGTAATATGGGTAATAATACATGTTATATTGACGATAATAAAAGTAATACGTATATTTATTATAGTTCTAGCGATAATAACTGCATAATATGGGTGATAATGCATGTTATATTGATAATAATAAAAGTAATAAGTATATTTATTATAGTTCTATCGATAATAACTGCATAATATGGGTGATAATGCATGTTATATTGATAATAATAAAAGTAATAAGTATATTTATTATAGTTCTATCGATAATAACTGCATAATATGGGTAATAATGCACGTTATATTGATGATAATAAAAGTAGTAAGTATATTTATTATAGTTCTACCGATTATAACTGCATAGTATGGGTAATAATGCACGTTATATTGAGAATAATATAAGTAATAAGTATAATTATTACAGTTCTAGCGATAATAACTGCATTATTTGGGTAATAATGCATGTTATATTGATAATAATATAAGTAATAAGTATAATTATTACAGTTCTAGCGATAATAACTCCATTATATGGGTAATAATGCATGTTATATTGCTAATATCGGGAGTAATAAGTATAATTACTATAGTTCTAGCGATAATAATAGTACAATATGGCTAATAGTGCATGTTATATTGATAATAATAAAAGTAATAAGTATATTTATTACAGTTCTATCGATAATAACTGCATAATATGGGTAATAATGCATGTTATATTGATGATAATAAAAGTAATACGTATATTTATTATAGTTCTAGCGATAATAACTGCATAATATGGGTAATAATGCATGCTATATTGATAATAATATAAGTAATAAGTATAATTATTACAGTTCTAGCGATAATAACTGCATTATATGGGTAATAATGCACGTTATATTGCTAACAATATAAATAATAAGTATAATTATTATAGTTCTAGCGACAATAATAGTAAAATATGGCTAATAGTGCATGTTATATTGATAATAATAAAAGTAATAAGTATATTTATTATAGTTCCAGCGATAATAACTGCATAATATGGGTAATAATGCATGTTATATTGATAACAATATAAGTAGTAAGTATAATTACTACAGTTCTAGCGATAATAGCTGCATAATATGGGTAATAATGCACGTTATATTGCTAACAATATAAATAATAAGTATAATTATTACAGTTCTAGCGATAATAACTGCATTATATGGGTAATAATGCATGTTATATTGATAATATCGGGAGTAATAAGTATAATTACTATATTTCTAGCGATAATAATAGTACAATATGGCTAATAGTGCATGTTATATTGATAATAATAAAAGTAATAAGTATATTTATTATAGTTCTATCGATAATAACTGCATAATATGGGTAATAATGCATGTTATATTGATGATAATGAAAGTAGTAAGTATATTTATTACAGTTCTAGCGATAATAACTGCATTATATGCATAATAATGCATGTTATATTTAGAATAATATAAGTAATAAGTATATTTATTACAGTTCTATCGATAGAAACTGCATAATATGGGTAATAATGCATGTTATATTGACGATAATAAAAGTAATAAGTATATTTATTATAGTTCTATCGATAATAACTGCATAATGTGGGTAATAATGCACGTTATATTGATGATAATAAAAGTAGTAAGTATATTTATTAAAGTTCTACCGATTATAACTGCATAATATGGGTAATAATGCACGTTATATTGAGAATAATATAAGTAATAAGTATAATTATTACAGTTCTAGCGATAATAACTGCATTATTTGGGTAATAATGCATGTTATATTGATAATAATATAAGTAATAAGTATAATTATTACAGTTCTAGCGATAATAACTCCATTATATGGGTAATAATGCATGTTATATTGCTAATATCGGGAGTAATAAGTATAATTACTATAGTTCTAGCGATAATAATAGTACAATATGGCTAATAGTGCATGTTATATTGATAATAATAAAAGTAATAAGTATATTTATTACAGTTCTATCGATAGAAACTGCATAATATGGGTAATAATGCATGTTATATTGACGATAATAAAAGTAATAAGTATATTTATTATAGTTCTATCGATAATAACTGCATAATGTGGGTAATAATGCACGTTATATTGATGATAATAAAAGTAGTAAGTATATTTATTAAAGTTCTACCGATTATAACTGCATAATATGGGTAATAATGCACGTTATATTGAGAATAATATAAGTAATAAGTATAATTATTACAGTTCTAGCGATAATAACTGCATTATTTGGGTAATAATGCATGTTATATTGATAATAATATAAGTAATAAGTATAATTATTACAGTTCTAGCGATAATAACTCCATTATATGGGTAATAATGCATGTTATATTGCTAATATCGGGAGTAATAAGTATAATTACTATAGTTCTAGCGATAATAATAGTACAATATGGCTAATAGTGCATGTTATATTGATAATAATAAAAGTAATAAGTATATTTATTACAGTTCTATCGATAACAACTGCATAATATGGGTAATAATGCACGTTACATTGATGATAATAAAAGTAGTAAGTATATTTATTATAGTTCTACCGATTATAACTGCATAATATGGGTAATAATGCACGTTATATTGAGAATAATATAAGTAATAAGTATAATTATTACAGTTCTAGCGATAATAACTGCATTATTTGGGTAATAATGCATGTTATATTGATAATAATATAAGTAATAAGTATAATTATTACAGTTCTAGCGATAATAACTCCATTATATGGGTAATAATGCATGTTATATTGCTAATATCGGGAGTAATAAGTATAATTACTATAGTTCTAGCGATAATAATAGTACAATATGGCTAATAGTGCATGTTATATTGATAATAATAAAAGTAATAAGTATATTTATTACAGTTCTATCGATAATAACTGCATAATATGGGTAATAATGCATGTTATATTGATGATAATAAAAGTAATACGTATATTTATTATAGTTCTAGCGATAATAACTGCATAATATGGGTAATAAGGCATGCTATATTGATAATAATATAAGTAATAAGTATAATTATTACAGTTCTAGCGATAATAACTGCATTATATGGGTAATAATGCACGTTATATTGCTAACAATATAAATAATAAGTATAATTATTATAGTTCTAGCGACAATAATAGTAAAATATGGCTAATAGTGCATGTTATATTGATAATAATAAAAGTAATAAGTATATTTATTATAGTTCCAGCGATAATAACTGCATAATATGGGTAATAATGCATGTTATATTGATAATAGTATAAGTAATAAGTATATTTATTACAGTTCTATCGATAGAAACTTCATAATATGGGTAATAATACATGTTATATTGACGATAATAAAAGTAATACGTATATTTATTATAGTTCTAGCGATAATAACTGCATAATATGGGTGATAATGCATGTTATATTGATAATAATAAAAGTAATAAGTATATTTATGATAGTTCTATCGATAATAACTGCATAATATGGGTAATAATGCACGTTATATTGATGATAATAAAAGTAGTAAGTATATTTATTATAGTTCTACCGACTGTAACTGCATAATATGGGTAATAATGCACGTTATATTGAGAATAATATAAGTAATAAGTATAATTATTACAGTTCTAGCGATAATAACTGCATTATTTGGGTAATAATGCATGTTATATTGATAATAATATAAGTAATAAGTATAATTATTACAGTTCTAGCGATAATAACTCCATTATATGGGTAATAATGCATGTTATATTGATAACAATATAAGTAATAAGTATAATTACTACAGTTCTAGCGATAATAGCTGCATAATATGGGTAATAATGCACGTTATATTGCTAACAATATAAATAATAAGTATAATTATTACAGTTCTAGCGATAATAACTGCATTATATGGGTAATAATGCATGTTATATTGATAATATCGGGAGTAATAAGTATAATTACTATATTTCTAGCGATAATAATAGTACAATATGGCTAATAGTGCATGTTATATTGATAATAATAAAAGTAATAAGTATATTTATTATAGTTCTATCGATAATAACTGCATAATATGGGTAATAATGCATGTTATATTGATGATAATGAAAGTAGTAAGTATATTTATTACAGTTCTAGCGATAATAACTGCATTATATGCGTAATAATGCATGTTATATTTATAATAATATAAGTAATAAGTATATTTATTACAGTTCTATCGATAGAAACTGCATAATATGGGTAATAATGCATGTTATATTGACGATAATAAAAGTAATACGTATATTTATTATAGTTCTAGCGATAATAACTGCATAATATGGGTGATAATGCATGTTGTATTGATAATAATATAAGTAATAAGTATAATTATTACAGTTCTAGCGATAATAACTGCATTATTTGGGTAATAATGCATGTTATATTGATAATAATATAAGTAATAAGTATAATTATTACAGTTCTAGCGATAATAACTCCATTATATGGGTAATAATGCATGTTATATTGCTAATATCGGGAGTAATAAGTATAATTACTATAGTTCTAGCGATAATAATAGTTCAATATGGCTAATAGTGCATGTTATATTGATAATAATAAAAGTAATAAGTATATTTATTACAGTTCTATCGATAATAACTGCATAATATGGGTAATAATGCATGTTATATTGATGATAATAAAAGTAATACGTATATTTATTATAGTTCTAGCGATAATAACTGCATAATATGGGTAATAATGCATGTTATATTGATAATAATATAAGTAATAAGTATAATTATTACAGTTCTAGCGATAATAACTGCATTATATGGGTAATAATGCACGTTATATTGCTAACAATATAAATAATAAGTATAATTATTATAGTTCTAGCGACAATAATAGTAAAATATGGCTAATAGTGCATGTTATATTGATAATAATAAAAGTAATAAGTATATTTATTATAGTTCCAGCGATAATAACTGCATAATATGGGTAATAATGCATGTTATATTGATAATAGTATAAGTAATAAGTATATTTATTACAGTTCTATCGATAGAAACTGCATAATATGGGTAATAATACATGTTATATTGACGATAATAAAAGTAATACGTATATTTATTATAGTTCTAGCGATAATAACTGGATAATATGGGTGATAATGCATGTTATATTGATAATAATAAAAGTAATAAGTATATTTATTATAGTTCTATCGATAATAACTGCATAATATGGGTAATAATGCACGTTATATTGATGATAATAAAAGTAGTAAGTATATTTATTATAGTTCTACCGATTATAACTACATAATATGGGTAATAATGCACGTTATATTGAGAATAATATAAGTAATAAGTATAATTATTACAGTTCTAGCGATAATAACTGCATTATTTGGGTAATAATGCATGTTATATTGATAATAATATAAGTAATAAGTATAATTATTACAGTTCTAGCGATAATAACTCCATTATATGGGTAATAATGCATGTTATATTGATAACAATATAAGTAGTACGTATAATTACTACAGTTCTAGCGATAATAGCTGCATAATATGGGTAATAATGCACGTTATATTGCTAACAATATAAATAATAAGTATAATTATTACAGTTCTAGCGATAATAACTGCATTATATGGGTAATAATGCATGTTATATTGATAATATCGGGAGTAATAAGTATAATTACTATATTTCTAGCGATAATAATAGTACAATATGGCTAATAGTGCATGTTATATTGATAATAATAAAAGTAATAAGTATATTTATTATAGTTCTATCGATAATAACTGCATAATATGGCTAATAATGCATGTTATATTGATGATAATGAAAGTAGTAAGTATATTTATTACAGTTCTAGCGATAATAACTGCATTATATGCGTAATAATGCATGTTATATTTAGAATAATATAAGTAATAAGTATATTTATTACAGTTCTATCGATAGAAACTGCATAATATGGGTAATAATGCATGTTATATTGACGATAATAAAAGTAATACGTATATTTATTATAGTTCTAGCGATAATAACTGCATAATATGGGTGATAATGCATGTTATATTGATAATAAAAAAAGTAATAAGTATATTTATTATAGTTCTATCGATAATAACTGCATAATGTGGGTAATAATGCACGTTATATTGATGATAATAAAAGTAGTAAGTATATTTATTAAAGTTCTACCGATTATAACTGCATAATATGGGTAATAATGCACGTTATATTGAGAATAATATAAGTAATAAGTATAATTATTACAGTTCTAGCGATAATAACTGCATTATTTGGGTAATAATGCATGTTATATTGATAATAATATAAGTAATAAGTATAATTATTACAGTTCTAGCGATAATAACTCCATTATATGGGTAATAATGCATGTTATATTGCTAATATCGGGAGTAATAAGTATAATTACTATAGTTCTAGCGATAATAATAGTACAATATGGCTAATAGTGCATGTTATATTGATAATAATAAAAGTAATAAGTATATTTATTACAGTTCTATCGATAATAACTGCATAATATGGGTAATAATGCATGTTATATTGATGATAATAAAAGTAATACGTATATTTATTATAGTTCTAGCGATAATAACTGCATAATATGGGTAATAATGCATGTTATATTGATAATAATATAAGTAATAAGTATAATTATTACAGTTCTAGCGATAATAACTGCATTATATGGGTAATAATGCACGTTATATTGCTAACAATATAAATAATAAGTATAATTATTATAGTTCTAGCGACAATAATAGTAAAATATGGCTAATAGTGCATGTTATATTGATAATAATAAAAGTAATAAGTATATTTATTATAGTTCCAGCGATAATAACTGCATAATATGGGTAATAATGCATGTTATATTGATAATAGTATAAGTAATAAGTATATTTATTACAGTTCTATCGATAGAAACTGCATAATATGGGTAATAATACATGTTATATTGACGATAATAAAAGTAATACGTATATTTATTATAGTTCTAGCGATAATAACTGGATAATATGGGTGATAATGCATGTTATATTGATAATAATAAAAGTAATAAGTATATTTATTATAGTTCTATCGATAATAACTGCATAATATGGGTAATAATGCACGTTATATTGATGATAATAAAAGTAGTAAGTATATTTATTATAGTTCTACCGATTATAACTACATAATATGGGTAATAATGCACGTTATATTGAGAATAATATAAGTAATAAGTATAATTATTACAGTTCTAGCGATAATAACTGCATTATTTGGGTAATAATGCATGTTATATTGATAATAATATAAGTAATAAGTATAATTATTACAGTTCTAGCGATAATAACTCCATTATATGGGTAATAATGCATGTTATATTGATAACAATATAAGTAGTAAGTATAATTACTACAGTTCTAGCGATAATAGCTGCATAATATGGGTAATAATGCACGTTATATTGCTAACAATATAAATAATAAGTATAATTATTACAGTTCTAGCGATAATAACTGCATTATATGGGTAATAATGCATGTTATATTGATAATATCGGGAGTAATAAGTATAATTACTATATTTCTAGCGATAATAATAGTACAATATGGCTAATAGTGCATGTTATATTGATAATAATAAAAGTAATAAGTATATTTATTATAGTTCTACCGATAATAACTGCATAATATGGGTAATAATGCATGTTATATTGATGATAATGAAAGTAGTAAGTATATTTATTACAGTTCTAGCGATAATAACTGCATTATATGCGTAATAATGCATGTTATATTTAGAATAATATAAGTAATAAGTATATTTATTACAGTTCTATCGATAGAAACTGCATAATATGGGTAATAATGCATGTTATATTGACGATAATAAAAGTAATACGTATATTTATTATAGTTCTAGCGATAATAACTGCATAATATGGGTGATAATGCATGTTATATTGATAATAAAAAAAGTAATAAGTATATTTATTATAGTTCTATCGATAATAACTGCATAATGTGGGTAATAATGCACGTTATATTGATGATAATAAAAGTAGTAAGTATATTTATTAAAGTTCTACCGATTATAACTGCATAATATGGGTAATAATGCACGTTATATTGAGAATAATATAAGTAATAAGTATAATTGTTACAGTTCTAGCGATAATAACTCCATTATATGGGTAATAATGCACGTTATATTGAGAATAATATAAGTAATAAGTATAATTATTACAGTTCTAGCGATAATAACTGCATTATATGGGTAATAATGCATGTTATATTGACAATATCGGGAGTAATAAGTATAATTACTATATTTCTAGCGATAATAATAGTACAATATGGCTAATAGTACATGTTATATTGATAATAATAAAAGTAATAAGTATATTTATTATAGTTCTATCGATAATAACTGCATAATATGGGTAATAATGCATGTTATATTGATGATAATGAAAGTAGTAAGTATATTTATTACATTTCTAGCGATAATAACTGCATTATATGCGTAATAATGCATGTTATATTTATAATAATATAAGTAATAAGTATATTTATTACAGTTCTATCGATAGAAACTGCATAATAAGGGTAATAATGCATGTTATATTGACGATAATAAAAGTAATACGTATATTTATTATAGTTCTAGCGATAATAACTGCATTATATGGGTAATAATGCACGTTATATTGCTAATAATATAAATAATAAGTATAATTATTATAGTTCTTGCGATAATAATAGTAAAATATGGCTAATAGTGCATGTTCTATTGATAATAATAAAAGTAATAAGTATATTTATTATAGTTCTGGCGATAATAACTGCATAATATGGGTAATAATGCATGTTATATTGATAATAATATAAGTATTAAGTATAATTATTACAGTTCTAGCGATAATAACTGCATTATATTGGTAATAATGCATGTTATATTGATAATAATAAAAGTAATAAGTATATTTATTATAGTTCTATCGATAATAACTGCATAATATGGGTAATAATGCATGTTATATTGATGATGATGAAAGTAGTAAGTATATTTATTACAGTTCTAGCGATAATAACTGCATTATATGCGTAATAATGCATGTTATATTGATAATATCGGGAGTAATAAGTATAATTATTATAGTTCTAGCGACAATAATAGTAAACTATGGCTAATAGTGCATGTTATATTGATAATAATAAAAGTAATAAGTATATTTATTATAGTTCTAGCGATAATAACTGCATAATATGGGTAATAATGCATGTTATATTGATAATAATATAAGTAATAAGTATAATTATTACAGTTCTAGCGATAATAACTGCATTATATTGGTAATAATGCATGTTATATTGATGATAATAAAAGTAATAAGTATAATTATTACAGTTCTAGCGATAATAACTGCATTATATGGGTAATAATGCACGTTATATTGCTAATATCGGGAGTAATAAGTATAATTACTATAGTTCTAGCGATAATAATAGTACAATATGGCTAATAGTGCATGTTATATTGATAATAATAAAAGTAATAAGTATAATTATTACAGTTCTAGCGATAATAACTGCATTATATGGGTAATAATGCACGTTATATTGCTAATAATATAAATAATAAGTATAATTATTACAGTTCTAGCGATAATAACTGCATTATATGGGTAATAATGCACGTTATATTGCTAATATCGGGAGTAATAAGTATAATTACTATAGTTCTAGCGATAATAATAGTACAATATGGCTAATAGTGCATGTTATATTGATAATAATAAAAGTAATAAGTATATTTATTACAGTTCTATCGATAATAACTGCATAATATGGGTAATAATGCATGTTATATTGATGATAATAAAAGTAATACGTATATTTATTATAGTTCTAGCGATAATAACTGCATTATATGGGTAATAATGCATGTTATATTGATAATAATATAAGTAACAAGTATAATTATTACAGTTCTAGCGATAATAACTGCATTATATGGGTAATAATGCACGTTATATTGCTAATAATATAAATAATAAGTATAATTATTACAGTTCTAGCGACAATAACTGCATTATATGGGTAATAATGCATGTTATATTGATAATAATAAAAGTAATAAGTATATTTATTATAGTTCTATCGATAATAACTGCATAATATGGGTAATAATGCATGTTATATTGATGATAATGAAAGTAGTAAGTATGTTTATTACAGTTCTAGCGATAATAACTGCATTATATGCGTAATAATGCATGTTATATTGATAATATCGGGAGTAATAAGTATAATTATTATAGTTCTAGCGACAATAATAGTAAAATATGGCTAATAGTGCATGTTATATTGATAATAATAAAAGTACTAAGTATATTTATTATAGTTCTAGCGATAATAACTGCATAATATGGGTAATAATGCATGTTATATTGCTAATATCGCGAGTAATAAGTATAATTACTATAGTTCTAGCGATAATAATAGTACAATATGGCTAATAGTGCATGTTATATTGATAATAATAAAAGTAATAAGTATATTTATTACAGTTCTATCGATAATAACTGCATAATATGGGTAATAATGCATGTTATATTGATGATAATGAAAGTAGTAAGTATATTTATTACAGTTCTAGCGATAATAACTGCATTATATGCGTAATAATGCATGTTATATTTATAATAATATAAGTAATAAGTATATTTATTACAGTTCTATCGATAGAAACTGCATAATATGGGTAATAATGCATGTTATATTGACGATAATAAAAGTAATACGTATATTTATTATAGTTCTAGCGATAATAACTGCATAATATGGGTGATAATGCATGTTGTATTGATAATAATATAAGTAATAAGTATAATTATTACAGTTCTAGCGATAATAACTGCATTATTTGGGTAATAATGCATGTTATATTGATAATAATATAAGTAATAAGTATAATTATTACAGTTCTAGCGATAATAACTCCATTATATGGGTAATAATGCATGTTATATTGCTAATATCGGGAGTAATAAGTATAATTACTATAGTTCTAGCGATAATAATAGTTCAATATGGCTAATAGTGCATGTTATATTGATAATAATAAAAGTAATAAGTATATTTATTACAGTTCTATCGATAATAACTGCATAATATGGGTAATAATGCATGTTATATTGATGATAATAAAAGTAATACGTATATTTATTATAGTTCTAGCGATAATAACTGCATAATATGGGTAATAATGCATGTTATATTGATAATAATATAAGTAATAAGTATAATTATTACAGTTCTAGCGATAATAACTGCATTATATGGGTAATAATGCACGTTATATTGCTAACAATATAAATAATAAGTATAATTATTATAGTTCTAGCGACAATAATAGTAAAATATGGCTAATAGTGCATGTTATATTGATAATAATAAAAGTAATAAGTATATTTATTATAGTTCCAGCGATAATAACTGCATAATATGGGTAATAATGCATGTTATATTGATAATAGTATAAGTAATAAGTATATTTATTACAGTTCTATCGATAGAAACTGCATAATATGGGTAATAATACATGTTATATTGACGATAATAAAAGTAATACGTATATTTATTATAGTTCTAGCGATAATAACTGGATAATATGGGTGATAATGCATGTTATATTGATAATAATAAAAGTAATAAGTATATTTATTATAGTTCTATCGATAATAACTGCATAATATGGGTAATAATGCACGTTATATTGATGATAATAAAAGTAGTAAGTATATTTATTATAGTTCTACCGATTATAACTACATAATATGGGTAATAATGCACGTTATATTGAGAATAATATAAGTAATAAGTATAATTATTACAGTTCTAGCGATAATAACTGCATTATTTGGGTAATAATGCATGTTATATTGATAATAATATAAGTAATAAGTATAATTATTACAGTTCTAGCGATAATAACTCCATTATATGGTTAATAATGCATGTTATATTGATAACAATATAAGTAGTAAGTATAATTACTACAGTTCTAGCGATAATAGCTGCATAATATGGGTAATAATGCACGTTATATTGCTAACAATATAAATAATAAGTATAATTATTACAGTTCTAGCGATAATAACTGCATTATATGGGTAATAATGCATGTTATATTGATAATATCGGGAGTAATAAGTATAATTACTATATTTCTAGCGATAATAATAGTACAATATGGCTAATAGTGCATGTTATATTGATAATAATAAAAGTAATAAGTATATTTATTATAGTTCTATCGATAATAACTGCATAATATGGCTAATAATGCATGTTATATTGATGATAATGAAAGTAGTAAGTATATTTATTACAGTTCTAGCGATAATAACTGCATTATATGCGTAATAATGCATGTTATATTTAGAATAATATAAGTAATAAGTATATTTATTACAGTTCTATCGATAGAAACTGCATAATATGGGTAATAATGCATGTTATATTGACGATAATAAAAGTAATACGTATATTTATTATAGTTCTAGCGATAATAACTGCATAATATGGGTGATAATGCATGTTATATTGATAATAAAAAAAGTAATAAGTATATTTATTATAGTTCTATCGATAATAACTGCATAATGTGGGTAATAATGCACGTTATATTGATGATAATAAAAGTAGTAAGTATATTTATTAAAGTTCTACCGATTATAACTGCATAATATGGGTAATAATGCACGTTATATTGAGAATAATATAAGTAATAAGTATAATTGTTACAGTTCTAGCGATAATAACTCCATTATATGGGTAATAATGCACGTTATATTGAGAATAATATAAGTAATAAGTATAATTATTACAGTTCTAGCGATAATAACTGCATTATATGGGTAATAATGCATGTTATATTGACAATATCGGGAGTAATAAGTATAATTACTATATTTCTAGCGATAATAATAGTACAATATGGCTAATAGTACATGTTATATTGATAATAATAAAAGTAATAAGTATATTTATTATAGTTCTATCGATAATAACTGCATAATATGGGTAATAATGCATGTTATATTGATGATAATGAAAGTAGTAAGTATATTTATTACATTTCTAGCGATAATAACTGCATTATATGCGTAATAATGCATGTTATATTTATAATAATATAAGTAATAAGTATATTTATTACAGTTCTATCGATAGAAACTGCATAATAAGGGTAATAATGCATGTTATATTGACGATAATAAAAGTAATACGTATATTTATTATAGTTCTAGCGATAATAACTGCATTATATGGGTAATAATGCACGTTATATTGCTAATAATATAAATAATAAGTATAATTATTATAGTTCTTGCGATAATAATAGTAAAATATGGCTAATAGTGCATGTTCTATTGATAATAATAAAAGTAATAAGTATATTTATTATAGTTCTGGCGATAATAACTGCATAATATGGGTAATAATGCATGTTATATTGATAATAATATAAGTATTAAGTATAATTATTACAGTTCTAGCGATAATAACTGCATTATATTGGTAATAATGCATGTTATATTGATAATAATAAAAGTAATAAGTATATTTATTATAGTTCTATCGATAATAACTGCATAATATGGGTAATAATGCATGTTATATTGATGATGATGAAAGTAGTAAGTATATTTATTACAGTTCTAGCGATAATAACTGCATTATATGCGTAATAATGCATGTTATATTGATAATATCGGGAGTAATAAGTATAATTATTATAGTTCTAGCGACAATAATAGTAAACTATGGCTAATAGTGCATGTTATATTGATAATAATAAAAGTAATAAGTATATTTATTATAGTTCTAGCGATAATAACTGCATAATATGGGTAATAATGCATGTTATATTGATAATAATATAAGTAATAAGTATAATTATTACAGTTCTAGCGATAATAACTGCATTATATTGGTAATAATGCATGTTATATTGATGATAATAAAAGTAATAAGTATAATTATTACAGTTCTAGCGATAATAACTGCATTATATGGGTAATAATGCACGTTATATTGCTAATATCGGGAGTAATAAGTATAATTACTATAGTTCTAGCGATAATAATAGTACAATATGGCTAATAGTGCATGTTATATTGATAATAATAAAAGTAATAAGTATAATTATTACAGTTCTAGCGATAATAACTGCATTATATGGGTAATAATGCACGTTATATTGCTAATAATATAAATAATAAGTATAATTATTACAGTTCTAGCGATAATAACTGCATTATATGGGTAATAATGCACGTTATATTGCTAATATCGGGAGTAATAAGTATAATTACTATAGTTCTAGCGATAATAATAGTACAATATGGCTAATAGTGCATGTTATATTGATAATAATAAAAGTAATAAGTATATTTATTACAGTTCTATCGATAGAAACTGCATAATATGGTTAATAATACATGTTATATTGACGATAATAAAAGTAATACGTATATTTATTATAGTTCTAGCGATAATAACTGCATAATATGGGTGATAATGCATGTTATATTGATAATAATAAAAGTAATAAGTATATTTATTATAGTTCTATCGATAATAACTGCATAATATGGGTAATAATGCACGTTATATTGCTAACAATATAAATAATAAGTATAATTATTACAGTTCTAGCGATAATAACTGCATTATATGGGTAATAATGCACGTTATATTGATAATATCGGGAGTAATAAGTATAATTACTATATTTCTAGCGATAATAATAGTAAAATATGGCTAATAGTGCATGTTATATTGATAATAATAAAAGTAATAAGTATATTTATTATAGTTCTAGCGATAATAACTGCATAATATGGGTGATAATGCATGTTATATTGATAATAATAAAAGTAATAAGTATATTTATTATAGTTCTATCGATAATAACTGCATAATATGGGTGATAATGCATGTTATATTGATAATAATAAAAGTAATAAGTATATTTATTATAGTTCTATCGATAATAACTGCATAATATGGGTAATAATGCACGTTATATTGATGATAATAAAAGTAGTAAGTATATTTATTATAGTTCTACCGATTATAACTGCATAATATGGGTAATAATGCACGTTATATTGAGAATAATATAAGTAATAAGTATAATTATTACAGTTCTAGCGATAATAACTGCATTATTTGGGTAATAATGCATGTTATATTGATAATAATATAAGTAATAAGTATAATTATTACAGTTCTAGCGATAATAATAGTACAATATGGCTAATAGTGCATGTTATATTGATAATAATAAAAGTAATAAGTATATTTATTACAGTTCTATCGATAATAACTGCATAATATGGGTAATAATGCATGTTATATTGATGATAATAAAAGTAATACGTATATTTATTATAGTTCTAGCGATAATAACTGCATAATATGGGTAATAATGCATGTTATATTGATAATAATATAAGTAATAAGTATAATTATTACAGTTCTAGCGATAATAACTGCATTATATGGGTAATAATGCACGTTATATTGCTAACAATATAAATAATAAGTATAATTATTATAGTTCTAGCGACAATAATAGTAAAATATGGCTAATAGTGCATGTTATATTGATAATAATAAAAGTAATAAGTATATTTATTATAGTTCCAGCGATAATAACTGCATAATATGGGTAATAATGCATGTTATATTGATAATAATATAAGTAATAAGTATAATTATTACAGTTCTAGCGATAATAACTGCATTATATTGGTAATAATGCATGTTATATTGATGATAATAAAAGTAATACGTATATTTATTATAGTTCTAGCGATAATAACTGCATTATATGGGTAATAATGCATGTTATATTGATAATAATATAAGTAATAAGTATAATTATTACAGTTCTAGCGATAATAACTGCATTATATGGGTAATAATGCACGTTATATTGCTAATAATATAAATAATAAGTATAATTATTACAGTTCTAGCGATAATAACTGCATTATATGGGCAATAATGCATGTTATATTGATAATATCGGGAGTAATAAATATAATTATTATAGTTCTTGCGATAATAATAGTAAAATATGGCTAATAGTGCATGTTCTATTGATAATAATAAAAGTAATAAGTATAATTATTACAGTTCTAGCGATAATAACTGCATTATATGGGTAATAATGCATGTTATATTGATAATAATAAAAGTAATAAGTATATTTATTATAGTTCTATCGATAATAACTGCATAATATGGGTAATAATGCATGTTATATTGATGATAATGAAAGTAGTAAGTATGTTTATTACAGTTCTAGCGATAATAACTGCATTATATGCGTAATAATGCATGTTATATTGATAATATCGGGAGTAATAAGTATAATTATTATAGTTCTAGCGACAATAATAGTAAAATATGGCTAATAGTGCATGTTATATTGATAATAATAAAAGTACTAAGTATATTTATTATAGTTCTAGCGATAATAACTGCATAATATGGGTAATAATGCATGTTATATTGCTAATATCGCGAGTAATAAGTATAATTACTATAGTTCTAGCGATAATAATAGTACAATATGGCTAATAGTGCATGTTATATTGATAATAATAAAAGTAATAAGTATATTTATTACAGTTCTATCGATAATAACTGCATAATATGGGTAATAATGCACGTTATATTGCTAACAATATAAATAATAAGTATAATTATTACAGTTCTAGCGATAATAACTGCATTATATGGGTAATAATGCACGTTATATTGCTAATATCGGGAGTAATAAGTATAATTACTATAGTTCTAGCGATAATAATAGTACAATATGGCTAATAGTGCATGTTATATTGATAATAATAAAAGTAATAAGTATATTTATTATAGTTCTATCGATAATAACTGCATAATATGGGTAATAATGCATGTTATATTGATGATAATGAAAGTAGTAAGTATGTTTATTACAGTTCTAGCAATAATAACTGCATTATATGCGTAATAATGCATGTTATATTTATAATAATATAAGTAATAAGTATATTTATTACAGTTCTATCGATAGAAACTGCATAATATGGGTAATAATGCATGTTATAGTGACGATAATAAAAGTAATACGTATATTTATTATAGTTCTAGCGATAATAACTGCATTATATGGGTAATAATGCATGTTATATTGATAATAATAAAAGTAATAAGTATATTTATTATACTTCTATCGATAATAACTGCATAATATGGGTAATAATGCATGTTATATTGATGATAATGAAAGTAGTAAGTATATTTATTACAGTTCTATCGATAGAAACTGCATAATATGGTTAATAATACATGTTATATTGACGATAATAAAAGTAATACGTATATTTATTATAGTTCTAGCGATAATAACTGCATAATATGGGTGATAATGCATGTTATATTGCTAATATCGCGAGTAATAAGTATAATTACTATAGTTCTAGCGATAATAATAGTACAATATGGCTAATAGTGCATGTTATATTGATAATAATAAAAGTAATAAGTATATTTATTACAGTTCTATCGATAATAACTGCATAATATGGGTAATAATGCATGTTATATTGCTAACAATATAAATAATAAGTATAATTATTACAGTTCTAGCGATAATAACTGCATTATATGGGTAATAATGCACGTTATATTGATAATATCGGGAGTAATAAGTATAATTACTATATTTCTAGCGATAATAATAGTAAAATATGGCTAATAGTGCATGTTATATTGATAATAATAAAAGTAATAAGTATATTTATTATAGTTCTAGCGATAATAACTGCATAATATGGGTAATAATGCATGTTATATTGATAATAGTATAAGTAATAAGTATATTTATTACAGTTCAATCGATAGAAACTGCGTAATATGGGTAATAATACATGTTATATTGACGATAATAAAAGTAATACGTATATTTATTATAGTTCTAGCGATAATAACTGCATAATATGGGTGATAATGCATGTTATATTGATAATAATAAAAGTAATAAGTATATTTATTATAGTTCTATCGATAATAACTGCATAATATGGGTGATAATGCATGTTATATTGATAATAATAAAAGTAATAAGTATATTTATTATAGTTCTATCGATAATAACTGCATAATATGGGTAATAATGCACGTTATATTGATGATAATAAAAGTAGTAAGTATATTTATTATAGTTCTACCGATTATAACTGCATAATATGGGTAATAATGCACGTTATATTGAGAATAATATAAGTAATAAGTATAATTATTACAGTTCTAGCGATAATAACTGCATTATTTGGGTAATAATGCATGTTATATTGATAATAATATAAGTAATAAGTATAATTATTACAGTTCTAGCGATAATAATAGTACAATATGGCTAATAGTGCATGTTATATTGATAATAATAAAAGTAATAAGTATATTTATTACAGTTCTATCGATAATAACTGCATAATATGGGTAATAATGCATGTTATATTGATGATAATAAAAGTAATACGTATATTTATTATAGTTCTAGCGATAATAACTGCATAATATGGGTAATAATGCATGTTATATTGATAATAATATAAGTAATAAGTATAATTATTACAGTTCTAGCGATAATAACTGCATTATATGGGTAATAATGCACGTTATATTGCTAACAATATAAATAATAAGTATAATTATTATAGTTCTAGCGACAATAATAGTAAAATATGGCTAATAGTGCATGTTATATTGATAATAATAAAAGTAATAAGTATATTTATTATAGTTCCAGCGATAATAACTGCATAATATGGGTAATAATGCATGTTATATTGATAATAGTATAAGTAATAAGTATATTTATTACAGTTCTATCGATAGAAACTGCATAATATGGGTAATAATACATGTTATATTGACGATAATAAAAGTAATACGTATATTTATTATAGTTCTAGCGATAATAACTGCATAATATGGGTGATAATGCATGTTATATTGATGATAATAAAAGTAATAAGTATATTTATGATAGTTCTATCGATAATAACTGCATAATATGGGTAATAATGCACGTTATATTGATGATAATAAAAGTAGTAAGTATATTTATTATAGTTCTACCGATTGTAACTGCATAATATGGGTAATAATGCACGTTATATTGAGAATAATATAAGTAATAAGTATAATTATTACAGTTCTAGCGATAATAACTGCATTATTTGGGTAATAATGCATGTTATATTGATAATAATATAAGTAATAAGTATAATTATTACAGTTCTAGCGATAATAACTCCATTATATGGGTAATAATGCATGTTATATTGATAACAATATAAGTAATAAGTATAATTACTACAGTTCTAGCGATAATAGCTGCATAATATGGGTAATAATGCACGTTATATTGCTAACAATATAAATAATAAGTATAATTATTACAGTTCTAGCGACAATAATAGTAAAATATGGCTAATAGTGCATGTTATATTGATAATAATAAAAGTAATAAGTATATTTATTATAGTTCCAGCGATAATAACTGCATAATATGGGTAATAATGCATGTTATATTGATAATAGTATAAGTAATAAGTATATTTATTACAGTTCTATCGATAGAAACTGCATAATATGGGTAATAATACATGTTATATTGACGATAATAAAAGTAATACGTATATTTATTATAGTTCTAGCGATAATAACTGGATAATATGGGTGATAATGCATGTTATATTGATAATAATAAAAGTAATAAGTATATTTATTATAGTTCTATCGATAATAACTGCATAATATGGGTAATAATGCACGTTATATTGATGATAATAAAAGTAGTAAGTATATTTATTATAGTTCTACCGATTATAACTACATAATATGGGTAATAATGCACGTTATATTGAGAATAATATAAGTAATAAGTATAATTATTACAGTTCTAGCGATAATAACTGCATTATTTGGGTAATAATGCATGTTATATTGATAATAATATAAGTAATAAGTATAATTATTACAGTTCTAGCGATAATAACTCCATTATATGGGTAATAATGCATGTTATATTGATAACAATATAAGTAGTAAGTATAATTACTACAGTTCTAGCGATAATAGCTGCATAATATGGGTAATAATGCACGTTATATTGCTAACAATATTAATAATAAGTATAATTATTACAGTTCTAGCGATAATAACTGCATTATATGGGTAATAATGCATGTTATATTGATAATATCGGGAGTAATAAGTATAATTACTATATTTCTAGCGATAATAATAGTACAATATGGCTAATAGTGCATGTTATATTGATAATAATAAAAGTAATAAGTATATTTATTATAGGTCTATCGATAATAACTGCATAATATGGGTAATAATGCATGTTATATTGATGATAATGAAAGTAGTAAGTATATTTATTACAGTTCTAGCGATAATAACTGCATTATATGCGTAATAATGCATGTTATATTTAGAATAATACAAGTAATAAGTATATTTATTACAGTTCTATCGATAGAAACTGCATAATATGGGTAATAATGCATGTTATATTGACGATAATAAAAGTAATACGTATATTTATTATAGTTCTAGCGATAATAACTGCATAATATGGGTGATAATGCATGTTATATTGATAATAAAAAAAGTAATAAGTATATTTATTATAGTTCTATCGATAATAACTGCATAATGTGGGTAATAATGCACGTTATATTGATGATAATAAAAGTAGTAAGTATATTTATTAAAGTTCTACCGATTATAACTGCATAATATGGGTAATAATGCACGTTATATTGAGAATAATATAAGTAATAAGTATAATTGTTACAGTTCTAGCGATAATAACTCCATTATATGGGTAATAATGCACGTTATATTGAGAATAATATAAGTAATAAGTATAATTATTACAGTTCTAGCGATAATAACTGCATTATATGGGTAATAATGCATGTTATATTGATAATATCGGGAGTAATAAGTATAATTACTATATTTCTAGCGATAATAATAGTACAATATGGCTAATAGTACATGTTATATTGATAATAATAAAAGTAATAAGTATATTTATTATAGTTCTATCGATAATAACTGCATAATATGGGTAATAATGCATGTTATATTGATGATAATGAAAGTAGTAAGTATATTTATTACAGTTCTAGCGATAATAACTGCATTATATGCGTAATAATGCATGTTATATTTATAATAATATAAGTAATAAGTATATTTATTACAGTTCTATCGATAGAAACTGCATAATAAGGGTAATAATGCATGTTATATTGACGATAATAAAAGTAATACGTATATTTATTATAGTTCTAGCGATAATAACTGCATTATATGGGTAATAATGCACGTTATATTGCTAATAATATAAATAATAAGTATAATTATTATAGTTCTTGCGATAATAATAGTAAAATATGGCTAATAGTGCATGTTCTATTGATAATAATAAAAGTAATAAGTATATTTATTATAGTTCTGGCGATAATAACTGCATAATATGGGTAATAATGCATGTTATATTGATAATAATATAAGTAATAAGTATAATTATTACAGTTCTAGCGATAATAACTGCATTATATTGGTAATAATGCATGTTATATTGATGATAATAAAAGTAATAAGTATAATTATTACAGTTCTAGCGATAATAACTGCATTATATGGGTAATAATGCACGTTATATTGCTAATATCGGGAGTAATAAGTATAATTACTATAGTTCTAGCGATAATAATAGTACAATATGGCTAATAGTGCATGTTATATTGATAATAATAAAAGTAATAAGTATATTTATTACAGTTCTATCGATAATAACTGCATAATATGGGCAATAATGCATGTTATATTGATGATAATAAAAGTAATACGTATATTTATTATAGTTCTAGCGATAATAACTGCATTATATGGGTAATAATGCATGTTATATTGATAATAATATAAGTAATAAGTATAATTATTACAGTTCTAGCGATAATAACTGCATTATATGGGTAATAATGCACGTTATATTGCTAATAATATAAATAATAAGTATAATTATTACAGTTCTAGCGATAATAACTGCATTATATGGGCAATAATGCATGTTATATTGATAATATCGGGAGTAATAAATATAATTATTATAGTTCTTGCGATAATCATAGTAAAATATGGCTAATAGTGCATGTTCTATTGATAATAATAAAAGTAATAAGTATAATTATTACAGTTCTAGCGATAATAACTGCATTATATGGGTAATAATGCATGTTATATTGATGATAATGAAAGTAGTAAGTATGTTTATTACAGTTCTAGCGATAATAACTGCATTATATGCGTAATTATGCATGTTATATTGATAATATCGGGAGTAATAAATATAATTATTATAGTTCTTGCGATAATAATAGTAAAATATGGCTAATAGTGCATGTTCTATTGATAATAATAAAAGTAATAAGTATAATTATTACAGTTCTAGCGATAATAACTGCATTATATGGGTAATAATGCATGTTATATTGATAATAATAAAAGTAATAAGTATATTTATTATAGTTCTATCGATAATAACCGCATAATATGGGTAATAATGCATGTTATATTGATGATAATGAAAGTAGTAAGTATGTTTATTACAGTTCTAGCGATAATAACTGCATTATATGCGTAATTATGCATGTTATATTGATAATATCGGGAGTAATAAGTATAATTATTATAGTTCTAGCGACAATAATAGTAAAATATTGCTAATAGTGCATGTTATATTGATAATAATAAAAGTACTAAGTATATTTATTATAGTTCTAGCGATAATAACTGCATAATATGGGTAATAATGCATGTTATATTGCTAATATCGCGAGTAATAAGTATAATTACTATAGTTCTAGCGATAATAATAGTACAATATGGCTAATAGTGCATGTTATATTGATAATAATAAAAGTAATAAGTATATTTATTACAGTTCTATCGATAATAACTGCATAATATGGGTAATAATGCACGTTATATTGCTAACAATATAAATAATAAGTATAATTATTACAGTTCTAGCGATAATAACTGCATTATATGGGTAATAATGCACGTTATATTGCTAATATCGGGAGTAATAAGTATAATTACTATAGTTCTAGCGATAATAATAGTACAATATGGCTAATAGTGCATGTTATATTGATAATAATAAAAGTAATAAGTATATTTATTATAGTTCTATCGATAATGACTGCATAATATGGGTAATAATGCATGTTATATTGATGATAATGAAAGTAGTAAGTATGTTTATTACAGTTCTAGCAATAATAACTGCATTATATGCGTAATAATGCATGTTATATTTATAATAATATAAGTAATAAGTATATTTATTACAGTTCTATCGATAGAAACTGCATAATATGGGTAATAATGCATGTTATAGTGACGATAATAAAAGTAATACGTATATTTATTATAGTTCTAGCGATAATAACTGCATTATATGGGTAATAATGCATGTTATATTGATAATAATAAAAGTAATAAGTATATTTATTATACTTCTATCGATAATAACTGCATAATATGGGTAATAATGCATGTTATATTGATGATAATGAAAGTAGTAAGTATGTTTATTACAGTTCTAGCGATAATAACTGCATTATATGCGTAATAATGCATGTTATATTGATAATATCGGGAGTAATAAGTATAATTATTATAGTTCTAGCGACAATAATAGTAAAATATGGCTAATAGTGCATGTTATATTGATAATAATAAAAGTACTAAGTATATTTATTATAGTTCTAGCGATAATAACTGCATAATATGGGTAATAATGCATGTTATATTGATAATAATATAAGTAGTAAGTATATTTATTACAGTTCTATCGATAGAAACTGCATAATATGGTTAATAATACATGTTATATTGACGATAATAAAAGTAATACGTATATTTATTATAGTTCTAGCGATAATAACTGCATAATATGGGTGATAATGCATGTTATATTGATAATAATACAAGTAATAAGTATATTTATTATAGTTCTATCGATAATAACTGCATAATATGGGTAATAATGCACGTTATATTGCTAACAATATAAATAATAAGTATATTTATTATAGTTCTATCGATAATAACTGCATAATATGGGTGATAATGCATGTTATATTGATAATAATAAAAGTAATAAGTATATTTATTATAGTTCTATCGATAATAACTGCACAATATGGGTAATAATGCACGTTATATTGATGATAATAAAAGTAGTAAGTATATTTATTATAGTTCTACCGATTATAACTGCATAATATGGGTAATAATGCACGTTATATTGAGAATAATATAAGTAATAAGTATAATTATTACAGTTCTAGCGATAATAACTGCATTATTTGGGTAATAATGCATGTTATATTGATAATAATATAAGTAATAAGTATAATTATTACAGTTCTAGCGATAATAATAGTACAATATGGCTAATAGTGCATGTTATATTGATAATAATAAAAGTAATAAGTATATTTATTACAGTTCTATCGATAATAACTGCATAATATGGGTAATAATGCATGTTATATTGATGATAATAAAAGTAATACGTATATTTATTATAGTTCTAGCGATAATAACTGCATAATATGGGTAATAATGCATGTTATATTGATAATAATATAAGTAATAAGTATAATTATTACAGTTCTAGCGATAATAACTGCATTATATGGGTAATAATGCACGTTATATTGCTAACAATATAAATAATAAGTATAATTATTATAGTTCTAGCGACAATAATAGTAAAATATGGCTAATAGTGCATGTTATATTGATAATAATAAAAGTAATAAGTATATTTATTATAGTTCCAGCGATAATAACTGCATAATATGGGTAATAATGCATGTTATATTGATAATAATATAAGTAATAAGTATAATTATTACAGTTCTAGCGATAATAACTGCATTATATTGGTAATAATGCATGTTATATTGATGATAATAAAAGTAATACGTATATTTATTATAGTTCTAGCGATAATAACTGCATTATATGGGTAATAATGCATGTTATATTGATAATAATATAAGTAATAAGTATAATTATTACAGTTCTAGCGATAATAACTGCATTATATGGGTAATAATGCACGTTATATTGCTAATAATATAAATAATAAGTATAATTATTACAGTTCTAGCGATAATAACTGCATTATATGGGCAATAATGCATGTTATATTGATAATATCGGGAGTAATAAATATAATTATTATAGTTCTTGCGATAATAATAGTAAAATATGGCTAATAGTGCATGTTCTATTGATAATAATAAAAGTAATAAGTATAATTATTACAGTTCTAGCGATAATAACTGCATTATATGGGTAATAATGCATGTTATATTGATAATAATAAAAGTAATAAGTATATTTATTATAGTTCTATCGATAATAACTGCATAATATGGGTAATAATGCATGTTATATTGATGATAATGAAAGTAGTAAGTATGTTTATTACAGTTCTAGCGATAATAACTGCATTATATGCGTAATAATGCATGTTATATTGATAATATCGGGAGTAATAAGTATAATTATTATAGTTCTAGCGACAATAATAGTAAAATATGGCTAATAGTGCATGTTATATTGATAATAATAAAAGTACTAAGTATATTTATTATAGTTCTAGCGATAATAACTGCATAATATGGGTAATAATGCATGTTATATTGCTAATATCGCGAGTAATAAGTATAATTACTATAGTTCTAGCGATAATAATAGTACAATATGGCTAATAGTGCATGTTATATTGATAATAATAAAAGTAATAAGTATATTTATTACAGTTCTATCGATAATAACTGCATAATATGGGTAATAATGCACGTTATATTGCTAACAATATAAATAATAAGTATAATTATTACAGTTCTAGCGATAATAACTGCATTATATGGGTAATAATGCACGTTATATTGCTAATATCGGGAGTAATAAGTATAATTACTATAGTTCTAGCGATAATAATAGTACAATATGGCTAATAGTGCATGTTATATTGATAATAATAAAAGTAATAAGTATATTTATTATAGTTCTATCGATAATAACTGCATAATATGGGTAATAATGCATGTTATATTGATGATAATGAAAGTAGTAAGTATGTTTATTACAGTTCTAGCAATAATAACTGCATTATATGCGTAATAATGCATGTTATATTTATAATAATATAAGTAATAAGTATATTTATTACAGTTCTATCGATAGAAACTGCATAATATGGGTAATAATGCATGTTATAGTGACGATAATAAAAGTAATACGTATATTTATTATAGTTCTAGCGATAATAACTGCATTATATGGGTAATAATGCATGTTATATTGATAATAATAAAAGTAATAAGTATATTTATTATACTTCTATCGATAATAACTGCATAATATGGGTAATAATGCATGTTATATTGATGATAATGAAAGTAGTAAGTATATTTATTACAGTTCTATCGATAGAAACTGCATAATATGGTTAATAATACATGTTATATTGACGATAATAAAAGTAATACGTATATTTATTATAGTTCTAGCGATAATAACTGCATAATATGGGTGATAATGCATGTTATATTGCTAATATCGCGAGTAATAAGTATAATTACTATAGTTCTAGCGATAATAATAGTACAATATGGCTAATAGTGCATGTTATATTGATAATAATAAAAGTAATAAGTATATTTATTACAGTTCTATCGATAATAACTGCATAATATGGGTAATAATGCATGTTATATTGCTAACAATATAAATAATAAGTATAATTATTACAGTTCTAGCGATAATAACTGCATTATATGGGTAATAATGCACGTTATATTGATAATATCGGGAGTAATAAGTATAATTACTATATTTCTAGCGATAATAATAGTAAAATATGGCTAATAGTGCATGTTATATTGATAATAATAAAAGTAATAAGTATATTTATTATAGTTCTAGCGATAATAACTGCATAATATGGGTAATAATGCATGTTATATTGATAATAGTATAAGTAATAAGTATATTTATTACAGTTCAATCGATAGAAACTGCGTAATATGGGTAATAATACATGTTATATTGACGATAATAAAAGTAATACGTATATTTATTATAGTTCTAGCGATAATAACTGCATAATATGGGTGATAATGCATGTTATATTGATAATAATAAAAGTAATAAGTATATTTATTATAGTTCTATCGATAATAACTGCATAATATGGGTGATAATGCATGTTATATTGATAATAATAAAAGTAATAAGTATATTTATTATAGTTCTATCGATAATAACTGCATAATATGGGTAATAATGCACGTTATATTGATGATAATAAAAGTAGTAAGTATATTTATTATAGTTCTACCGATTATAACTGCATAATATGGGTAATAATGCACGTTATATTGAGAATAATATAAGTAATAAGTATAATTATTACAGTTCTAGCGATAATAACTGCATTATTTGGGTAATAATGCATGTTATATTGATAATAATATAAGTAATAAGTATAATTATTACAGTTCTAGCGATAATAATAGTACAATATGGCTAATAGTGCATGTTATATTGATAATAATAAAAGTAATAAGTATATTTATTACAGTTCTATCGATAATAACTGCATAATATGGGTAATAATGCATGTTATATTGATGATAATAAAAGTAATACGTATATTTATTATAGTTCTAGCGATAATAACTGCATAATATGGGTAATAATGCATGTTATATTGATAATAATATAAGTAATAAGTATAATTATTACAGTTCTAGCGATAATAACTGCATTATATGGGTAATAATGCACGTTATATTGCTAACAATATAAATAATAAGTATAATTATTATAGTTCTAGCGACAATAATAGTAAAATATGGCTAATAGTGCATGTTATATTGATAATAATAAAAGTAATAAGTATATTTATTATAGTTCCAGCGATAATAACTGCATAATATGGGTAATAATGCATGTTATATTGATAATAGTATAAGTAATAAGTATATTTATTACAGTTCTATCGATAGAAACTGCATAATATGGGTAATAATACATGTTATATTGACGATAATAAAAGTAATACGTATATTTATTATAGTTCTAGCGATAATAACTGGATAATATGGGTGATAATGCATGTTATATTGATAATAATAAAAGTAATAAGTATATTTATTATAGTTCTATCGATAATAACTGCATAATATGGGTAATAATGCACGTTATATTGATGATAATAAAAGTAGTAAGTATATTTATTATAGTTCTACCGATTATAACTACATAATATGGGTAATAATGCACGTTATATTGAGAATAATATAAGTAATAAGTATAATTATTACAGTTCTAGCGATAATAACTGCATTATTTGGGTAATAATGCATGTTATATTGATAATAATATAAGTAATAAGTATAATTATTACAGTTCTAGCGATAATAACTCCATTATATGGGTAATAATGCATGTTATATTGATAACAATATAAGTAGTAAGTATAATTACTACAGTTCTAGCGATAATAGCTGCATAATATGGGTAATAATGCACGTTATATTGCTAACAATATTAATAATAAGTATAATTATTACAGTTCTAGCGATAATAACTGCATTATATGGGTAATAATGCATGTTATATTGATAATATCGGGAGTAATAAGTATAATTACTATATTTCTAGCGATAATAATAGTACAATATGGCTAATAGTGCATGTTATATTGATAATAATAAAAGTAATAAGTATATTTATTATAGTTCTATCGATAATAACTGCATAATATGGGTAATAATGCATGTTATATTGATGATAATGAAAGTAGTAAGTATATTTATTACAGTTCTAGCGATAATAACTGCATTATATGCGTAATAATGCATGTTATATTTAGAATAATACAAGTAATAAGTATATTTATTACAGTTCTATCGATAGAAACTGCATAATATGGGTAATAATGCATGTTATATTGACGATAATAAAAGTAATACGTATATTTATTATAGTTCTAGCGATAATAACTGCATAATATGGGTGATAATGCATGTTATATTGATAATAAAAAAAGTAATAAGTATATTTATTATAGTTCTATCGATAATAACTGCATAATGTGGGTAATAATGCACGTTATATTGATGATAATAAAAGTAGTAAGTATATTTATTAAAGTTCTACCGATTATAACTGCATAATATGGGTAATAATGCACGTTATATTGAGAATAATATAAGTAATAAGTATAATTGTTACAGTTCTAGCGATAATAACTCCATTATATGGGTAATAATGCACGTTATATTGAGAATAATATAGGTAATAAGTATAATTATTACAGTTCTAGCGATAATAACTGCATTATATGGGTAATAATGCATGTTATATTGATAATATCGGGAGTAATAAGTATAATTACTATATTTCTAGCGATAATAATAGTACAATATGGCTAATAGTACATGTTATATTGATAATAATAAAAGTAATAAGTATATTTATTATAGTTCTATCGATAATAACTGCATAATATGGGTAATAATGCATGTTATATTGATGATAATGAAAGTAGTAAGTATATTTATTACAGTTCTAGCGATAATAACTGCATTATATGCGTAATAATGCATGTTATATTTATAATAATATAAGTAATAAGTATATTTATTACAGTTCTATCGATAGAAACTGCATAATAAGGGTAATAATGCATGTTATATTGACGATAATAAAAGTAATACGTATATTTATTATAGTTCTAGCGATAATAACTGCATTATATGGGTAATAATGCACGTTATATTGCTAATAATATAAATAATAAGTATAATTATTATAGTTCTTGCGATAATAATAGTAAAATATGGCTAATAGTGCATGTTCTATTGATAATAATAAAAGTAATAAGTATATTTATTATAGTTCTGGCGATAATAACTGCATAATATGGGTAATAATGCATGTTATATTGATAATAATATAAGTAATAAGTATAATTATTACAGTTCTAGCGATAATAACTGCATTATATTGGTAATAATGCATGTTATATTGATAATAATAAAAGTAATAAGTATATTTATTATAGTTCTATCGATAATAACTGCATAATATGGGTAATAATGCATGTTATATTGATGATGATGAAAGTAGTAAGTATATTTATTACAGTTCTAGCGATAATAACTGCATTATATGCGTAATAATGCATGTTATATTGATAATATCGGGAGTAATAAGTATAATTATTATAGTTCTAGCGACAATAATAGTAAACTATGGCTAATAGTGCATGTTATATTGATAATAATAAAAGTAATAAGTATATTTATTATAGTTCTTGCGATAATAACTGCATAATATGGGTAATAATGCATGTTATATTGATAATAATATAAGTAATAAGTATAATTATTACAGTTCTAGCGATAATAACTGCATTATATTGGTAATAATGCATGTTATATTGATGATAATAAAAGTAATAAGTATAATTATTACAGTTCTAGCGATAATAACTGCATTATATGGGTAATAATGCACGTTATATTGCTAATATCGGGAGTAATAAGTATAATTACTATAGTTCTAGCGATAATAATAGTACAATATGGCTAATAGTGCATGTTATATTGATAATAATAAAAGTAATAAGTATATTTATTACAGTTCTATCGATAATAACTGCATAATATGGGCAATAATGCATGTTATATTGATGATAATAAAAGTAATACGTATATTTATTATAGTTCTAGCGATAATAACTGCATTATATGGGTAATAATGCATGTTATATTGATAATAATATAAGTAATAAGTATAATTATTACAGTTCTAGCGATAAAAACTGCATTATATGGGTAATAATGCACGTTATATTGCTAATAATATAAATAATAAGTATAATTATTACAGTTCTAGCGATAATAACTGCATTATATGGGCAATAATGCATGTTATATTGATAATATCGGGAGTAATAAATATAATTATTATAGTTCTTGCGATAATCATAGTAAAATATGGCTAATAGTGCATGTTCTATTGATAATAATAAAAGTAATAAGTATAATTATTACAGTTCTAGCGATAATAACTGCATTATATGGGTAATAATGCATGTTATATTGATGATAATGAAAGTAGTAAGTATGTTTATTACAGTTCTAGCGATAATAACTGCATTATATGCGTAATTATGCATGTTATATTGATAATATCGGGAGTAATAAATATAATTATTATAGTTCTTGCGATAATAATAGTAAAATATGGCTAATAGTGCATGTTCTATTGATAATAATAAAAGTAATAAGTATAATTATTACAGTTCTAGCGATAATAACTGCATTATATGGGTAATAATGCATGTTATATTGATAATAATAAAAGTAATAAGTATATTTATTATAGTTCTATCGATAATAACCGCATAATATGGGTAATAATGCATGTTATATTGATGATAATGAAAGTAGTAAGTATGTTTATTACAGTTCTAGCGATAATAACTGCATTATATGCGTAATTATGCATGTTATATTGATAATATCGGGAGTAATAAGTATAATTATTATAGTTCTAGCGACAATAATAGTAAAATATTGCTAATAGTGCATGTTATATTGATAATAATAAAAGTACTAAGTATATTTATTATAGTTCTAGCGATAATAACTGCATAATATGGGTAATAATGCATGTTATATTGCTAATATCGCGAGTAATAAGTATAATTACTATAGTTCTAGCGATAATAATAGTACAATATGGCTAATAGTGCATGTTATATTGATAATAATAAAAGTAATAAGTATATTTATTACAGTTCTATCGATAATAACTGCATAATATGGGTAATAATGCACGTTATATTGCTAACAATATAAATAATAAGTATAATTATTACAGTTCTAGCGATAATAACTGCATTATATGGGTAATAATGCACGTTATATTGCTAATATCGGGAGTAATAAGTATAATTACTATAGTTCTAGCGATAATAATAGTACAATATGGCTAATAGTGCATGTTATATTGATAATAATAAAAGTAATAAGTATATTTATTATAGTTCTATCGATAATGACTGCATAATATGGGTAATAATGCATGTTATATTGATGATAATGAAAGTAGTAAGTATGTTTATTACAGTTCTAGCAATAATAACTGCATTATATGCGTAATAATGCATGTTATATTTATAATAATATAAGTAATAAGTATATTTATTACAGTTCTATCGATAGAAACTGCATAATATGGGTAATAATGCATGTTATAGTGACGATAATAAAAGTAATACGTATATTTATTATAGTTCTAGCGATAATAACTGCATTATATGGGTAATAATGCATGTTATATTGATAATAATAAAAGTAATAAGTATATTTATTATACTTCTATCGATAATAACTGCATAATATGGGTAATAATGCATGTTATATTGATGATAATGAAAGTAGTAAGTATGTTTATTACAGTTCTAGCGATAATAACTGCATTATATGCGTAATAATGCATGTTATATTGATAATATCGGGAGTAATAAGTATAATTATTATAGTTCTAGCGACAATAATAGTAAAATATGGCTAATAGTGCATGTTATATTGATAATAATAAAAGTACTAAGTATATTTATTATAGTTCTAGCGATAATAACTGCATAATATGGGTAATAATGCATGTTATATTGATAATAATATAAGTAGTAAGTATATTTATTACAGTTCTATCGATAGAAACTGCATAATATGGTTAATAATACATGTTATATTGACGATAATAAAAGTAATACGTATATTTATTATAGTTCTAGCGATAATAACTGCATAATATGGGTGATAATGCATGTTATATTGATAATAATACAAGTAATAAGTATATTTATTATAGTTCTATCGATAATAACTGCATAATATGGGTAATAATGCACGTTATATTGCTAACAATATAAATAATAAGTATATTTATTATAGTTCTATCGATAATAACTGCATAATATGGGTGATAATGCATGTTATATTGATAATAATAAAAGTAATAAGTATATTTATTATAGTTCTATCGATAATAACTGCACAATATGGGTAATAATGCACGTTATATTGATGATAATAAAAGTAGTAAGTATATTTATTATAGTTCTACCGATTATAACTGCATAATATGGGTAATAATGCACGTTATATTGAGAATAATATAAGTAATAAGTATAATTATTACAGTTCTAGCGATAATAACTGCATTATTTGGGTAATAATGCATGTTATATTGATAATAATATAAGTAATAAGTATAATTATTACAGTTCTAGCGATAATAACTCCATTATATGGGTAATAATGCATGTTATATTGCTAATATCGGGAGTAATAAGTATAATTACTATAGTTCTAGCGATAATAATAGTACAATATGGCTAATAGTGCATGTTATATTGATAATAATAAAAGTAATAAGTATATTTATTACAGTTCTATCGATAATAACTGCATAATATGGGTAATAATGCATGTTATATTGATGATAATAAAAGTAATACGTATATTTATTATAGTTCTAGCGATAATAACTGCATAATATGGGTAATAATGCATGTTATATTGATAATAATATAAGTAATAAGTATAATTATTACAGTTCCAGCGATAATAACTGCATTATATGGGTAATAATGCACGTTATATTGCTAACAATATAAATAATAAGTATAATTATTATAGTTCTAGCGACAATAATAGTAAAATATGGCTAATAGTGCATGTTATATTGATAATAATAAAAGTAATAAGTATATTTATTATAGTTCTATCGATAATAACTGCATAATATGGGTAATAATGCATGTTATATTGATGATAATGAAAGTAGTAAGTATATTTATTACAGTTCTAGCGATAATAACTGCATTATATGCGTAATAATGCATGTTATATTTATAATAATATAAGTAATAAGTATATTTATTACAGTTCTATCGATAGAAACTGCATAATATGGGTAATAATGCATGTTATATTGACGATAATAAAAGTAATACGTATATTTATTATAGTTCTAGCGATAATAACTGCATAATATGGGTGATAATGCATGTTATATTGATAATAATATAAGTAATAAGTATAATTATTACAGTTCTAGCGATAATAACTGCATTATTTGGGTAATAATGCATGTTATATTGATAATAATATAAGTAATAAGTATAATTATTACAGTTCTAGCGATAATAACTCCATTATATGGGTAATAATGCATGTTATATTGCTAATATCGGGAGTAATAAGTATAATTACTATAGTTCTAGCGATAATAATAGTACAATATGGCTAATAGTGCATGTTATATTGATAATAATAAAAGTAATAAGTATATTTGTTACAGTTCTATCGATAATAACTGCATAATATGGGTAATAATGCATGTTATATTGATGATAATAAAAGTAATACGTATATTTATTATAGTTCTAGCGATAATAACTGCATAATATGGGTAATAATGCATGTTATATTGATAATAATATAAGTAATAAGTATAATTATTACAGTTCTAGCGATAATAACTGCATTATATGGGTAATAATGCACGTTATATTGCTAACAATATAAATAATAAGTATAATTATTATAGTTCTAGCGACAATAATAGTAAAATATGGCTAATAGTGCATGTTATATTGATAATAATAAAAGTACTAAGTATATTTATTATAGTTCTAGCGATAATAACTGCATAATATGGGTAATAATGCATGTTATATTGCTAATATCGCGAGTAATAAGTATAATTACTATAGTTCTAGCGATAATAATAGTACAATATGGCTAATAGTGCATGTTATATTGATAATAATAAAAGTAATAAGTATATTTATTACAGTTCTAGCGATAATAACTGCATTATTTGGGTAATAATGCATGTTATATTGATAATAATATAAGTAATAAGTATAATTATTACAGTTCTAGCGATAATAACTCCATTATATGGGTAATAATGCATGTTATATTGCTAATATCGGGAGTAATAAGTATAATTACTATAGTTCTAGCGATAATAATAGTACAATATGGCTAATAGTGCATGTTATATTGATAATAATAAAAGTAATAAGTATATTTGTTACAGTTCTATCGATAATAACTGCATAATATGGGTAATAATGCATGTTATATTGATGATAATAAAAGTAATACGTATATTTATTATAGTTCTAGCGATAATAACTGCATAATATGGGTAATAATGCATGTTATATTGATAATAATATAAGTAATAAGTATAATTATTACAGTTCTAGCGATAATAACTGCATTATATGGGTAATAATGCACGTTATATTGCTAACAATATAAATAATAAGTATAATTATTATAGTTCTAGCGACAATAATAGTAAAATATGGCTAATAGTGCATGTTATATTGATAATAATAAAAGTACTAAGTATATTTATTATAGTTCTAGCGATAATAACTGCATAATATGGGTAATAATGCATGTTATATTGCTAATATCGCGAGTAATAAGTATAATTACTATAGTTCTAGCGATAATAATAGTACAATATGGCTAATAGTGCATGTTATATTGATAATAATAAAAGTAATAAGTATATTTATTACAGTTCTATCGATAATAACTGCATAATATGGGTAATAATGTACGTTATATTGCTAACAATATAAATAATAAGTATAATTATTACAGTTCTAGCGATAATAACTGCATTATATGCGTAATAATGCACGTTATATTGCTAATATCGGGAGTAATAAGTATAATTACTATAGTTCTAGCGATAATAATAGTACAATATGGCTAATAGTGCATGTTATATTGATAATAATAAAAGTAATAAGTATATTTATTATAGTTCTATCGATAATGACTGCAGAATATGGGTAATAATGCATGTTATATTGATGATAATGAAAGTAGTAAGTATGTTTATTACAGTTCTAGCAATAATAACTGCATTATATGCGTAATAATGCATGTTATATTTATAATAATATAAGTAATAAGTATATTTATTACAGTTCTATCGATAGAAACTGCATAATATGGGTAATAATGCATGTTATAGTGACGATAATAAAAGTAATACGTATATTTATTATAGTTCTAGCGATAATAACTGCATTATATGGGTAATAATGCATGTTATATTGATAATAATAAAAGTAATAAGTATATTTATTATACTTCTATCGATAATAACTGCATAATATGGGTAATAATGCATGTTATATTGATGATAATGAAAGTAGTAAGTATGTTTATTACAGTTCTAGCGATAATAACTGCATTATATGCGTAATAATGCATGTTATATTGATAATATCGGGAGTAATAAGTATAATTATTATAGTTCTAGCGACAATAATAGTAAAATATGGCTAATAGTGCATGTTATATTGATAATAATAAAAGTACTAAGTATATTTATTATAGTTCTAGCGATAATAACTGCATAATATGGGTAATAATGCATGTTATACTGATAATAATATAAGTAATAAGTATATTTATTACAGTTCTATCGATAGAAACTGCATAATATGGTTAATAATACATGTTATATTGACGATAATAAAAGTAATACGTATATTTATTATAGTTCTAGCGATAATAACTGCATAATATGGGTGATAATGCATGTTATATTGATAATAATAAAAGTAATAAGTATATTTATTATAGTTCTATCGATAATAACTGCATAATATGGGTAATAATGCACGTTATATTGCTAACAATATAAATAATAAGTATATTTATTATAGTTCTATCGATAATAACTGCATAATATGGGTGATAATGCATGTTATATTGATAATAATAAAAGTAATAAGTATATTTATTATAGTTCTATCGATAATAACTGCACAATATGGGTAATAATGCACGTTATATTGATGATAATAAAAGTAGTAAGTATATTTATTATAGTTCTACCGATTATAACTGCATAATATGGGTAATAATGCACGTTATATTGAGAATAATATAAGTAATAAGTATAATTATTACAGTTCTAGCGATAATAACTGCATTATTTGGGTAATAATGCATGTTATATTGATAATAATATAAGTAATAAGTATAATTATTACAGTTCTAGCGATAATAACTCCATTATATGGGTAATAATGCATGTTATATTGCTAATATCGGGAGTAATAAGTATAATTACTATAGTTCTAGCGATAATAATAGTACAATATGGCTAATAGTGCATGTTATATTGATAATAATAAAAGTAATAAGTATATTTATTACAGTTCTATCGATAATAACTGCATAATATGGGTAATAATGCATGTTATATTGATGATAATAAAAGTAATACGTATATTTATTATAGTTCTAGCGATAATAACTGCATAATATGGGTAATAATGCATGTTATATTGATAATAATATAAGTAGTAAGTATATTTATTACAGTTCTATCGATAGAAACTGCATAATATGGTTAATAATACATGTTATATTGACGATAATAAAAGTAATACGTATATTTATTATAGTTCTAGCGATAATAACTGCATAATATGGGTAATAATGCATGTTATATTGATGATAATGAAAGTAGTAAGTATATTTATTACAGTTCTAGCGATAATAACTGCATTATATGCGTAATAATGCATGTTATATTTATAATAATATAAGTAATAAGTATATTTATTACAGTTCTATCGATAGAAACTGCATAATATGGGTAATAATGCATGTTATATTGACGATAATAAAAGTAATACGTATATTTATTGTAGTTCTAGCGTAATAACTGCATAATATGGGTGATAATGCATGTTATATTGATAATAATATAAGTAATAAGTATAATTATTACAGTTCTAGCGATAATAACTGCATTATTTGGGTAATAATGCATGTTATATTGATAATAATATAAGTAATAAGTATAATTATTACAGTTCTAGCGATAATAACCCCATTATATGGGTAATAATGCATGTTATATTGCTAATATCGGGAGTAATAAGTATAATTACTATAGTTCTAGCGATAATAATAGTACAATATGGCTAATAGTGCATGTTATATTGATAATAATAAAAGTAATAAGTATATTTATTACAGTTCTATCGATAATAACTGCATAATATGGGTAATAATGCATGTTATATTGATGATAATAAAAGTAATACGTATATTTATTATAGTTCTAGCGATAATAACTGCATAATATGGGTAATAATGCATGTTATATTGATAATAATATAAGTAATAAGTATAATTATTACAGTTCTAGCGATAATAACTGCATTATATGGGTAATAATGCACGTTATATTGCTAACAATATAAATAATAAGTATAATTATTATAGTTCTAGCGACAATAATAGTAAAATATGGCTAATAGTGCATGTTATATTGATAATAATAAAAGTAATAAGTATATTTATTATAGTTCCAGCGATAATAACTGCATAATATGGGTAATAATGCATGTTATATTGATAATATCGGGAGTAATAAGTATAATTACTATATTTCTAGTGATAATAATAGTACAATATGGCTAATAGTGCATGTTATGTTGATAATAACAAAAGTAATAAGTATATTTATTACAGTTCTATCGATAATAACTGCATAATATGGGTAATAATGCATGTTATATTGATGATAATAAAAGTAATACGTATATTTATTATAGTTCTAGCGATAATAACTGCATAATATGGGTAATAATGCATGTTATATTGATAATAATATAAGTAATAAGTATAATTATTACAGTTCTAGCGATAATAACTGCATTATATGGGTAATGATGCACGTTATATTGCTAATATCGGGAGTAATAAGTATAATTACTATAGTTCTAGCGATAATAATAGTACAATATGGCTAATAGTGCATGTTATATTGATAATAATAAAAGTAATAAGTATATTTATTACAGTTCTATCGATAATAACTGCATAATATGGGCAATAATGCATGTTATATTGATGATAATAAAAGTAATACGTATATTTATTATAGTTCTAGCGATAATAACTGCATTATATGGGTAATAATGCACGTTATATTGCTAATAATATAAATAATAAGTATAATTATTACAGTTCTAGCGATAATAACTGCATTATATGGGCAATAATGCATGTTATATTGATAATATCGGGAGTAATAAATATAATTATTATAGTTCTTGCGATAATAATAGTAAAATATGGCTAATAGTGCATGTTCTATTGATAATAATAAAAGTAATAAGTATAATTATTACAGTTCTAGCGATAATAACTGCATTATATGGGTAATAATGCATGTTATATTGATAATAATAAAAGTAGTAAGTATGTTTATTACAGTTCTAGCGATAATAACTGCATTATATGCGTAATTATGCATGTTATATTGATAATATCGGGAGTAATAAGTATAATTATTATAGTTCTAGCGACAATAATAGTAAAATATGGCTAATAGTGCATGTTATATTGATAATAATAAAAGTACTAAGTATATTTATTATAGTTCTAGCGATAATAACTGCATAATATGGGTAATAATGCATGTTATATTGCTAATATCGCGAGTAATAAGTATAATTACTATAGTTCTAGCGATAATAATAGTACAATATGGCTAATAGTGCATGTTATATTGATAATAATAAAAGTAATAAGTATATTTATTACAGTTCTATCGATAATAACTGCATAATATGGGTAATAATGCACGTTATATTGCTAACAATATAAATAATAAGTATAATTATTACAGTTCTAGCGATAATAACTGCATTATATGGGTAATAATGCACGTTATATTGCTAATATCGGGAGTAATAAGTATAATTACTATAGTTCTAGCGATAATAATAGTACAATATGGCTAATAGTGCATGTTATATTGATAATAATAAAAGTAATAAGTATATTTATTATAGTTCTATCGATAATGACTGCATAATATGGGTAATAATGCATGTTATATTGATGATAATGAAAGTAGTAAGTATGTTTATTACAGTTCTAGCGATAATAACTGCATTATATGCGTAATAATGCATGTTATATTGATAATATCGGGAGTAATAAGTATAATTATTATAGTTCTAGCGACAATAATAGTAAAATATGGCTAATAGTGCATGTTATATTGATAATAATAAAAGTACTAAGTATATTTATTATAGTTCTAGCGATAATAACTGCATAATATGGGTAATAATGCATGTTATATTGATAATAATATAAGTAGTAAGTATATTTATTACAGTTCTATCGATAGAAACTGCATAATATGGTTAATAATACATGTTATATTGACGATAATAAAAGTAATACGTATATTTATTATAGTTCTAGCGATAATAACTGCATAATATGGGTGATAATGCATGTTATATTGATAATAATAAAAGTAATAAGTATATTTATTATAGTTCTATCGATAATAACTGCATAATATGGGTAATAATGCACGTTATATTGCTAACAATATAAATAATAAGTATATTTATTATAGTTCTATCGATAATAACTGCATAATATGGGTGATAATGCATGTTATATTGATAATAATAAAAGTAATAAGTATATTTATTATAGTTCTATCGATAATAACTGCACAATATGGGTAATAATGCACGTTATATTGATGATAATAAAAGTAGTAAGTATATTTATTATAGTTCTACCGATTATAACTGCATAATATGGGTAATAATGCACGTTATATTGAGAATAATATAAGTAATAAGTATAATTATTACAGTTCTAGCGATAATAACTGCATTATTTGGGTAATAATGCATGTTATATTGATAATAATATAAGTAATAAGTATAATTATTACAGTTCTAGCGATAATAACTCCATTATATGGGTAATAATGCATGTTATATTGCTAATATCGGGAGTAATAAGTATAATTACTATAGTTCTAACGATAATAATAGTACAATATGGCTAATAGTGCATGTTATATTGATAATAATAAAAGTAATAAGTATATTTATTACAGTTCTATCGATAATAACTGCATAATATGGGTAATAATGAATGTTATATTGATGATAATAAAAGTAATACGTATATTTATTATAGTTCTAGCGATAATAACTGCATAATATGGGTAATAATGCATGTTATATTGATAATAATATAAGTAATAAGTATAATTATTACAGTTCTAGCGATAATAACTGCATTATATGGGTAATAATGCACGTTATATTGCTAACAATATAAATAATAAGTATAATTATTATAGTTCTAGCGACAATAATAGTAAAATATGGCTAATAGTGCATGTTATATTGATAATAATAAAAGTAATAAGTATATTTATTATAGTTCTATCGATAATAACTGCATAATATGGGTAATAATGCATGTTATATTGATGATAATGAAAGTAGTAAGTATATTTATTACAGTTCTAGCGATAATAACTGCATTATATGCGTAATAATGCATGTTATATTTATAATAATATAAGTAATAAGTATATTTATTACAGTTCTATCGATAGAAACTGCATAATATGGGTAATAATGCATGTTATATTGACGATAATAAAAGTAATACGTATATTTATTATAGTTCTAGCGATAATAACTGCATAATATGGGTGATAATGCATGTTATATTGATAATAATATAAGTAATAAGTATAATTATTACAGTTCTAGCGATAATAACTGCATTATTTGGGTAATAATGCATGTTATATTGATAATAATATAAGTAATAAGTATAATTATTACAGTTCTAGCGATAATAACTCCATTATATGGGTAATAATGCATGTTATATTGCTAATATCGGGAGTAATAAGTATAATTACTATAGTTCTAGCGATAATAATAGTACAATATGGCTAATAGTGCATGTTATATTGATAATAATAAAAGTAATAAGTATATTTATTACAGTTCTATCGATAATAACTGCATAATATGGGTAATAATGCATGTTATATTGATGATAATAAAAGTAATACGTATATTTATTATAGTTCTAGCGATAATAACTGCATAATATGGGTAATAATGCATGTTATATTGATAATAATATAAGTAATAAGTATAATTATTACAGTTCTAGCGATAATAACTGCATTATATGGGTAATAATGCACGTTATATTGCTAACAATATAAATAATAAGTATAATTATTATAGTTCTAGCGACAATAATAGTAAAATATGGCTAATAGTGCATGTTATATTGATAATAATAAAAGTACTAAGTATATTTATTATAGTTCTAGCGATAATAACTGCATAATATGGGTAATAATGCATGTTATATTGCTAATATCGCGAGTAATAAGTATAATTACTATAGTTCTAGCGATAATAATAGTACAATATGGCTAATAGTGCATGTTATATTGATAATAATAAAAGTAATAAGTATATTTATTATAGTTCTATCGATAATGACTGCAGAATATGGGTAATAATGCATGTTATATTGATGATAATGAAAGTAGTAAGTATGTTTATTACAGTTCTAGCAATAATAACTGCATTATATGCGTAATAATGCATGTTATATTTATAATAATATAAGTAATAAGTATATTTATTACAGTTCTATCGATAGAAACTGCATAATATGGGTAATAATGCATGTTATAGTGACGATAATAAAAGTAATACGTATATTTATTATAGTTCTAGCGATAATAACTGCATTATATGGGTAATAATGCATGTTATATTGATAATAATAAAAGTAATAAGTATATTTATTATACTTCTATCGATAATAACTGCATAATATGGGTAATAATGGATGTTATATTGATGATAATGAAAGTAGTAAGTATGTTTATTACAGTTCTAGCGATAATAACTGCATTATATGCGTAATAATGCATGTTATATTGATAATATCGGGAGTAATAAGTATAATTATTATAGTTCTAGCGACAATAATAGTAAAATATGGCTAATAGTGCATGTTATATTGATAATAATAAAAGTACTAAGTATATTTATTATAGTTCTAGCGATAATAACTGCATAATATGGGTAATAATGCATGTTATATTGATAATAATATAAGTAATAAGTATATTTATTACAGTTCTATCGATAGAAACTGCATAATATGGTTAATAATACATGTTATATTGACGATAATAAAAGTAATACGTATATTTATTATAGTTCTAGCGATAATAACTGCATAATATGGGTGATAATGCATGTTATATTGATAATAATAAAAGTAATAAGTATATTTATTATAGTTCTATCGATAATAACTGCATAATATGGGTAATAATGCACGTTATATTGCTAACAATATAAATAATAAGTATATTTATTATAGTTCTATCGATAATAACTGCATAATATGGGTGATAATGCATGTTATATTGATAATAATAAAAGTAATAAGTATATTTATTATAGTTCTATCGATAATAACTGCACAATATGGGTAATAATGCACGTTATATTGATGATAATAAAAGTAGTAAGTATATTTATTATAGTTCTACCGATTATAACTGCATAATATGGGTAATAATGCACGTTATATTGAGAATAATATAAGTAATAAGTATAATTATTACAGTTCTAGCGATAATAACTGCATTATTTGGGTAATAATGCATGTTATATTGATAATAATATAAGTAATAAGTATAATTATTACAGTTCTAGCGATAATAACTCCATTATATGGGTAATAATGCATGTTATATTGCTAATATCGGGAGTAATAAGTATAATTACTATAGTTCTAACGATAATAATAGTACAATATGGCTAATAGTGCATGTTATATTGATAATAATAAAAGTAATAAGTATATTTATTACAGTTCTATCGATAATAACTGCATAATATGGGTAATAATGCATGTTATATTGATGATAATAAAAGTAATACGTATATTTATTATAGTTCTAGCGATAATAACTGCATAATATGGGTAATAATGCATGTTATATTGATAATAATATAAGTAATAAGTATAATTATTACAGTTCTAGCGATAATAACTGCATTATATGGGTAATAATGCACGTTATATTGCTAACAATATAAATAATAAGTATAATTATTATAGTTCTAGCGACAATAATAGTAAAATATGGCTAATAGTGCATGTTATATTGATAATAATAAAAGTAATAAGTATATTTATTATAGTTCTATCGATAATAACTGCATAATATGGGTAATAATGCATGTTATATTGATGATAATGAAAGTAGTAAGTATATTTATTACAGTTCTAGCGATAATAACTGCATTATATGCGTAATAATGCATGTTATATTTATAATAATATAAGTAATAAGTATATTTATTACAGTTCTATCGATAGAAACTGCATAATATGGGTAATAATGCATGTTATATTGACGATAATAAAAGTAATACGTATATTTATTATAGTTCTAGCGATAATAACTGCATAATATGGGTGATAATGCATGTTATATTGATAATAATATAAGTAATAAGTATAATTATTACAGTTCTAGCGATAATAACTGCATTATTTGGGTAATAATGCATGTTATATTGATAATAATATAAGTAATAAGTATAATTATTACAGTTCTAGCGATAATAACTCCATTATATGGGTAATAATGCATGTTATATTGCTAATATCGGGAGTAATAAGTATAATTACTATAGTTCTAGCGATAATAATAGTACAATATGGCTAATAGTGCATGTTATATTGATAATAATAAAAGTAATAAGTATATTTATTACAGTTCTATCGATAATAACTGCATAATATGGGTAATAATGCATGTTATATTGATGATAATAAAAGTAATACGTATATTTATTATAGTTCTAGCGATAATAACTGCATAATATGGGTAATAATGCATGTTATATTGATAATAATATAAGTAATAAGTATAATTATTACAGTTCTAGCGATAATAACTGCATTATATGGGTAATAATGCACGTTATATTGCTAACAATATAAATAATAAGTATAATTATTATAGTTCTAGCGACAATAATAGTAAAATATGGCTAATAGTGCATGTTATATTGATAATAATAAAAGTACTAAGTATATTTATTATAGTTCTAGCGATAATAACTGCATAATATGGGTAATAATGCATGTTATATTGCTAATATCGCGAGTAATAAGTATAATTACTATAGTTCTAGCGATAATAATAGTACAATATGGCTAATAGTGCATGTTATATTGATAATAATAAAAGTAATAAGTATATTTATTATAGTTCTATCGATAATGACTGCAGAATATGGGTAATAATGCATGTTATATTGATGATAATGAAAGTAGTAAGTATGTTTATTACAGTTCTAGCAATAATAACTGCATTATATGCGTAATAATGCATGTTATATTTATAATAATATAAGTAATAAGTATATTTATTACAGTTCTATCGATAGAAACTGCATAATATGGGTAATAATGCATGTTATAGTGACGATAATAAAAGTAATACGTATATTTATTATAGTTCTAGCGATAATAACTGCATTATATGGGTAATAATGCATGTTATATTGATAATAATAAAAGTAATAAGTATATTTATTATACTTCTATCGATAATAACTGCATAATATGGGTAATAATGCATGTTATATTGATGATAATGAAAGTAGTAAGTATGTTTATTACAGTTCTAGCGATAATAACTGCATTATATGCGTAATAATGCATGTTATATTGATAATATCGGGAGTAATAAGTATAATTATTATAGTTCTAGCGACAATAATAGTAAAATATGGCTAATAGTGCATGTTATATTGATAATAATAAAAGTACTAAGTATATTTATTATAGTTCTAGCGATAATAACTGCATAATATGGGTAATAATGCATGTTATATTGATAATAATATAAGTAATAAGTATATTTATTACAGTTCTATCGATAGAAACTGCATAATATGGTTAATAATACATGTTATATTGACGATAATAAAAGTAATACGTATATTTATTATAGTTCTAGCGATAATAACTGCATAATATGGGTGATAATGCATGTTATATTGATAATAATAAAAGTAATAAGTATATTTATTATAGTTCTATCGATAATAACTGCATAATATGGGTAATAATGCACGTTATATTGCTAACAATATAAATAATAAGTATATTTATTATAGTTCTATCGATAATAACTGCATAATATGGGTGATAATGCATGTTATATTGATAATAATAAAAGTAATAAGTATATTTATTATAGTTCTATCGATAATAACTGCACAATATGGGTAATAATGCACGTTATATTGATGATAATAAAAGTAGTAAGTATATTTATTATAGTTCTACCGATTATAACTGCATAATATGGGTAATAATGCACGTTATATTGAGAATAATATAAGTAATAAGTATAATTATTACAGTTCTAGCGATAATAACTGCATTATTTGGGTAATAATGCATGTTATATTGATAATAATATAAGTAATAAGTATAATTATTACAGTTCTAGCGATAATAACTCCATTATATGGGTAATAATGCATGTTATATTGCTAATATCGGGAGTAATAAGTATAATTACTATAGTTCTAGCGATAATAATAGTACAATATGGCTAATAGTGCATGTTATATTGATGATAATAAAAGTAATACGTATATTTATTATAGTTCTAGCGATAATAACTGCATAATATGGGTAATAATGCATGTTATATTGATAATAATATAAGTAATAAGTATAATTATTACAGTTCTAGCGATAATAACTGCATTATATGGGTAATAATGCACGTTATATTGCTAACAATATAAATAATAAATATAATTATTATAGTTCTAGCGACAATAATAGTAAAATATGGCTAATAGTGCATGTTATATTGATAATAATAAAAGTAATAAGTATATTTATTATAGTTCTATCGATAATAACTGCATAATATGGGTAATAATGCATGTTATATTGATGATAATGAAAGTAGTAAGTATATTTATTACAGTTCTAGCGATAATAACTGCATTATATGCGTAATAATGCATGTTATATTTATAATAATATAAGTAATAAGTATATTTATTACAGTTCTATCGATAGAAACTGCATAATACGGGTAATAATGCATGTTATATTGACGATAATAAAAGTAATACGTATATTTATTATAGTTCTAGCGATAATAACTGCATAATATGGGTGATAATGCATGTTATATTGATAATAATATAAGTAATAAGTATAATTATTACAGTTCTAGCGATAATAACTGCATTATTTGGGTAATAATGCATGTTATATTGATAATAATATAAGTAATAAGTATAATTATTACAGTTCTAGCGATAATAACTCCATTATATGGGTAATAATGCATGTTATATTGCTAATATCGGGAGTAATAAGTATAATTACTATAGTTCTAGCGATAATAATAGTACAATATGGCTAATAGTGCATGTTATATTGATAATAATAAAAGTAATAAGTATATTTATTACAGTTCTATCGATAATAACTGCATAATATGGGTAATAATGCATGTTATATTGATGATAATAAAAGTAATACGTATATTTATTATAGTTCTAGCGATAATAACTGCATAATATGGGTAATAATGCATGTTATATTGATAATAATATAAATAATAAGTATAATTATTACAGTTCTAGCGATAATAACTGCATTATATGGGTAATAATGCACGTTATATTGCTAACAATATAAATAATAAGTATAATTATTATAGTTCTAGCGACAATAATAGTAAAATATGGCTAATAGTGCATGTTATATTGATAATAATAAAAGTAATAAGTATATTTATTATAGTTCCAGCGATAATAACTGCATAATATGGGTAATAATGCATGTTATATTGATAATATCGGGAGTAATAAGTATAATTACTATATTTCTAGTGATAATAATAGTACAATATGGCTAATAGTGCATGTTATGTTGATAATAACAAAAGTAATAAGTATATTTATTACAGTTCTATCGATAATAACTGCATAATATGGGTAATAATGCATGTTATATTGATGATAATAAAAGTAATACGTATATTTATTATAGTTCTAGCGATAATAACTGCATAATATGGGTAATAATGCATGTTATATTGATAATAATATAAGTAATAAGTATAATTATTACAGTTCTAGCGATAATAACTGCATTATATGGGTAATGATGCACGTTATATTGCTAATATCGGGAGTAACAAGTATAATTACTATAGTTCTAGCGATAATAATAGTACAATATGGCTAATAGTGCGCGTCATATTGCTAATAATAAAAGTAATAAGTATATTTATTACAGGTCTATCGATAATAACTGCATAATATGGGTAATAATGCATGTTATATTGATGATAATAAAAGTAATACGTATATTTATTATAGTTCTAGCGATAATAACTGCATTATATGGGTAAAAATGCATGTTATATTGATAATAATATAAGTAATAAGTATAATTATTACAGTTCCAGCGATAATAACTGCATTATATGGGTAATAATGCACGTTATATTGCTAATAATATAAATAATAAGTATAATTATTACAGTTCTAGCGATAATAACTGCATTATACGGGCAATAATGCATGTTATATTGATAATATCGGGAGTAATAAATATAATTATTATAGTTCTTGCGATAATAATAGTAAAATATGGCTAATAGTGCATGTTCTATTGATAATAATAAAAGTAATAAGTATAATTATTACAGTTCTAGCGATAATAACTCCATTATATGGGTAATAATGCATGTTATATTGATAATATCGGGAGTAATAACTATAATTATTATAGTTCTGGCGACAATAATAGTAAACTATGGCTAATAGTGCATGTTATATTGATAATAATAAAAGTAATAAGTATATTTATTATAGTTCTAGCGATAATAACTGCATAATATGGGTAATAATGCATGTTATATTGATAATAATGTAAGTAATAAGTATATTTATTACAGTTCTATCGATAGAAACTGCATAAGATGGGTAATAATGCATGTTATATTGACGATAATAAAAGTAATACGTATATTTATTATAGTTCTAGCGATAATAACTGCATAATATGGATGATAATGCATGTTATATTGATAATAATAAAAGTAATAAGTATATTTATTATAGTTCTATCGATAATAACTGCATAATATGGGTAATAATGCACGTTATATTGATGATAATAAAAGTAGTAAGTATATTTATTATAGTTCTACCGATTATAACTGCATAATATGGGTAATAATGCACGTTATATTGAGAATAATATAAGTAATAAGTATAATTATTACAGTTCTAGCGATAATAACTGCATTATGTGGGTAATAATGCATGTTATATTGATAATAATATAAGTAATAAGTATAATTATTACAGTTCTAGCGATAATAACTCCATTATATGGGTAATAATGCATGTTATATTGATAATAATATAAGTAATAAGTATAATTATTACAGTTCTAGCGATAATAGCTGCATAATATGGGTAATAATGCACGTTATATTGCTAATAATATAAATAATAGGTATAATTATTTCAGTTCTAGCGATAATAACTGCATTATATGGGTAATAATGCATGTTATATTGATAATAATAAAAGTAATAAGTATATTTATTACAGTTCTATCGATAATAACTGCATAATATGTGTAATAATGCATGTTATATTGATGATAATAAAAGTAATAAGTATAATTATTACAGTTCTAGCGATAATAACTGCATTATATGGGTAATAATGCACGTTATATTGCTAATAATATAAGTAATATGTATAATTATTACGGTTCTAGCGATAATAACTGCATTATATGGGTAATAATGCATGTTATATTGATAATAATATAAGTTATAAGTATAATTATTACAGTTCTAGCGATAATAACTGCATTATATGGGTAATAATGCACGTTATATTGCTAATAATATAAATAATAAGTATAATTATTATAGTTCTTGCGATAATAATAGTAAAATATGGCTAATAGTGCATGTTCTATTGATAATAATAAAAGTAATAAGTATATTTATTATAGTTCTGGCGATAATAACTGCATAATATGGGTAATAATGCATGTTATATTGATGATAATAAAAGTAATACGTATATTTATTATAGTTCTAGCGATAATAACTGCATAATATGGGTAATAATGCATGTTATATTGATAATAATATAAGTAATAAGTATAATTATTACAGTTCTAGCGATAATAACTGCATTATATGGGTAATAATGCACGTTATATTGCTAACAATATAAATAATAAGTATAATTATTATAGTTCTAGCGACAATAATAGTAAAATATGGCTAATAGTGCATGTTATATTGATAATAATAAAAGTAATAAGTATATTTATTATAGTTCTATCGATAATAACTGCATAATATGGGTAATAATGCATGTTATATTGATGATAATGAAAGTAGTAAGTATATTTATTACAGTTCTAGCGATAATAACTGCATTATATGCGTAATAATGCATGTTATATTTATAATAATATAAGTAATAAGTATATTTATTACAGTTCTATCGATAGAAACTGCATAATATGGGTAATAATGCATGTTATATTGACGATAATAAAAGTAATACGTATATTTATTATAGTTCTAGCGATAATAACTGCATAATATGGGTGATAATGCATGTTATATTGATAATAATATAAGTAATAAGTATAATTATTACAGTTCTAGCGATAATAACTGCATTATTTGGGTAATAATGCATGTTATATTGATAATAATATAAGTAATAAGTATAAATATTACAGTTCTAGCGATAATAACTCCATTATATGGGTAATAATGCATGTTATATTGCTAATATCGGGAGTAATAAGTATAATTACTATAGTTCTAGCGATAATAATAGTACAATATGGCTAATAGTGCATGTTATATTGATAATAATAAAAGTAATAAGTATATTTATTACAGTTCTATCGATAATAACTGCATAATATGGGTAATAATGCATGTTATATTGATGATAATAAAAGTAATACGTATATTTATTATAGTTCTAGCGATAATAACTGCATAATATGGGTAATAATGCATGTTATATTGATAATAATATAAGTAATAAGTATAATTATTACAGTTCTAGCGATAATAACTGCATTATATGGGTAATAATGCATGTTATATTGATAATAATATAAGTAATAAGTATAATTATTACAGTTCTAGCGATAATAACTGCATTATATGGGTAATAATGCACGTTATATTGCTAATAATATAAATAATAAGTATAATTATTACAGTTCTAGCGATAATAACTGCATTATATGGGCAATAATGCATGTTATATTGATAATATCGGGAGTAATAAATATAATTATTATAGTTCTTGCGATAATAATAGTAAAATATGGCTAATAGTGCATGTTCTATTGATAATAATAAAAGTAATAAGTATAATTATTACAGTTCTAGCGATAATAACTGCATTATATGGGTAATAATGCATGTTATATTGATAATAATAAAAGTAATAAGTATATTTATTATAGTTCTATCGATAATAACCGCATAATATGGGTAATAATGCATGTTATATTGATGATAATGAAAGTAGTAAGTATGTTTATTACAGTTCTAGCGATAATAACTGCATTATATGCGTAATTATGCATGTTATATTGATAATATCGGGAGTAATAAGTATAATTATTATAGTTCTAGCGACAATAATAGTAAAATATGGCTAATAGTGCATGTTATATTGATAATAATAAAAGTACTAAGTATATTTATTATAGTTCTAGCGATAATAACTGCATAATATGGGTAATAATGCATGTTATATTGCTAATATCGCGAGTAATAAGTATAATTACTATAGTTCTAGCGATAATAATAGTACAATATGGCTAATAGTGCATGTTATATTGATAATAATAAAAGTAATAAGTATATTTATTACAGTTCTATCGATAATAACTGCATAATATGGGTAATAATGCATGTTATATTGATGATAATAAAAGTAATACGTATATTTATTATAGTTCTAGCGATAATAACTGCATAATATGGGTAATAATGCATGTTATATTGATAATAATATAAGTAATAAGTATAATTATTACAGTTCTAGCGATAATAACTGCATTATATGGGTAATAATGCACGTTATATTGCTAACAATATAAATAATAAGTATAATTATTATAGTTCTAGCGACAATAATAGTAAAATATGGCTAATAGTGCATGTTATATTGATAATAGTAAAAGTAATAAGTATATTTATTATAGTTCTATCGATAATAACTGCATAATATGGGTAATAATGCATGTTATATTGATGATAATGAAAGTAGTAAGTATATTTATTACAGTTCTAGCGATAATAACTGCATTATATGCGTAATAATGCATGTTATATTTATAATAATATAAGTAATAAGTATATTTATTACAGTTCTATCGATAGAAACTGCATAATATGGGTAATAATGCATGTTATATTGACGATAATAAAAGTAATACGTATATTTATTATAGTTCTAGCGATAATAACTGCATAATATGGGTGATAATGCATGTTATATTGATAATAATATAAGTAATAAGTATAATTATTACAGTTCTAGCGATAATAACTGCATTATTTGGGTAATAATGCATGTTATATTGATAATAATATAAGTAATAAGTATAATTATTACAGTTCTAGCGATAATAACTGCATAATATGGGTAATAATGCACGTTATATTGCTAATAATATAAGTAATAAGTATAATTATTACAGTTCTAGCGATAATAACTCCATTATATGGGTAATAATGCATGTTATATTGATAATAATAAAAGTAATAAGTATATTTATTATAGTTCTATCGATAATAACTGCATTATATGGGTAATAATGCACGTTATATTGCTAATATCGGGAGTAATAAGTATAATTACTATAGTTCTAGCGATAATAATAGTACAATATGGCTAATAGTGCATGTTATATTGATAATAATAAAAGTAATAAGTATATTTATTACAGTTCTATCGATAATAACTGCATAATATGGGTAATAATGCATGTTATATTGATGATAATAAAAGTAATACGTATATTTATTATAGTTCTAGCGATAATAACTGCATTATATGGGTAATAATGCATGTTATATTGATAATAATATAAGTAATAAGTATAATTATTACAGTTCTAGCGATAATAACTGCATTATATGGGTAATAATGCACGTTATATTGCTAATAATATAAATAATAAGTATAATTATTACAGTTCTAGCGATAATAACTGCATTATATGGGCAATAATGCATGTTATATTGATAATATCGGGAGTAATAAATATAATTATTATAGTTCTTGCGATAATAATAGTAAAATATGGCTAATAGTGCATGTTCTATTGATAATAATAAAAGTAATAAGTATAATTATTACAGTTCTAGCGATAATAACTGCATTATATGGGTAATAATGCATGTTATATTGATAATAATAAAAGTAATAAGTATATTTATTATAGTTCTATCGATAATAACCGCATAATATGGGTAATAATGCATGTTATATTGATGATAATGAAAGTAGTAAGTATGTTTATTACAGTTCTAGCGATAATAACTGCATTATATGCGTAATTATGCATGTTATATTGATAATATCGGGAGTAATAAGTATAATTATTATAGTTCTAGCGACAATAATAGTAAAATATGGCTAATAGTGCATGTTATATTGATAATAATAAAAGTACTAAGTATATTTATTATAGTTCTAGCGATAATAACTGCATAATATGGGTAATAATGCATGTTATATTGCTAATATCGCGAGTAATAAGTATAATTACTATAGTTCCAGCGATAATAATAGTACAATATGGCTAATAGTGCATGTTATATTGATAATAATAAAAGTAATAAGTATATTTATTACAGTTCTATCGATAATAACTGCATAATATGGGTAATAATGCATGTTATATTGATGATAATAAAAGTAATACGTATATTTATTATAGTTCTAGCGATAATAACTGCATAATATGGGTAATAATGCATGTTATATTGATAATAATATAAGTAATAAGTATAATTATTACAGTTCTAGCGATAATAACTGCATTATATGGGTAATAATGCACGTTATATTGCTAACAATATAAATAATAAGTATAATTATTATAGTTCTAGCGACAATAATAGTAAAATATGGCTAATAGTGCATGTTATATTGATAATAATAAAAGTAATAAGTATATTTATTATAGTTCTATCGATAATAACTGCATAATATGGGTAATAATGCATGTTATATTGATGATAATGAAAGTAGTAAGTATATTTATTACAGTTCTAGCGATAATAACTGCATTATATGCGTAATAATGCATGTTATATTTATAATAATATAAGTAATAAGTATATTTATTACAGTTCTATCGATAGAAACTGCATAATATGGGTAATAATGCATGTTATATTGACGATAATAAAAGTAATACGTATATTTATTATAGTTCTAGCGATAATAACTGCATAATATGGGTGATAATGCATGTTATATTGATAATAATATAAGTAATAAGTATAATTATTACAGTTCTAGCGATAATAACTGCATTATTTGGGTAATAATGCATGTTATATTGATAATAATATAAGTAATAAGTATAATTATTACAGTTCTAGCGATAATAACTGCATAATATGGGTAATAATGCATGTTATATTGATGATAATAAAAGTAATACGTATATTTATTATAGTTCTAGCGATAATAACTGCATAATATGGGTAATAATGCACGTTATATTGCTAATAATATAAATAATAGGTATAATTATTTCAGTTCTAGCGATAATAACTGCATTATATGGGTAATAATGCATGTTATATTGATAATAATAAAAGTAATATATATATTTATTACAGTTCTATCGATAATAACTGCATAATATGTGTAATAATGCATGTTATATTGATGATAATAAAAGTAATAAGTATAATTATTACAGTTCTAGCGATAATAACTGCATTATATGGGTAATAATGCACGTTATATTGCTAATAATATAAGTAATATGTATAATTATTACGGTTCTAGCGATAATAACTGCATTATATGGGTAATAATGCATGCTATATTGATAATAATATAAGTTATAAGTATAATTATTACAGTTCTAGCGATAATAACTGCATTATATGGGTAATAATGCACGTTATATTGCTAATAATATAAATAATAAGTATAATTATTATAGTTCTTGCGATAATAATAGTAAAATATGGCTAATAGTGCATGTTCTATTGATAATAATAAAAGTAATAAGTATATTTATTATAGTTCTGGCGATAATAACTGCATAATATGGGTAATAATGCATGTTATATTGATAATAATATAAGTAATAAGTATAATTATTACAGTTCTAGCGATAATAACTGCATTATATTGGTAATAATGCATGTTATATTGATAATAATAAAAGTAATAAGTATATTTATTATAGTTCTATCGATAATAACTGCATAATATGGGTAATAATGCATGTTATATTGATGATGATGAAAGTAGTAAGTATATTTATTACAGTTCTAGCGATAATAACTGCATTATATGCGTAATAATGCATGTTATATTGATAATATCGGGAGTAATAAGTATAATTATTATAGTTCTAGCGACAATAATAGTAAACTATGGCTAATAGTGCATGTTATATTGATAATAATAAAAGTAATAAGTATATTTATTACAGTTCTATCGATAATAACTGCATAATATGGGTAATAATGCATGTTATATTGATGATAATAAAAGTAATACGTATATTTATTATAGTTCTAGCGATAATAACTGCATTATATGGGTAATAATGCGTGTTATATTGATAATAATATAAGTAATAAGTATAATTATTACAGTTCTAGCGATAATAACTGCATTATATGGGCAATAATGCATGTTATATTGATAATATCGGGAGTAATAAATATAATTATTATAGTTCTTGCGATAATAATAGTAAAATATGGCTAATAGTGCATGTTCTATTGATAATAATAAAAGTAATAAGTATAATTATTACAGTTCTAGCGATAATAACTGCATTATATGGGTAATAATGCACGTTATATTGCTAATAATATAAATAATAAGTATAATTATTACAGTTCTAGCGATAATAACTGCATTATATGGGCAATAATGCATGTTATATTGATAATATCGGGAGTAATAAGTATAATTATTATAGTTCTAGCGACAATAATAGTAAAATATGGCTAATAGTGCATGTTATATTGATAATAATAAAAGTACTAAGTATATTTATTATAGTTCTAGCGATAATAACTGCATAATATGGGTAAATAATGCATGTTATATTGCTAATATCGCGAGTAATAAGTATAATTACTATAGTTCCAGCGATAATAATAGTACAATATGGCTAATAGTGCATGTTATATTGATAATAATAAAAGTAATAAGTATATTTATTACAGTTCTATCGATAATAACTGCATAATATGGTAATAATGCATGTTATATTGATGATAATAAAAGTAATACGTATATTTATTATAGTTCTAGCGATAATAACTGCATAATATGGGTAATAATGCATGTTATATTGATAATAATATAAGTAATAAGTATAATTATTACAGTTCTAGCGATAATAACTGCATTATATGGGTAATAATGCACGTTATATTGCTAACAATATAAATAATAAGTATAATTATTATAGTTCTAGCGACAATAATAGTAAAATATGGCTAATAGTGCATGTTATATTGATAATAATAAAAGTAATAAGTATATTTATTATAGTTCTATCGATAATAACTGCATAATATGGGTAATAATGCATGTTTATATTGATGATAATGAAAGTAGTAAGTATATTTATTACAGTTCTAGCGATAATAACTGCATTATATGCGTAATAATGCATGTTATATTTATAATAATATAAGTAATAAGTATATTTATTACAGTTCTATCGATAGAAACTGCATAATATGGGTAATAATGCATGTTATATTGACGATAATAAAAGTAATACGTATATTTATTATAGTTCTAGCGATAATAACTGCATAATATGGGTGATAATGCATGTTATATTGATAATAATATAAGTAATAAGTATAATTATTACAGTTCTAGCGATAATAACTGCATTATTTGGGTAATAATGCATGTTATATTGATAATAATATAAGTAATAAGTATAATTATTACAGTTCTAGCGATAATAACGCATAATATGGGTAATAATGCATGTTATATTGATGATAATAAAAGTAATACGTATATTTATTATAGTTCTAGCGATAATAACTGCATAATATGGGTAATAATGCACGTTATATTGCTAATAATATAAATAATAGGTATAATTATTTCAGTTCTAGCGATAATAACTGCATTATATGGGTAATAATGCATGTTATATTGATAATAATAAAAGTAATATATATATTTATTACAGTTCTATCGATAATAACTGCATAATATGTGTAATAATGCATGTTATATTGATGATAATAAAAGTAATAAGTATAATTATTACAGTTCTAGCGATAATAACTGCATTATATGGGTAATAATGCACGTTATATTGCTAATAATATAAGTAATATGTATAATTATTACGGTTCTAGCGATAATAACTGCATTATATGGGTAATAATGCATGCTATATTGATAATAATATAAGTTATAAGTATAATTATTACAGTTCTAGCGATAATAACTGCATTATATGGGTAATAATGCACGTTATATTGCTAATAATATAAATAATAAGTATAATTATTATAGTTCTTGCGATAATAATAGTAAAATATGGCTAATAGTGCATGTTCTATTGATAATAATAAAAGTAATAAGTATATTTATTATAGTTCTGGCGATAATAACTGCATAATATGGGTAATAATGCATGTTATATTGATAATAATATAAGTAATAAGTATAATTATTACAGTTCTAGCGATAATAACTGCATTATATTGGTAATAATGCATGTTATATTGATAATAATAAAAGTAATAAGTATATTTATTATAGTTCTATCGATAATAACTGCATAATATGGGTAATAATGCATGTTATATTGATGATGATGAAAGTAGTAAGTATATTTATTACAGTTCTAGCGATAATAACTGCATTATATGCGTAATAATGCATGTTATATTGATAATATCGGGAGTAATAAGTATAATTATTATAGTTCTAGCGACAATAATAGTAAACTATGGCTAATAGTGCATGTTATATTGATAATAATAAAAGTAATAAGTATATTTATTACAGTTCTATCGATAATAACTGCATAATATGGGTAATAATGCATGTTATATTGATGATAATAAAAGTAATACGTATATTTATTATAGTTCTAGCGATAATAACTGCATTATATGGGTAATAATGCGTGTTATATTGATAATAATATAAGTAATAAGTATAATTATTACAGTTCTAGCGATAATAACTGCATTATATGGGCAATAATGCATGTTATATTGATAATATCGGGAGTAATAAATATAATTATTATAGTTCTTGCGATAATAATAGTAAAATATGGCTAATAGTGCATGTTCTATTGATAATAATAAAAGTAATAAGTATAATTATTACAGTTCTAGCGATAATAACTGCATTATATGGGTAATAATGCACGTTATATTGCTAATAATATAAATAATAAGTATAATTATTACAGTTCTAGCGATAATAACTGCATTATATGGGCAATAATGCATGTTATATTGATAATATCGGGAGTAATAAATATAATTATTATAGTTCTTGCGATAATAATAGTAAAATATGGCTAATAGTGCATGTTCTATTGATAATAATAAAAGTAATAAGTATAATTATTACAGTTCTATCGATAATAACTCCATTATGTGGGTAATAATGCATGTTATATTGCTAATAATATAAGTAATAACTGTAATTATTACAGTTCTAGCGATAATAACTGCATTATATTGGTAATAATGCATGTTATATTGATAATAATAAAAGTAATAAGTATATTTATTATAGTTCTATCGATAATAACTGCATAATATGGGTAATAATGCATGTTATATTGATGATAATGAAAGTAGTAAGTATATTTATTACAGTTCTAGCGATAATAACTGCATTATATGGGTAATAATGCATGTTATATTGATAATATCGGGAGTAATAAGTATAATTACTATATTTCTAGTGATAATAATAGTACAATATGGCTAATAGTGCATGTTATATTGATAATAATAAAAGTAATAAGTATATTTATTACAGTTCTATCGATAATAACTGCATAATATGGGTAATAATGCATGTTATATAGATGATAATAAAAGTAATAAGTACAATTATTACAGTTCTAGCGATAATAACTGCATTATATGGGTAATAATGCACGTTATATTGCTAATATCGGGAGTAATAAGTATAATTACTATAGTTCTAGCGATAATAATAGTACAATATGGCTAATAGTGCACGTCATATTGATAATAATAAAAGTAATAAGTATATTTATTACAGTTCTATCGATAATAACTGCATAATATGGGTAATAATGCATGTTATATTGATGATAATAAGAGTAATACGTATATTTATTATAGTTCTAGCGATAATAACTGCATTATATGGGTAATAATGCATGTTAGATTGATAATAATATAAGTAATAAGTATAATTATTACAGTTCTAGCGATAATAACTGCATAATATGGGTAATAATGCATGTTATATTGATAATAATATAAGTAATAAGTATAATTATTACAGTTCTAGCGATAATAACTGCATAATATGGGTAATAATGCACGTTATATTGCTAATAATATAAGTAATAAGTATAATTATTACAGTTCTAGCGATAATAACTCCATTATATGGGTAATAATGCATGTTATATTGATAATAATAAAAGTAATAAGTATATTTATTATAGTTCTATCGATAATAACTGCATTATATGGGTAATAATGCACGTTATATTGCTAATATCGGGAGTAATAAGTATAATTACTATAGTTCTAGCGATAATAATAGTACAATATGGCTAATAGTGCATGTTATATTGATAATAATAAAAGTAATAAGTATATTTATTACAGTTCTATCGATAATAACTGCATAATATGGGTAATAATGCATGTTATATTGATGATAATAAAAGTAATACGTATATTTATTATAGTTCTAGCGATAATAACTGCATTATATGGGTAATAATGCATGTTATATTGATAATAATATAAGTAATAAGTATAATTATTACAGTTCTAGCGATAATAACTGCATTATATGGGTAATAATGCACGTTATATTGCTAATAATATAAATAATAAGTATAATTATTACAGTTCTAGCGATAATAACTGCATTATATGGGCAATAATGCATGTTATATTGATAATATCGGGAGTAATAAATATAATTATTATAGTTCTTGCGATAATAATAGTAAAATATGGCTAATAGTGCATGTTCTATTGATAATAATAAAAGTAATAAGTATAATTATTACAGTTCTAGCGATAATAACTGCATTATATGGGTAATAATGCATGTTATATTGATAATAATAAAAGTAATAAGTATATTTATTATAGTTCTATCGATAATAACCGCATAATATGGGTAATAATGCATGTTATATTGATGATAATGAAAGTAGTAAGTATGTTTATTACAGTTCTAGCGATAATAACTGCATTATATGCGTAATTATGCATGTTATATTGATAATATCGGGAGTAATAAGTATAATTATTATAGTTCTAGCGACAATAATAGTAAAATATGGCTAATAGTGCATGTTATATTGATAATAATAAAAGTACTAAGTATATTTATTATAGTTCTAGCGATAATAACTGCATAATATGGGTAATAATGCATGTTATATTGCTAATATCGCGAGTAATAAGTATAATTACTATAGTTCTAGCGATAATAATAGTACAATATGGCTAATAGTGCATGTTATATTGATAATAATAAAAGTAATAAGTATATTTATTACAGTTCTATCGATAATAACTGCATAATATGGGTAATAATGCATGTTATATTGATGATAATAAAAGTAATACGTATATTTATTATAGTTCTAGCGATAATAACTGCATAATATGGGTAATAATGCATGTTATATTGATAATAATATAAGTAATAAGTATAATTATTACAGTTCTAGCGATAATAACTGCATTATATGGGTAATAATGCACGTTATATTGCTAACAATATAAATAATAAGTATAATTATTATAGTTCTAGCGACAATAATAGTAAAATATGGCTAATAGTGCATGTTATATTGATAATAATAAAAGTAATAAGTATATTTATTATAGTTCTATCGATAATAACTGCATAATATGGGTAATAATGCATGTTATATTGATGATAATGAAAGTAGTAAGTATATTTATTACAGTTCTAGCGATAATAACTGCATTATATGCGTAATAATGCATGTTATATTTATAATAATATAAGTAATAAGTATATTTATTACAGTTCTATCGATAGAAACTGCATAATATGGGTAATAATGCATGTTATATTGACGATAATAAAAGTAATACGTATATTTATTATAGTTCTAGCGATAATAACTGCATAATATGGGTGATAATGCATGTTATATTGATAATAATATAAGTAATAAGTATAATTATTACAGTTCTAGCGATAATAACTGCATTATTTGGGTAATAATGCATGTTATATTGATAATAATATAAGTAATAAGTATAATTATTACAGTTCTAGCGATAATAACTCCATTATATGGGTAATAATGCATGTTATATTGCTAATATCGGGAGTAATAAGTATAATTACTATAGTTCTAGCGATAATAATAGTACAATATGGCTAATAGTGCATGTTATATTGATAATAATAAAAGTAATAAGTATATTTATTACAGTTCTATCGATAATAACTGCATAATATGGGTAATAATGCATGTTATATTGATGATAATAAAAGTAATACGTATATTTATTATAGTTCTAGCGATAATAACTGCATAATATGGGTAATAATGCACGTTATATTGCTAATAATATAAATAATAGGTATAATTATTTCAGTTCTAGCGATAATAACTGCATTATATGGGTAATAATGCATGTTATATTGATAATAATAAAAGTAATATATATATTTATTACAGTTCTATCGATAATAACTGCATAATATGTGTAATAATGCATGTTATATTGATGATAATAAAAGTAATAAGTATAATTATTACAGTTCTAGCGATAATAACTGCATTATATGGGTAATAATGCACGTTATATTGCTAATAATATAAGTAATATGTATAATTATTACGGTTCTAGCGATAATAACTGCATTATATGGGTAATAATGCATGTTATATTGATAATAATATAAGTTATAAGTATAATTATTACAGTTCTAGCGATAATAACTGCATTATATGGGTAATAATGCACGTTATATTGCTAATAATATAAATAATAAGTATAATTATTATAGTTCTTGCGATAATAATAGTAAAATATGGCTAATAGTGCATGTTCTATTGATAATAATAAAAGTAATAAGTATATTTATTATAGTTCTGGCGATAATAACTGCATAATATGGGTAATAATGCATGTTATATTGATAATAATATAAGTAATAAGTATAATTATTACAGTTCTAGCGATAATAACTGCATTATATTGGTAATAATGCATGTTATATTGATAATAATAAAAGTAATAAGTATATTTATTATAGTTCTATCGATAATAACTGCATAATATGGGTAATAATGCATGTTATATTGATGATGATGAAAGTAGTAAGTATATTTATTACAGTTCTAGCGATAATAACTGCATTATATGCGTAATAATGCATGTTATATTGATAATATCGGGAGTAATAAGTATAATTATTATAGTTCTAGCGACAATAATAGTAAACTATGGCTAATAGTGCATGTTATATTGATAATAATAAAAGTAATAAGTATATTTATTACAGTTCTATCGATAATAACTGCATAATATGGGTAATAATGCATGTTATATTGATGATAATAAAAGTAATACGTATATTTATTATAGTTCTAGCGATAATAACTGCATTATATGGGTAATAATGCATGTTATATTGATAATAATATAAGTAATAAGTATAATTATTACAGTTCTAGCGATAATAACTGCATTATATGGGTAATAATGCACGTTATATTGCTAATAATATAAATAATAAGTATAATTATTACAGTTCTAGCGATAATAACTGCATTATATGGGCAATAATGCATGTTATATTGATAATATCGGGAGTAATAAATATAATTATTATAGTTCTTGCGATAATAATAGTAAAATATGGCTAATAGTGCATGTTCTATTGATAATAATAAAAGTAATAAGTATAATTATTACAGTTCTAGCGATAATAACTCCATTATATGGGTAATAATGCATGTTATATTGCTAATAATATAAGTAATAACTGTAATTATTACAGTTCTAGCGATAAGAACTGCATTATATTGGTAATAATGCATGTTATATTGATAATAATAAAAGTAATAAGTATATTTATTATAGTTCTATCGATAATAACTGCATAATATGGGTAATAATGCATGTTATATTGATGATAATGAAAGTAGTAAGTATATTTATTACAGTTCTAGCGATAATAACTGCATTATATGGGTAATAATGCATGTTATATTGATAATATCGGGAGTAATAAGTATAATTACTATATTTCTAGTGATAATAATAGTACAATATGGCTAATAGTGCATGTTATATTGATAATAATAAAAGTAATAAGTATATTTATTACAGTTCTATCGATAATAACTGCATAATATGGGTAATAATGCATGTTATATAGATGATAATAAAAGTAATACGTATATTTATTATAGTTCTAGCGATAATAACTGCATTATATGGGTAATAATGCATGTTATATTGATAATAATATAAGTAATAAGTATAATTATTACAGTTCTAGCGATAATAACTGCATTATATGGGTAATAATGCACGTTATATTGCTAATAATATAAATAATAAGTATAATTATTACAGTTCTAGCGATAATAACTGCATTATATGGGCAATAATGCATGTTATATTGATAATATCGGGAGTAATAAATATAATTATTATAGTTCTTGCGATAATAATAGTAAAATATGGCTAATAGTGCATGTTCTATTGATAATAATAAAAGTAATAAGTATAATTATTACAGTTCTAGCGATAATAACTGCATTATATGGGTAATAATGCATTTTATATTGATAATAATAAAAGTAATAAGTATATTTATTATAGTTCTATCGATAATAACCGCATAATATGGGTAATAATGCATGTTATATTGATGATAATGAAAGTAGTAAGTATGTTTATTACAGTTCTAGCGATAATAACTGCATTATATGCGTAATTATGCATGTTATATTGATAATATCGGGAGTAATAAGTATAATTATTATAGTTCTAGCGACAATAATAGTAAAATATGGCTAATAGTGCATGTTATATTGATAATAATAAAAGTACTAAGTATATTTATTATAGTTCTAGCGATAATAACTGCATAATATGGGTAATAATGCATGTTATATTGCTAATATCGCGAGTAATAAGTATAATTACTATAGTTCTAGCGATAATAATAGTACAATATGGCTAATAGTGCATGTTATATTGATAATAATAAAAGTAATAAGTATATTTATTACAGTTCTATCGATAATAACTGCATAATATGGGTAATAATGCATGTTATATTGCTAACAATATAAATAATAAGTATAATTATTACAGTTCTAGCGACAATAATAGTAAAATATGGCTAATAGTGCATGTTATATTGATAATAATAAAAGTAATAAGTATATTTATTATAGTTCCAGCGATAATAACTGCATAATATGGGTAATAATGCATGTTATATTGATAATAATATAAGTAATAAGTATAATTATTACAGTTCTAGCGATAATAACTGCATTATATTGGTAATAATGCATGTTATATTGATAATAATAAAAGTTATTATATATATTTATTATAGTTCTATCGATAATAACTGCATAATATGGGTAATAATGCACGTTATATTGATGATAATAAAAGTAGTAAGTATATTTATTATAGTTCTACCGATTATAACTACATAATATGGGTAATAATGCACGTTATATTGAGAATAATATAAGTAATAAGTATAATTATTACAGTTCTAGCGATAATAACTGCATTATTTGGGTAATAATGCATGTTATATTGATAATAATATAAGTAATAAGTATAATTATTACAGTTCTAGCGATAATAACTCCATTATATGGGTAATAATGCATGTTATATTGATAACAATATAAGTAGTAAGTATAATTACTACAGTTCTAGCGATAATAGCTGCATAATATGGGTAATAATGCACGTTATATTGCTAACAATATAAATAATAAGTATAATTATTACAGTTCTAGCGATAATAACTGCATTATATGGGTAATAATGCATGTTATATTGATAATATCGGCAGTAATAAGTATAATTACTATATTTCTAGCGATAATAATAGTACAATATGGCTAATAGTGCATGTTATATTGATAATAATAAAAGTAATAAGTATATTTATTATAGTTCTATCGATAATAACTGCATAATATGGGTAATAATGCATGTTATATTGATGATAATGAAAGTAGTAAGTATATTTATTACAGTTCTAGCGATAATAACTGCATTATATGCGTAATAATGCATGTTATATTTAGAATAATACAAGTAATAAGTATATTTATTACAGTTCTATCGATAGAAACTGCATAATATGGGTAATAATGCATGTTATATTGACGATAATAAAAGTAATACGTATATTTATTATAGTTCTAGCGATAATAACTGCATAATATGGGTGATAATGCATGTTATATTGATAATAAAAAAAGTAATAAGTATATTTATTATAGTTCTATCGATAATAACTGCATAATGTGGGTAATAATGCACGTTATATTGATGATAATAAAAGTAGTAAGTATATTTATTAAAGTTCTACCGATTATAACTGCATAATATGGGTAATAATGCACGTTATATTGAGAATAATATAAGTAATAAGTATAATTGTTACAGTTCTAGCGATAATAACTCCATTATATGGGTAATAATGCACGTTATATTGAGAATAATATAAGTAATAAGTATAATTATTACAGTTCTAGCGATAATAACTGCATTATATGGGTAATAATGCATGTTATATTGATAATATCGGGAGTAATAAGTATAATTACTATATTTCTAGCGATAATAATAGTACAATATGGCTAATAGTACATGTTATATTGATAATAATAAAAGTAATAAGTATATTTATTATAGTTCTATCGATAATAACTGCATAATATGGGTAATAATGCATGTTATATTGATAATAATAAAAGTAATAAGTATATTTATTATAGTTCTATCGATAATAACTGCATAATATGGGTAATAATGCATGTTATATTGATGATGATGATAGTAGTAAGTATATTTATTACAGTTCTAGCGATAATAACTGCATTATATGCGTAATAATGCATGTTATATTGATAATATCGGGAGTAATAAGTATAATTATTATAGTTCTAGCGACAATAATAGTAAACTATGGCTAATAGTGCATGTTATATTGATAATAATAAAAGTAATAAGTATATTTATTATAGTTCTTGCGATAATAACTGCATAATATGGGTAATAATGCATGTTATATTGATAATAATATAAGTAATAAGTATAATTATTACAGTTCTAGCGATAATAACTGCATTATATTGGTAATAATGCATGTTATATTGATGATAATAAAAGTAATAAGTATAATTATTACAGTTCTAGCGATAATAACTGCATTATATGGGTAATAATGCACGTTATATTGCTAATATCGGGAGTAATAAGTATAATTACTATAGTTCTAGCGATAATAATAGTACAATATGGCTAATAGTGCATGTTATATTGATAATAATAAAAGTAATAAGTATATTTATTACAGTTCTATCGATAATAACTGCATAATATGGGCAATAATGCATGTTATATTGATGATAATAAAAGTAATACGTATATTTATTATAGTTCTAGCGATAATAACTGCATTATATGGGTAATAATGCATGTTATATTGATAATAATAAAAGTAATAAGTATATTTATTATACTTCTATCGATAATAACTGCATAATATGGGTAATAATGCATGTTATATTGATGATAATGAAAGTAGTAAGTATGTTTATTACAGTTCTAGCGATAATTACTGCATTATATGCGTAATAATGCATGTTATATTGATAATATCGGGAGTAATAAGTATAATTATTATAGTTCTAGCGACAATAATAGTAAAATATGGCTAATAGTGCATGTTATATTGATAATAATAAAAGTACTAAGTATATTTATTATAGTTCTAGCGATAATAACTGCATAATATGGGTAATAATGCATGTTATATTGATAATAATATAAGTAATAAGTATATTTATTACAGTTCTATCGATAGAAACTGCATAATATGGTTAATAATACATGTTATATTGACGATAATAAAAGTAATACGTATATTTATTATAGTTCTAGCGATAATAACTGCATAATATGGGTGATAATGCATGTTATATTGATAATAATAAAAGTAATAAGTATATTTATTATAGTTCTATCGATAATAACTGCATAATATGGGTAATAATGCACGTTATATTGCTAACAATATAAATAATAAGTATATTTATTATAGTTCTATCGATAATAACTGCATAATATGGGTGATAATGCATGTTATATTGATAATAATAAAAGTAATAAGTATATTTATTATAGTTCTATCGATAATAACTGCACAATATGGGTAATAATGCACGTTATATTGATGATAATAAAAGTAGTAAGTATATTTATTATAGTTCTACCGATTATAACTGCATAATATGGGTAATAATGCACGTTATATTGAGAATAATATAAGTAATAAGTATAATTATTACAGTTCTAGCGATAATAACTGCATTATTTGGGTAATAATGCATGTTATATTGATAATAATATAAGTAATAAGTATAATTATTACAGTTCTAGCGATAATAACTCCATTATATGGGTAATAATGCATGTTATATTGCTAATATCGGGAGTAATAAGTATAATTACTATAGTTCTAGCGATAATAATAGTACAATATGGCTAATAGTGCATGTTATATTGATAATAATAAAAGTAATAAGTATATTTATTACAGTTCTATCGATAATAACTGCATAATATGGGTAATAATGCATGTTATATTGATGATAATAAAAGTAATACGTATATTTATTATAGTTCTAGCGATAATAACTGCATAATATGGGTAATAATGCATGTTATATTGATAATAATATAAGTAATAAGTATAATTATTACAGTTCTAGCGATAATAACTGCATTATATGGGTAATAATGCACGTTATATTGCTAACAATATAAATAATAAGTATAATTATTATAGTTCTAGCGACAATAATAGTAAAATATGGCTAATAGTGCATGTTATATTGATAATAATAAAAGTAATAAGTATATTTATTATAGTTCTATCGATAATAACTGCATAATATGGGTAATAATGCATGTTATATTGATGATAATGAAAGTAGTAAGTATATTTATTACAGTTCTAGCGATAATAACTGCATTATATGCGTAATAATGCATGTTATATTTATAATAATATAAGTAATAAGTATATTTATTACAGTTCTATCGATAGAAACTGCATAATATGGGTAATAATGCATGTTATATTGACGATAATAAAAGTAATACGTATATTTATTATAGTTCTAGCGATAATAACTGCATAATATGGGTGATAATGCATGTTATATTGATAATAATATAAGTAATAAGTATAATTATTACAGTTCTAGCGATAATAACTGCATTATTTGGGTAATAATGCATGTTATATTGATAATAATATAAGTAATAAGTATAATTATTACAGTTCTAGCGATAATAACTGCATAATATGGGTGATAATGCATGTTATATTGATAATAATAAAAGTAATAAGTATATTTATTATAGTTCTATCGATAATAACCGTATAATATGGGTAATAATGCATGTTATATTGATGATAATGAAAGTAGTAAGTATGTTTATTACAGTTCTAGCGATAATAACTGCATTATATGCGTAATTATGCATGTTATATTGATAATATCGGGAGTAATAAGTATAATTATTATAGTTCTAGCGACAATAATAGTAAAATATGGCTAATAGTGCATGTTATATTGATAATAATAAAAGTACTAAGTATATTTATTATAGTTCTAGCGATAATAACTGCATAATATGGGTAATAATGCATGTTATATTGCTAATATCGCGAGTAATAAGTATAATTACTATAGTTCTAGCGATAATAATAGTACAATATGGCTAATAGTGCATGTTATATTGATAATAATAAAAGTAATAAGTATATTTATTACAGTTCTATCGATAATAACTGCATAATATGGGTAATAATGCACGTTATATTGCTAACAATATAAATAATAAGTATAATTATTACAGTTCTAGCGATAATAACTGCATTATATGGGTAATAATGCACGTTATATTGCTAATATCGGGAGTAATAAGTATAATTACTATAGTTCTAGCGATAATAATAGTACAATATGGCTAATAGTGCATGTTATATTGATAATAATAAAAGTAATAAGTATATTTATTATAGTTCTATCGATAATGACTGCATAATATGGGTAATAATGCATGTTATATTGATGATAATGAAAGTAGTAAGTATGTTTATTACAGTTCTAGCAATAATAACTGCATTATATGCGTAATAATGCATGTTATATTTATAATAATATAAGTAATAAGTATATTTATTACAGTTCTATCGATAGAAACTGCATAATATGGGTAATAATGCATGTTATAGTGACGATAATAAAAGTAATACGTATATTTATTATAGTTCTAGCGATAATAACTGCATTATATGGGTAATAATGCATGTTATATTGATAATAATAAAAGTAATAAGTATATTTATTATACTTCTATCGATAATAACTGCATAATATGGGTAATAATGCATGTTATATTGATGATAATGAAAGTAGTAAGTATGTTTATTACAGTTCTAGCGATAATAACTGCATTATATGCGTAATAATGCATGTTATATTGATAATATCGGGAGTAATAAGTATAATTATTATAGTTCTAGCGACAATAATAGTAAAATATGGCTAATAGTGCATGTTATATTGATAATAATAAAAGTACTAAGTATATTTATTATAGTTCTAGCGATAATAACTGCATAATATGGGTAATAATGCATGTTATATTGATAATAATATAAGTAATAAGTATATTTATTACAGTTCTATCGATAGAAACTGCATAATATGGTTAATAATACATGTTATATTGACGATAATAAAAGTAATACGTATATTTATTATAGTTCTAGCGATAATAACTGCATAATATGGGTGATAATGCATGTTATATTGATAATAATAAAAGTAATAAGTATATTTATTATAGTTCTATCGATAATAACTGCATAATATGGGTAATAATGCACGTTATATTGCTAACAATATAAATAATAAGTATATTTATTATAGTTCTATCGATAATAACTGCATAATATGGGTGATAATGCATGTTATATTGATAATAATAAAAGTAATAAGTATATTTATTATAGTTCTATCGATAATAACTGCACAATATGGGTAATAATGCACGTTATATTGATGATAATAAAAGTAGTAAGTATATTTATTATAGTTCTACCGATTATAACTGCATAATATGGGTAATAATGCACGTTATATTGAGAATAATATAAGTAATAAGTATAATTATTACAGTTCTAGCGATAATAACTGCATTATTTGGGTAATAATGCATGTTATATTGATAATAATATAAGTAATAAGTATAATTATTACAGTTCTAGCGATAATAACTCCATTATATGGGTAATAATGCATGTTATATTGCTAATATCGGGAGTAATAAGTATAATTACTATAGTTCTAGCGATAATAATAGTACAATATGGCTAATAGTGCATGTTATATTGATAATAATAAAAGTAATAAGTATATTTATTACAGTTCTATCGATAATAACTGCATAATATGGGTAATAATGCATGTTATATTGATGATAATAAAAGTAATACGTATATTTATTATAGTTCTAGCGATAATAACTGCATAATATGGGTAATAATGCATGTTATATTGATAATAATATAAGTAATAAGTATAATTATTACAGTTCTAGCGATAATAACTGCATTATATGGGTAATAATGCACGTTATATTGCTAACAATATAAATAATAAGTATAATTATTATAGTTCTAGCGACAATAATAGTAAAATATGGCTAATAGTGCATGTTATATTGATAATAATAAAAGTAATAAGTATATTTATTATAGTTCTATCGATAATAACTGCATAATATGGGTAATAATGCATGTTATATTGATGATAATGAAAGTAGTAAGTATATTTATTACAGTTCTAGCGATAATAACTGCATTATATGCGTAATAATGCATGTTATATTTATAATAATATAAGTAATAAGTATATTTATTACAGTTCTATCGATAGAAACTGCATAATATGGTTAATAATACATGTTATATTGACGATAATAAAAGTAATACGTATATTTATTATAGTTCTAGCGATAATAACTGCATAATATGGGTGATAATGCATGTTATATTGATAATAATAAAAGTAATAAGTATATTTATTATAGTTCTATCGATAATAACTGCATAATATGGGTAATAATGCACGTTATATTGCTAACAATATAAATAATAAGTATATTTATTATAGTTCTATCGATAATAACTGCATAATATGGGTGATAATGCATGTTATATTGATAATAATAAAAGTAATAAGTATATTTATTATAGTTCTATCGATAATAACTGCACAATATGGGTAATAATGCACGTTATATTGATGATAATAAAAGTAGTAAGTATATTTATTATAGTTCTACCGATTATAACTGCATAATATGGGTAATAATGCACGTTATATTGAGAATAATATAAGTAATAAGTATAATTATTACAGTTCTAGCGATAATAACTGCATTATTTGGGTAATAATGCATGTTATATTGATAATAATATAAGTAATAAGTATAATTATTACAGTTCTAGCGATAATAACTCCATTATATGGGTAATAATGCATGTTATATTGCTAATATCGGGAGTAATAAGTATAATTACTATAGTTCTAGCGATAATAATAGTACAATATGGCTAATAGTGCATGTTATATTGATAATAATAAAAGTAATAAGTATATTTATTACAGTTCTATCGATAATAACTGCATAATATGGGTAATAATGCATGTTATATTGATGATAATAAAAGTAATACGTATATTTATTATAGTTCTATCGATAATAACTGCATAATATGGGTAATAATGCATGTTATATTGATGATAATGAAAGTAGTAAGTATATTTATTACAGTTCTAGCGATAATAATTGCATAATATGGGTAATAATGCATGTTATATTGATGATAATGAAAGTAGTAAGTATATTTATTACAGTTCTAGCGATAATAACTGCATTATATGCGTAATAATGCATGTTATATTGATAACATCGGGAGTAATAAGTATAATTACTATATTTCTAGCGATAATAATAGTACAATATGGCTAATAGTGCATGTTATATTGATAATAATAAAAGTAATAAGTATATTTATTACAGTTCTATCGATAATAACTGCATAATATGTGTAATAATGCATGTTATATTGATGATAATAAAAGTAATAAGTATAATTATTACAGTTCTAGCGATAATAACTGCATTATATGGGTAATAATGCACGTTATATTGCTAATAATATAAGTAATATGTATAATTATTACGGTTCTAGCGATAATAACTGCATTATATGGGTAATAATGCATGTTATATTGATAATAATATAAGTTATAAGTATAATTATTACAGTTCTAGCGATAATAACTGCATTATATGGGCAATAATGCATGTTATATTGATAATATCGGGAGTAATAAATATTATTATTATAGTTCTTGCGATAATAATAGTAAACTATGGCTAATAGTGCATGTTATATTGATAATAATAAAAGTAATAAGTATACTTATTATAGTTCTAGCGATAATAACTGCATAATATGGGTAATAATGCATGTTATATTGATAATAATATAAGTAATAAGTATATTTATTACAGTTCTATCGATAGAAACTGCATAATATGGGTAATAATGCATGTTATATTGACGATAATAAAAGTAATACGTATATTTATTATAGTTCTAGCGATAATAACTGCATAATATGGATGATAATGCATGTTATATTGATAATAATAAAAGTAATAAGTATATTTATTATAGTTCTATCGATAATAACTGCATAATATGGGTAATAATGCACGTTATATTGATGATAATAAAAGTTGTAAGTATATTTATTATAGTTCTACCGATTATAACTGCATAATATGGGTAATAATGCACGTTATATTGAGAATAATATAAGTAATAAGTATAATTATTACAGTTCTAGCGATAATAACTCCATTATATGGGTAATAATGCATGTTATATTGATAATAATAAAAGTAATAAGTATATTTATTATAGTTCTATCGATAATAACTGCATAATATGGGTAATAATGCATGTTATATTGATGATAATGAAAGTAGTAAGTATATTTATTACAGTTCTAGCGATAATAATTGCATAATATGGGTAATAATGCATGTTATATTGATGATAATGAAAGTAGTAAGTATATTTATTACAGTTCTAGCGATAATAACTGCATTATATGCGTAATAATGCATGTTATATTGATAATATCGGGAGTAATAAGTATAATTACTATATTTCTAGCGATAATAATAGTACAATATGGCTAATAGTGCATGTTATATTGATAATAATAAAAGTAATAAGTATATTTATTACAGTTCTATCGATAATAACTGCATAATATGTGTAATAATGCATGTTATATTGATGATAATAAAAGTAATAAGTAAAATTATTACAGTTCTAGCGATAATAACTGCATTATATGGGTAATAATGCACGTTATATTGCTAATAATATAAGTAATATGTATAATTATTACGGTTCTAGCGATAATAACTGCATTATATGGGTAATAATGCATGTTATATTGATAATAATAAAAGTAATAAGTATATTTATTATAGTTCTATCGATAATAAGTGCATAACATGGGTAATAATGCACGTTATATTGATGATAATAAAAGTAGTAAGTATATTTATTACAGTTCTAGCGATAATAACTGCATTATATGGGCAATAATGCATGTTATATTGATAATATCGGGAGTAATAAATATTATTATTATAGTTCTTGCGATAATAATAGTAAACTATGGCTAATAGTGCATGTTATATTGATAATAATAAAAGTAATAAGTATACTTATTATAGTTCTAGCGATAATAACTGCATAATATGGGTAATAATGCATGTTATATTGACGATAATAAAAGTAATACGTATATTTATTATAGTTCTAGCGATAATAACTGCATAATATGGATGATAATGCATGTTATATTGATAATAATAAAAGTAATAAGTATATTTATTATAGTTCTATCGATAATAACTGCATAATATGGGTAATAATGCACGTTATATTGATGATAATAAAAGTTGTAAGTATATTTATTATAGTTCTACCGATTATAACTGCATAATATGGGTAATAATGCACGTTATATTGAGAATAATATAAGTAATAAGTATATTTATTACAGTTCTATCGATAGAAACTGCATAATATGGGTAATAATGCATGTTATATTGACGATAATAAAAGTAATACGTATATTTATTATAGTTCTAGCGATAATAACTGCATAATATGGATGATAATGCATGTTATATTGATAATAATAAAAGTAATAAGTATATTTATTATAGTTCTATCGATAATAACTGCATAATATGGGTAATAATGCACGTTATATTGATGATAATAAAAGTTGTAAGTATATTTATTATAGTTCTACCGATTATAACTGCATAATATGGGTAATAATGCACGTTATATTGAGAATAATATAAGTAATAAGTATAATTATTACAGTTCTAGCGATAATAACTCCATTATATGGGTAATAATGCATGTTATATTGATAATAATAAAAGTAATAAGTATATTTATTATAGTTCTATCGATAATAACTGCATAATATGGGTAATAATGCATGTTATATTGATGATAATGAAAGTAGTAAGTATATTTATTACAGTTCTAGCGATAATAATTGCATAATATGGGTAATAATGCATGTTATATTGATGATAATGAAAGTAGTAAGTATATTTATTACAGTTCTAGCGATAATAACTGCATTATATGCGTAATAATGCATGTTATATTGATAATATCGGGAGTAATAAGTATAATTACTATATTTCTAGCGATAATAATAGTACAATATGGCTAATAGTGCATGTTATATTGATAATAATAAAAGTAATAAGTATATTTATTACAGTTCTATCGATAATAACTGCATAATATGTGTAATAATGCATGTTATATTGATGATAATAAAAGTAATAAGTAAAATTATTACAGTTCTAGCGATAATAACTGCATTATATGGGTAATAATGCACGTTATATTGCTAATAATATAAGTAATATGTATAATTATTACGGTTCTAGCGATAATAACTGCATTATATGGGTAATAATGCATGTTATATTGATAATAATATAAGTTATAAGTATAATTATTACAGTTCTAGCGATAATAACTGCATTATATGGGTAATAATGCACGTTATATTACTAATAACCTAAATAATAAGTATAATTATTACAGTTCTAGCGATAATAACTGCATTATATGGGCAATAATGCATGTTATATTGATAATATCGGGAGTAATAAATATTATTATTATAGTTCTTGCGATAATAATAGTAAACTATGGCTAATAGTGCATGTTATATTGATAATAATAAAAGTAATAAGTATACTTATTATAGTTCTAGCGATAATAACTGCATAATATGGGTAATAATGCATGTTATATTGATAATAATATAAGTAATAAGTATATTTATTACAGTTCTATCGATAGAAACTGCATAATATGGGTAATAATGCATGTTATATTGACGATAATAAAAGTAATACGTATATTTATTATAGTTCTAGCGATAATAACTGCATAATATGGATGATAATGCATGTTATATTGATAATAATAAAAGTAATAAGTATATTTATTATAGTTCTATCGATAATAACTGCATAATATGGGTAATAATGCACGTTATATTAATGATAATAAAAGTAGTAAGTATATTTATTATAGTTCTACCGATTATAACTGCATAATATGGGTAATAATGCACGTTATATTGAGAATAATATAAGTAATAAGTATAATTATTACAGTTCTAGCGATAATAACTGCATTATGTGGGTAATAATGCATGTTATATTGATAATAATATAAGTAATAAGTATAATTATTACAGTTCTAGCGATAATAACTCCATTATATGGGTAATAATGCATGTTATATTGATAATAATATAAGTAATAAGTATAATTATTACAGTTCTAGCGATAATAGCTGCATAATATGGGTACTAATGCACGTTATATTGCTAATAATATAAATAATAGGTATAATTATTTCAGTTCTAGCGATAATAACTGCATTATATGGGTAATAATGCATGTAATATTGATAATAATAAAAGTAATAAGTATATTTATTATAGTTCTATCGATAATAACTGCATAATATGGATGATAATGCATGTTATATTGATGATAATAAAAGTAATAAGTATAATTATTACAGTTCTAGCGATAATAACTGCATTATATGGGTAATAATGCACGTTATATTGCTAATATCGGGAGTAATAAGTATAATTACTATAGTTCTAGCGATAATAATAGTACAATATGGCTAATAGTGCACGTCATATTGATAATAATAAAAGTAATAAGTATATTTATTACAGTTCTATCGATAATAACTGCATAATATGGGTAATAATGCATGTTATATTGATGATAATAAAAGTAATACGTATATTTATTATAGTTCTAGCGATAATAACTGCATTATATGGGTAATAATGCATGTTATATTGATAATAATATAAGTAATAAGTATAATTATTACAGTTCTAGCGATAATAACTGCATTATGTGGGTAATAATGCATGTTATATTGATAATAATATAAGTAATAAGTATAATTATTACAGTTCTAGCGATAATAACTCCATTATATGGGTAATAATGCATGTTATATTGATAATAATAAAAGTAGTAAGTATATTTATTATAGTTCTATCGATAATAACTGCATAATATGGGTAATAATGCATGTTATATTGATGATAATGAAAGTAGTAAGTATATTTATTACAGTTCTAGCGATAATAACTGCATTATATGCGTAATAATGCATGTTATATTGATAATATCGGGAGTAATAAGTATAATTACTATATTTCTAGCGATAATAATAGTACAATATGGCTAATAGTGCATGTTATATTGATAATAATAAAAGTAATAAGTATATTTATTACAGTTCTATCGATAATAACTGCATAATATGGGTAATAATGCATGTTATATTGATGATAATAAAAGTAATAAGTATAATTATTACAGTTCTAGCGATAATAACTGCATTATATGTGTAATAATGCACGTTATATTGCTAATAATATAAGTAATATGTATAATTATTACGGTTCTAGCGATAATAACTGCATTATATGGGTAATAATGCATGTTATATTGATAATAATATAAGTTATAAGTATAATTATTACAGTTCTAGCGATAATAACTGCATTATATGGGTAATAATGCACGTTATATTGCTAATAATATAAATAATAAGTATAATTATTACAGTTCTAGCGATAATAACTGCATTATATGGGCAATAATGCATGCTATATTGATAATATCGGGAGTAATAAATATTATTATTATAGTTCTTGCGATAATAATAGTAAAATATGGCTAATAGTGCATGTTCTATTGATAATAATAAAAGTAATAAGTATATTTATTATAGTTCTAGCGATAATAACTGCATAATATGGGTAATAATGCATGTTATATTGATAATAATATAAGTAATAAGTATAATTATTACAGTTCTAGCGATAATAACTGCATTATATTGGTAATAATGCATGTTATATTGATAATAATAAAAGTAATAAGTATATTTATTATAGTTCTATCGATAATAACTGCATAATGTGGGTAATAATGCATGTTATATTGATGATAATGAAAGTTGTAAGTATATTTATTACAGTTCTAGCGATAATAACTGCATTATATGCGTAATAATGCATGTTATATTGATAATATCGGGAGTAATAAGTATAATTATTATAGTTCTAGCGACAATAATAGTAAACTATGGCTAATAGTGCATGTTATATTGATAATAATAAAAGTAATAAGTATATTTATTATAGTTCTAGCGATAATAACTGCATAATATGGGTAATAATGCATGTTATATTGATGATAATGAAAGTAGTAAGTATATTTATTACAGTTCTAGCGATAATAATTGCATAATATGGGTAATAATGCATGTTATATTGATGATAATGAAAGTAGTAAGTATATTTATTACAGTTCTAGCGATAATAATTGCATAATATGGGTAATAATGCATGTTATATTGATGATAATGAAAGTAGTAAGTATATTTATTACAGTTCTAGCGATAATAACTGCATTATATGGGTAATAATGCATGTTATATTGATAATAATATAAGTAATAAGTATAATTATTACAGTTCTAGCGATAATAACTGCATAATATGGGTAATAATGCATGTTATATTGATAATAATATAAGTAATAAGTATAATTATTACAGTTCTAGCGATAATAACTGCATTATATTGGTAATAATGCATGTTATATTGATAATAATAAAAGTAATAAGTATATTTATTCTAGTTCTATCGATAATAACTGCATAATATGGGTAATAATGCATGTTATATTGATGATAATGAAAGTAGTAAGTATATTTATTACAGTTCTAGCGATAATAACTGCATTATATGCGTAATAATGCATGTTATATTGATAATATCGGGAGTAATAAGTATAATTATTATAGTCCTAGCGACAATAATAGTAAACTATGGCTAATGGTGCATGTTATATTGATAATAATAAAAGTAATAAGTATACTTATTACAGTTCTAGCGATAATAACTGCATAATATGGGTAATAATGCATGTTATATTGATAATAATATAAGTAATAAGTATATTTATTACAGTTCTATCGATAGAAACTGCATAATATGGGTAATAATGCATGTTATATTGACGATAATAAAAGTAATACGTATATTTATTATAGTTCTAGCGATAATAACTGCATAATATGGATGATAATGCATGTTATATTGATAATAATAAAAGTAATAAGTATATTTATTATAGTTCTATCGATAATAAGTGCATAACATGGGTAATAATGCACGTTATATTGATGATAATAAAAGTAGTAAGTATATTTATTATAGTTCTACCGATTATAACTGCATAATATGGGTAATAATGCACGTTATATTGAGAATAATATAAGTAATAAGTACAATTATTACAGTTCTAGCGATAATAACTGCATTATATGGGTAATAATGCACGTTATATTGCTAATAATATAAATAATAAGTATAATTATTACAGTTCTAGCGATAATAACTGCATTATATTGGTAATAATGCATGTTATATTGCTAATAATATAAATAATAAGTATAATTATTACAGTTCTAGCGATAATAACTGCATTATATGGGCAATAATGCATGTTATATTGATAATATCGGGAGTAATAAGTATAATTACTATATTTCTAGCGATAATAATAGTACAATATGGCTAATAGTGCATGTTATATTGTTAATAATAAAAGTAATAAGTATATTTATTACAGTTCTATCGATAATAACTGCATAATATGTGTAATAATGCATGTTATATTGATGCTAATAAAAGTAATAAGTATAATTATTACAGTTCTAGCGATAATAACTGCATTATATGGGTAATAATGCACGTTATATTGCTAATAATATAAGTAATATGTATAATTATTACGGTTCTAGCGATAATAACTGCAATATGGGTAATAATGCATGTTATATTGATAATAATATAAGTTATAAGTATAATTATTACAGTTCTAGCGATAATAACTGCATTATATGGGTAATAATGCACGTTATATTGCTAATAATATAAATAATAAGTATAATTATTACAGTTCTAGCGATAATAACTGCATTATATGGGCAATAATGCATGTTATATTGATAATATCGGGAGTAATAAATATTATTATTATAGTTCTTGCGATAATAATAGTGAAATATGGCTAATAGTGCATGTTCTATTGATAATAATAAAAGTAATAAGTATATTTATTATAGTTCTAGCGATAATAACTGCATAATATGGGTAATAATGCATGTTATATTGATAATAATATAAGTAATAAGTATAATTATTACAGTTCTAGCGATAATAACTGCATTATATTGGTCATAATGCATGTTATATTGATAATAATATAAGTAATAAGTATATTTATTACACTTCTATCGATAGAAACTGCATAAGATGGGTAATAATGCATGTTATATTGACGATAATAAAAGTAATACGTATATTTATTATAGTTCTAGCGATAATAACTGCATAATATGGATGATAATGCATGTTATATTGATAATAATAAAAGTAATAAGTATATTTATTATAGTTCTATCGATAATAACTGCATAATATGGGTAATAATGCACGTTATATTGATGATAATAAAAGTAGTAAGTATATTTATTATAGTTCTACCGATTATAACTGCATAATATGGGTAATAATGCACGTTATATTGAGAATAATATAAGTAATAAGTATAATTATTACAGTTCTAGCGATAATAACTGCATTATGTGGGTAATAATGCATGTTATATTGATAATAATATAAGTAATAAGTATAATTATTACAGTTCTAGCGATAATAACTCCATTATATGGGTAATAATGCATGTTATATTGATAATAATATAAGTAATAAGTATAATTATTACAGTTCTAGCGATAATAGCTGCATAATATGGGTACTAATGCACGTTATATTGCTAATAATATAAATAATAGGTATAATTATTTCAGTTCTAGCGATAATAACTGCATTATATGGGTAATAATGCATGTAATATTGATAATAATAAAAGTAATAAGTATATTTATTATAGTTCTATCGATAATAACTGCATAATATGGGTAATAATGCATGTTATATTGATGATAATGAAAGTAGTAAGTATATTTATTACAATTCTAGTGATAATAACTGCATTATATGGGTAATAATGCATGTTATATTGATAATATCGGGAGTCATAAGTATAATTACTATATTTCTAGTGATAATAATAGTACAATATGGCTAATAGTGCATGTTATATTGATAATAATAAAAGTAATAAGTATATTTATTACAGTTCTATCGATAATAACTGCATAATATGGGTAATAATGCATGTTATATAGATGATAATAAAAGTAATAAGTATAATTATTACAGTTCTAGCGATAATAACTGCATTATATGGGTAATAATGCACGTTATATTGCTAATATCGGGAGTAATAAGTATAATTACTATAGTTCTAGCGATAATAATAGTACAATATGGCTAATAGTGCACGTCATATTGATAATAATAAAAGTAATAAGTATATTTATTACAGTTCTATCGATAATAACTGCATAATATGGGTAATAATGCATGTTATATTGATGATAATAAAAGTAATACGTATATTTATTATAGTTCTAGCGATAATAACTGCATTATATGGGTAATAATGCATGTTATATTGATAATAATATAAGTAATAAGTATAATTATTACAGTTCTAGCGATAATAACTGCATTATGTGGGTAATAATGCATGTTATATTGATAATAATATAAGTAATAAGTATAATTATTACAGTTCTAGCGATAATAACTCCATTATATGGGTAATAATGCATGTTATATTGATAATAATATAAGTAATAAGTATAATTATTACAGTTCTAGCGATAATAACTGCATTATATTGGTAATAATGCATGTTATATTGATAATAATAAAAGTAGTAAGTATATCTATTATAGTTCTATCGATAATAACTGCATAATATGGGTAATAATGCATGTTATATTGATGATAATGAAAGTAGTAAGTATATTTATTACAGTTCTAGCGATAATAACTGCATTATATGCGTAATAACGCATGTTATATTGATAATAATAAAAGTAATAAGTATATTTATTATAGTTCTATCGATAATAAGTGCATAACATGGGTAATAATGCACGTTATATTGATGATAATAAAAGTAGTAAGTTTATTTATTATAGTTCTACCGATTATAACTGCATAATATGGGTAATAATGCACGTTATATTGAGAATAATATAAGTAATAAGTATAATTATTACAGTTCTAGCGATAATAACTGCATTATTTGGGTAATAATGCATGTTATATTGCTAATAATATACGTAATATGTATAATTATTACGGTTCTAGCGATAATAACTGCATTATATGGGTAATAATGCATGTTATATTCATAATAATATAAGTAATAAGTATAATTATTACAGTTCTAGCGATAATAACTGCATTATATGGGTAATAATGCACGTTATATTGCTAATAATATAAATAATAAGTATAATTATTACAGTTCTAGCGATAATAACTGCATTATGTGGGTAATAATGCATGTTATATTGATAATAATATAAGTAATAAGTATAATTATTACAGTTCTAGCGATAATAACTCCATTATATGGGTAATAATGCATGTTATATTGATAATAATATAAGTAATAAGTATAATTATTACAGTTCTAGCGATAATAGCTGCATAATATGGGTAATAATGCACGTTATATTGCTAATAATATAAATAATAGGTATAATTATTTCAGTTCTAGCGATAATAACTGCATTATATGGGTAATAATGCATGTTATATTGATAATAATAAAAGTAGTAAGTATATTTATTACAGTTCTATCGATAATAACTGCATAATATGTGTAATAATGCATGTTATATTGATGATAATAAAAGTAATAAGTATAATTATTACAGTTCTAGCGATAATAACTGCATTATATGGGTAATAATGCACGTTATATTGCTAATAATATAAATAATAAGTATAATTATTACAGTTCTAGCGATAATAACTCCATTATATGGGTAATAATGCATGTTATATTGCTAATAATATAAGTAATAACTGTAATTATTACAGTTCTAGCGATAATAACTGCATTATATTGGTAATAATGCATGTTATATTGATAATAATAAAAGTAATAAGTATATTTATTATAGTTCTATCGATAATAACTGCATAATATGGGTAATAATGCATGTTATATTGATGATAATGAAAGTAGTAAGTATATTTATTACAGTTCTAGCGATAATAACTGCATTATATGGGTAATAATGCATGTTATATTGATAATATCGGGAGTAATAAGTATAATTACTATATTTCTAGTGATAATAATAGTACAATATGGCTAATAGTGCATGTTATATTGATAATAATAAAAGTAATAAGTATATTTATTACAGTTCTATCGATAATAACTGCATAATATGGGTAATAATGCATGTTATATAGATGATAATAAAAGTAATAAGTACAATTATTACAGTTCTAGCGATAATAACTGCATTATATGGGTAATAATGCACGTTATATTGCTAATATCGGTAGTAATAAGTATAATTACTATAGTTCTAGCGATAATAATAGTACAATATGGCTAATAGTGCACGTCATATTGATAATAATAAAAGTAATAAGTATATTTATTACAGTTCTATCGATAATAACTGCATAATATGGGTAATAATGCATGTTATATTGATGATAATAAAAGTAATACGTATATTTATTATAGTTCTAGCGATAATAACTGCATTATATGGGTAATAATGCATGTTAGATTGATAATAATATAAGTAATAAGTATAATTATTACAGTTCTAGCGATAATAACTGCATAATATGGGTAATAATGCATGTTATATTGATAATAATATAAGTAATAAGTATAATTATTACAGTTCTAGCGATAATAACTGCATAATATGGGTAATAATGCACGTTATATTGCTAATAATATAAGTAATAAGTATAATTATTACAGTTCTAGCGATAATAACTCCATTATATGGGTAATAATGCATGTTATATTGATAATAATAAAAGTAATAAGTATATTTATTATAGTTCTATCGATAATAACTGCATAATATGGGTAATAATGCATGTTATATTGATGATAATGAAAGTAGTAAGTATATTTATTACAGTTCTAACGATAATAATTGCATAATATGGGTAATAATGCATGTTATATTGATGATAATGAAAGTAGTAAGTATATTTATTACAGTTCTAGCGATAATAACTGCATTATATGCGTAATAATGCATGTTATATTGATAATATCGGGAGTAATAAGTATAATTACTATATTTCTAGCGATAATAATAGTACAATATGGCTAATAGTGCATGTTATATTGATAATAATAAAAGTAATAAGTATATTTATTACAGTTCTATCGATAATAACTGCATAATATGTGTAATAATGCATGTTATATTGATGATAATAAAAGTAATAAGTATAATTATTACAGTTTTAGCGATAATAACTGCATTATATGGGTAATAATGCACGTTATATTGCTAATAATATAAGTAATATGTATAATTATTACGGTTCTAGCGATAATAACTGCATTATATGGGTAATAATGCATGTTATATTGATAATAATATAAGTTATAAGTATAATTATTACAGTTCTAGCGATAATAACTGCATTATATGGGTAATAATGCACGTTATATTGCTAATAATATAAATAATAAGTATAATTATTACAGTTCTAGCGATAATAACTGCATTATGTGGGTAATAATGCATGTTATATTGATAATAATATAAGTAATAAGTATAATTATTACAGTTCTAGCGATAATAACTCCATTATATGGGTAATAATGCATGTTATATTGATAATAATAAAAGTAATAAGTATATTTATTATAGTTCTATCGATAATAACTGCATAATATGGGTAATAATGCATGTTATATTGATGATAATGAAAGTAGTAAGTATATTTATTACAGTTCTAACGATAATAATTGCATAATATGGGTAATAATGCATGTTATATTGATGATAACGAAAGTAGTAAGTATATTTATTACAGTTCTAGCGATAATAACTGCATTATATGCGTAATAATGCATGTTATATTGATAATATCGGGAGTAATAAGTATAATTACTATATTTCTAGCGATAATAATAGTACAATATGGCTAATAGTGCATGTTATATTGATAATAATAAAAGTAATAAGTATATTTATTACAGTTCTATCGATAATAACTGCATAATATGTGTAATAATGCATGTTATATTGATGATAATAAAAGTAATAAGTATAATTATTACAGTTTTAGCGATAATAACTGCATTATATGGGTAATAATGCACGTTATATTGCTAATAATATAAGTAATATGTATAATTATTACGGTTCTAGCGATAATAACTGCATTATATGGGTAATAATGCATGTTATATTGATAATAATATAAGTTATAAGTATAATTATTACAGTTCTAGCGATAATAACTGCATTATATGGGTAATAATGCACGTTATATTGCTAATAATATAAATAATAAGTATAATTATTACAGTTCTAGCGATAATAACTGCATTATGTGGGTAATAATGCATGTTATATTGATAATAATATAAGTAATAAGTATAATTATTACAGTTCTAGCGATAATAACTCCATTATATGGGTAATAATGCATGTTATATTGATAATAATATAAGTAATAAGTATAATTATTACAGTTCTAGCGATAATAGCTGCATAATATGGGTAATAATGCACGTTATATTGCTAATAATATAAATAATAGGTATAATTATTTCAGTTCTAGCGATAATAACTGCATTATATGGGTAATAATGCATGTTATATTGATAATAATAAAAGTAGTAAGTATATTTATTACAGTTCTATCGATAATAACTGCATAATATGTGTAATAATGCATGTTATATTGATGATAATAAAAGTAATAAGTATAATTATTACAGTTCTAGCGATAATAACTGCATTATATGGGTAATAATGCACGTTATATTGCTAATAATATAAGTAATATGTATAATTATTACGGTTCTAGCGATAATAACTGCATTATATGGGTAATAATGCATGTTATATTGATAATAATATAAGTTATAAGTATAATTATTACAGTTCTAGCGATAATAACTGCATTATATGGGTAATAATGCACGTTATATTGCTAATAATATAAATAATAAGTATAATTATTATAGTTCTTGCGATAATAATAGTAAAATATGGCTAATAGTGCATGTTCTATTGATAATAATAAAAGTAATAAGTATATTTATTATAGTTCTGGCGATAATAACTGCATAATATGGGTAAAAATGCATGTTATATTGATAATAATATAAGTAATAAGTATAATTATTACAGTTCTAGCGATAATAACTGCATTATATTGGTAATAATGCATGTTATATTGATAATAATAAAAGTAATAAGTATATTTATTATAGTTCTATCGATAATAACTGCATAATATGGGTAATAATGCATGTTATATTGATGATAATGAAAGTAGTAAGTATATTTATTACAGTTCTAGCGATAATAACTGCATTATATGCGTAATAATGCATGTTATATTGATAATATCGGGAGTAATAAGTATAATTATTATAGTTCTAGCGACAATAATAGTAAACTATGGCTAATAGTGCATGTTATATTGATAATAATAAAAGTAATAAGTATATTTATTATAGTTCTAGCGATAATAACTGCATAATATGGGTAATAATGCATGTTATATTGATAATAATATAAGTAATAAGTATAATTATTACAGTTCTAGCGATAATAACTGCATTATATTGGTAATAATGCATGTTATATTGATGATAATAAAAGTAATAAGTATAATTATTACAGTTCTAGCGATAATAACTGCATTATATGGGTAATAATGCACGTTATATTGCTAATATCGGGAGTAATAAGTATAATTACTATAGTTCTAGCGATAATAATAGTACAATATGGCTAATAGTGCATGTTATATTGATAATAATAAAAGTAATAAGTATATTTATTACAGTTCTATCGATAATAACTGCATAATATGGGTAATAATGCATGTTATATTGATGATAATAGAAGTAATAAGTATAATTATTACAGTTCTAGCGATAATAACTGCATTATATGGGTAATAATGCACGTTATATTGCTAATAATATAAATAATAAGTATAATTATTACAGTTCTAGCGATAATAACTGCATTATATGGGCAATAATGCATGTTATATTGATAATATCGGGAGTAATAAATATAATTATTATAGTTCTTGCGATAATAATAGTAAAATATGGCTAATAGTGCATGTTCTATTGATAATAATAAAAGTAATAAGTATAATTATTACAGTTCTAGCGATAATAACTCCATTATATGGGTAATAATGCATGTTATATTGCTAATAATATAAGTAATAACTGTAATTATTACAGTTCTAGCGATAATAACTGCATTATATTGGTAATAATGCATGTTATATTGATAATAATAAAAGTAATAAGTATATTTATTATAGTTCTATCGATAATAACTGCATAATATGGGTAATAATGCATGTTATATTGATGATAATGAAAGTAGTAAGTATATTTATTACAGTTCTAGCGATAATAACTGCATTATATGGGTAATAATGCATGTTATATTGATAATATCGGGAGTAATAAGTATAATTACTATATTTCTAGTGATAATAATAGTACAATATGGCTAATAGTGCATGTTATATTGATAATAATAAAAGTAATAAGTATATTTATTACAGTTCTATCGATAATAACTGCATAATATGGGTAATAATGCATGTTATATAGATGATAATAAAAGTAATAAGTACAATTATTACAGTTCTAGCGATAATAACTGCATTATATGGGTAATAATGCACGTTATATTGCTAATATCGGGAGTAATAAGTATAATTACTATAGTTCTAGCGATAATAATAGTACAATATGGCTAATAGTGCACGTCATATTGATAATAATAAAAGTAATAGGTATATTTATTACAGTTCTATCGATAATAACTGCATAATATGGGTAATAATGCACGTTATATTGCTAATAATATAAGTAATAAGTATAATTATTACAGTTCTAGCGATAATAACTCCATTATATGGGTAATAATGCATGTTATATTGATAATAATAAAAGTAATAAGTATATTTATTATAGTTCTATCGATAATAACTGCATAATATGGGTAATAATGCATGTTATATTGATGATAATGAAAGTAGTAAGTATATTTATTACAGTTCTAACGATAATAATTGCATAATATGGGTAATAATGCATGTTATATTGATGATAATGAAAGTAGTAAGTATATTTATTACAGTTCTAGCGATAATAACTGCATTATATGCGTAATAATGCATGTTATATTGATAATATCGGGAGTAATAAGTATAATTACTATATTTCTAGCGATAATAATAGTACAATATGGCTAATAGTGCATGTTATATTGATAATAATAAAAGTAATAAGTATATTTATTACAGTTCTATCGATAATAACTGCATAATATGTGTAATAATGCATGTTATATTGATGATAATAAAAGTAATAAGTATAATTATTACAGTTTTAGCGATAATAACTGCATTATATGGGTAATAATGCACGTTATATTGCTAATAATATAAGTAATATGTATAATTATTACGGTTCTAGCGATAATAACTGCATTATATGGGTAATAATGCATGTTATATTGATAATAATATAAGTTATAAGTATAATTATTACAGTTCTAGCGATAATAACTGCATTATATGGGTAATAATGCACGTTATATTACTAATAATATAAATAATAAGTATAATTATTACAGTTCTAGCGATAATAACTGCATTATATGGGCAATAATGCATGTTATATTGATAATATCGGGAGTAATAAATATTATTATTATAGTTCTTGCGATAATAATAGTAAAATATGGCTAATAGTGCATGTTCTATTGATAATAATAAAAGTAATAAGTATATTTATTATAGTTCTGGCGATAATAACTGCATAATATGGGTAATAATGCATGTTATATTGATAATAATATAAGTAATAAGTATAATTATTACAGTTCTAGCGATAATAACTGCATTATATTGGTAATAATGCATGTTATATTGATAATAATAAAAGTAATAAGTATATTTATTCTAGTTCTATCGATAATAACTGCATAATATGGGTAATAATGCATGTTATATTGATGATAATGAAAGTAGTAAGTATATTTATTACAGTTCTAGCGATAATAACTGCATTATATGCGTAATAATGCATGTTATATTGATAATATCGGGAGTAATAAGTATAATTATTATAGTTCTAGCGACAATAATAGTAAACTATGGCTAATAGTGCATGTTATATTGATAATAATAAAAGTAATACGTATATTTATTACAGTTCTAGCGATAATAACTGCATAATATGGATGATAATGCATGTTATATTGATAATAATAAAAGTAATAAGTATATTTATTATAGTTCTATCGATAATAAGTGCATAACATGGGTAATAATGCACGTTATATTGATGATAATAAAAGTAGTAAGTTTATTTATTATAGTTCTACCGATTATAACTGCATAATATGGGTAATAATGCACGTTATATTGAGAATAATATAAGTAATAAGTATAATTATTACAGTTCTAGCGATAATAACTGCATTATTTGGGTAATAAGGCATGTTATATTGCTAATAATATACGTAATATGTATAATTATTACGGTTCTAGCGATAATAACTGCATTATATGGGTAATAATGCATGTTATATTCATAATAATATAAGTAATAAGTATAATTATTACAGTTCTAGCGATAATAACTGCATTATATGGGTAATAATGCACGTTATATTGCTAATAATATAAATAATAAGTATAATTATTACAGTTCTAGCGATAATAACTGCATTATGTGGGTAATAATGCATGTTATATTGATAATAATATAAGTAATAAGTATAATTATTACAGTTCTAGCGATAATAACTCCATTATATGGGTAATAATGCATGTTATATTGATAATAATATAAGTAATAAGTATAATTATTACAGTTCTAGCGATAATAGCTGCATAATATGGGTAATAATGCACGTTATATTGCTAATAATATAAATAATAGGTATAATTATTTCAGTTCTAGCGATAATAACTGCATTATATGGGTAATAATGCATGTTATATTGATAATAATAAAAGTAGTAAGTATATTTATTACAGTTCTATCGATAATAACTGCATAATATGTGTAATAATGCATGTTATATTGATGATAATAAAAGTAATAAGTATAATTATTACAGTTCTAGCGATAATAACTGCATTATATGGGTAATAATGCACGTTATATTGCTAATAATATAAGTAATATGTATAATTATTACGGTTCTAGCGATAATAACTGCATTATATGGGTAATAATGCATGTTATATTGATAATAATATAAGTTATAAGTATAATTATTACAGTTCTAGCGATAATAACTGCATTATATGGGTAATAATGCACGTTATATTGCTAATAATATAAATAATAAGTATAATTATTATAGTTCTTGCGATAATAATAGTAAAATATGGCTAATAGTGCATGTTCTATTGATAATAATAAAAGTAATAAGTATATTTATTATAGTTCTGGCGATAATAACTGCATAATATGGGTAATAATGCATGTTATATTGATAATAATATAAGTAATAAGTATAATTATTACAGTTCTAGCGATAATAACTGCATTATATTGGTAATAATGCATGTTATATTGATAATAATAAAAGTAATAAGTATATTTATTATAGTTCTATCGATAATAACTGCATAATATGGGTAATAATGCATGTTATATTGATGATAATGAAAGTAGTAAGTATATTTATTACAGTTCTAGCGATAATAACTGCATTATATGCGTAATAATGCATGTTATATTGATAATATCGGGAGTAATAAGTATAATTATTATAGTTCTAGCGACAATAATAGTAAACTATGGCTAATAGTGCATGTTATATTGATAATAATAAAAGTAATAAGTATATTTATTATAGTTCTAGCGATAATAACTGCATAATATGGGTAATAATGCATGTTATATTGATAATAATATAAGTAATAAGTATAATTATTACAGTTCTAGCGATAATAACTGCATTATATTGGTAATAATGCATGTTATATTGATGATAATAAAAGTAATAAGTATAATTATTACAGTTCTAGCGATAATAACTGCATTATGTGGGTAATAATGCACGTTATATTGCTAATATCGGGAGTAATAAGTATAATTACTATACTTCTAGCGATAATAATAGTACAATATGGCTAATAGTGCATGTTATATTGATAATAATAAAAGTAATAAGTATATTTATTACAGTTCTATCGATAATAACTGCATAATATGGGTAATAATGTATGTTATATTGATGATAATAAAAGTAATACGTATATTTATTATAGTTCTAGCGATAATAACTGCATTATATGGGTAATAATGCATGTTATATTGATAATAATATAAGTAATAAGTATAATTATTACAGTTCTAGCGATAATAACTGCATTATATTGGTAATAATGCATGTTATATTGATAATAATAAAAGTAATAAGTATAATTATTACAGTTCTAGCGATAATAACTCCATTATATGGGTAATAATGCATGTTATATTGCTAATAATATAAGTAATAACTGTAATTATTACAGTTCTAGCGATAATAACTGCATTATATTGGTAATAATGCATGTTATATTGATAATAATAAAAGTAATAAGTATATTTATTATAGTTCTATCGATAATAACTGCATAATATGGGTAATAATGCATGTTATATTGATGATAATGAAAGTAGTAAGTATATTTATTACAGTTCTAGCGATAATAACTGCATTATATGGGTAATAATGCATGTTATATTGATAATATCGGGAGTAATAAGTATAATTACTATATTTCTAGTGATAATAATAGTACAATATGGCTAATAGTGCATGTTATATTGATAATAATAAAAGTAATAAGTATATTTATTACAGTTCTATCGATAATAACTGCATAATATGGGTAATAATGCATGTTATATAGATGATAATAAAAGTAATAAGTACAATTATTACAGTTCTAGCGATAATAACTGCATTATATGGGTAATAATGCACGTTATATTGCTAATATCGGGAGTAATAAGTATAATTACTATAGTTCTAGCGATAATAATAGTACAATATGGCTAATAGTGCACGTCATATTGATAATAATAAAAGTAATAAGTATATTTATTACAGTTCTATCGATAATAACTGCATAATATGGGTAATAATGCATGTTATATTGATGATAATAAAAGTAATACGTATATTTATTATAGTTCTAGCGATAATAACTGCATTATATGGGTAATAATGCATGTTAGATTGATAATAATATAAGTAATAAGTATAATTATTACAGTTCTAGCGATAATAACTGCATAATATGGGTAATAATGCATGTTATATTGATAATAATATAAGTAATAAGTATAATTATTACAGTTCTAGCGATAATAACTGCATAATATGGGTAATAATGCATGTTATATTGATAATAATAAAAGTAATAAGTATATTTATTATAGTTCTATCGATAATAACTGCATAATATGGGTAATAATGCATGTTATATTGATGATAATGAAAGTAGTAAGTATATTTATTACAGTTCTAACGATAATAATTGCATAATATGGGTAATAATGCATGTTATATTGATGATAATGAAAGTAGTAAGTATATTTATTACAGTTCTAGCGATAATAACTGTATTATATGCGTAATAATGCATGTTATATTGATAATATCGGGAGTAATAAGTATAATTACTATATTTCTAGCGATAATAATAGTACAATATGGCTAATAGTGCATGTTATATTGATAATAATAAAAGTAATAAGTATATTTATTACAGTTCTATCGATAATAACTGCATAATATGTGTAATAATGCATGTTATATTGATGATAATAAAAGTAATAAGTATAATTATTACAGTTCTAGCGATAATAACTGCATTATATGGGTAATAATGCACGTTATATTGCTAATAATATAAGTAATATGTATAATTATTACGGTTCTAGCGATAATAACTGCATTATATGGGTAATAATGCATGTTATATTGATAATAATATAAGTTATAAGTATAATTATTACAGTTCTAGCGATAATAACTGCATTATATGGGTAATAATGCACGTTATATTACTAATAATATAAATAATAAGTATAATTATTACAGTTCTAGCGATAATAACTGCATTATATGGGCAATAATGCATGTTATATTGATAATATCGGGAGTAATAAATATTATTATTATAGTTCTTGCGATAATAATAGTAAAATATGGCTAATAGTGCATGTTCTATTGATAATAATAAAAGTAATAAGTATATTTATTATAGTTCTGGCGATAATAACTGCATAATATGGGTAATAATGCATGTTATATTGATAATAATATAAGTAATAAGTATAATTATTACAGTTCTAGCGATAATAACTGCATTACATTGGTAATAATGCATGTTATATTGATAATAATAAAAGTAATAAGTATATTTATTCTAGTTCTATCGATAATAACTGCATAATATGGGTAATAATGCATGTTATATTGATGATAATGAAAGTAGTAAGTATATTTATTACAGTTCTAGCGATAATAACTGCATTATATGCGTAATAATGCATGTTATATTGATAATATCGGGAGTAATAAGTATAATTGTTATAGTTCTAGCGACAATAATAGTAAACTATGGCTAATAGTGCATGTTATATTGATAATAATAAAAGTAATAAGTATATTTATTATAGTTCTAGCGATAATAATATTACAATATGGCTAATAGTGCATGTTATATTGATAATGATAAAAGTAATAAGTATATTTATTACAGTTCTATCGATAATAACTGCATAATATGGGTAATAATGCATGTTATATTGATGATAATAAAAGTAATACGTATATTTATTATAGTTCTAGCGATAATAACTGCATTATATGGGTAATAATGCACGTTATATTGCTAATATCGGGAGTAATAAGTATAATTACTATAGTTCTAGCGATAATAATATTACAATATGGCTAATAGTGCATGTTCTATTGATAATAATAAAAGTAATAAGTATAATTATTACAGTTCTAGCGATAATAACTCCATTATATGGGTAATAATGCATGTTATATTGCTAATAATATAAGTAGTAACTGTAATTATTACAGTTCTAGCGATAATAACTGCATTATATTGGTAATAATGCATGTTATATTGATAATAATAAAAGTAATAAATATATTTATTATAGTTCTATCGATAATAACTGCATAATATGGGTAATAATGCATGTTATATTGATGATAATGAAAGTAGTAAGTATATTTATTACAGTTCTAGCGATAATAACTGCATTATATGCGTAATAATGCATGTTATATTGATAATATCGGGAGTAATAAGTATAATTATTATAGTTCTGGCGACAATAATAGTAAACTATGGCTAATAGTGCATGTTATATTGATAATAATAAAAGTAATAAGTATACTTATTATAGTTCTAGCGATAATAACTGCATAATATGGGTAATAATGCATGTTATATTGATAATAATATAAGTAATAAGTATATTTATTACAGTTCTATCGATAGAAACTGCATAAGATGGGTAATAATGCATGTTATATTGACGATAATAAAAGTAATACGTATATTTATTATAGTTCTAGCGATAATAACTGCATAATATGGATGATAATGCATGTTATATTGATAATAATAAAAGTAATAAGTATATTTATTATAGTTCTATCGATAATAACTGCATAATATGGGTAATAGTGCATGTTATATTGATGATAATGAAAGTAGTAAGTATATTTATTACAGTTCTAGCGATAATAACTGCATTATATGGGTAATAATGCATGTTATATTGATAATATCGGGAGTAATAAGTATAATTACTATATTTCTAGTGATAATAATAGTACAATATGGCTAATAGTGCATGCTATATTGATAATAATAAAAGTAATAAGTATATTTATTACAGTTCTATCGATAATAACTGCATAATATGGGTAATAATGCATGTTATATAGATGATAATAAAAGTAATAAGTATAATTATTACAGTTCTAGCGATAATAACTGCATTATATGGGTAATAATGCACGTTATATTGCTAATATCGGGAGTAATAAGTATAATTACTATAGTTCTAGCGATAATAATATTACAATATGGCTAATAGTGCATGTTCTATTGATAATAATAAAAGTAATAAGTATAATTATTACAGTTCTAGCGATAATAACTCCATTATATGGGTAATAATGCATGTTATATTGCTAATAATATAAGTAATAACTGTAATTATTACAGTTCTAGCGATAATAACTGCATTATATTGGTAATAATGCATGTTATATTGATAATAATAAAAGTAATAAATATATTTATTATAGTTCTATCGATAATAACTGCATAATATGGGTAATAATGCATGTTATATTGATGATAATGAAAGTAGTAAGTATATTTATTACAGTTCTAGCGATAATAACTGCATTATATGCGTAATAATGCATGTTATATTGATAATATCGGGAGTAATAAGTATAATTATTATAGTTCTGGCGACAATAATAGTAAACTATGGCTAATAGTGCATGTTATATTGATAATAATAAAAGTAATAAGTATACTTATTATAGTTCTAGCGATAATAACTGCATAATATGGGTAATAATGCATGTTATATTGATAATAATATAAGTAATAAGTATATTTATTACAGTTCTATCGATAGAAACTGCATAAGATGGGTAATAATGCATGTTATATTGACGATAATAAAAGTAATACGTATATTTATTATAGTTCTAGCGATAATAACTGCATAATATGGATGATAATGCATGTTATATTGATAATAATAAAAGTAATAAGTATATTTATTATAGTTCTATCGATAATAACTGCATAATATGGGTAATAGTGCATGTTATATTGATGATAATGAAAGTAGTAAGTATATTTATTACAGTTCTAGCGATAATAACTGCATTATATGGGTAATAATGCATGTTATATTGATAATATCGGGAGTAATAAGTATAATTACTATATTTCTAGTGATAATAATAGTACAATATGGCTAATAGTGCATGCTATATTGATAATAATAAAAGTAATAAGTATATTTATTACAGTTCTATCGATAATAACTGCATAATATGGGTAATAATGCATGTTATATAGATGATAATAAAAGTAATAAGTATAATTATTACAGTTCTAGCGATAATAACTGCATTATATGGGTAATAATGCACGTTATATTGCTAATATCGGGAGTAATAAGTATAATTACTATAGTTCTAGCGATAATAATAGTACAATATGGCTAATAGTGCACGTCATATTGATAATAATAAAAGTAATAAGTATATTTATTACAGTTCTATCGATAATAACTGCATAATATGGGTAACAATGCATGTTATATTGATGATAATAAAAGTAATACGTATATTTATTATAGTTCTAGCGATAATAACTGCATTATATGGGTAATAATGCATGTTATATTGATAATAATATAAGTAATAAGTATAATTATTACAGTTCTAGCGATAATAACTGCATAATATGGGTAATAATGCATGTTATATTGATAATAATATAAGTAATAAGTATAATTATTACAGTTCTAGCGATAATAACTGCATAATATGGGTAATAATGCACGTTATATTGCTAATAATATAAGTAATAAGTATAATTATTACAGTTCTAGCGATAATAACTCCATTATATGGGTAATAATGCATGTTATATTGATAATAATAAAAGTAATAAGTATATTTATTATAGTTCTATCGATAATAACTGCATAATATGGGTAATAATGCATGTTATATTGATGATAATGAAAGTAGTAAGTATATTTATTACAGTTCTAGCGATAATAATTGCATAATATGGGTAATAATGCATGTTATATTGATGATAATGAAAGTAGTAAGTATATTTATTACAGTTCTAGCGATAATAACTGCATTATATGCGTAATAATGCATGTTATATTGATAATATCGGGAGTAATAAGTATAATTACTATATTTCTAGCGATAATAATAGTACAATATGGCTAATAGTGCATGTTATATTGATAATAATAAAAGTAATAAGTATATTTATTACAGTTCTATCGATAATAACTGCATAATATGTGTAATAATGCATGTTATATTGATGATAATAAAAGTAATAAGTATAATTATTACAGTTCTAGCGATAATAACTGCATTATATGGGTAATAATGCACGTTATATTGCTAATAATATAAGTAATATGTATAATTATTACGGTTCTAGCGATAATAACTGCATTATATGGGTAATAATGCATGTTATATTGATAATAATATAAGTTATAAGTATAATTATTACAGTTCTAGCGATAATAACTGCATTATATGGGTAATAATGCACGTTATATTACTAATAATATAAATAATAAGTATAATTATTACAGTTCTAGCGATAATAACTCCATTATATGGGTAATAATGCATGTTATATTGATAATAATATAAGTAATAAGTATAATTATTACAGTTCTAGCGATAATAGCTGCATAATATGGGTAATAATGCACGTTATATTGCTAATAATATAAATAATAGGTATAATTATTTCAGTTCTAGCGATAATAACTGCATTATATGGGTAATAATGCATGTTATATTGATAATAATAAAAGTAATAAGTATATTTATTATAGTTCTATCGATAATAACTGCATAATATGGGTAATAGTGTATGTTATATTGATGATAATGAAAGTAGTAAGTATATTTATTACAGTTCTAGCGATAATAACTGCATTATATGGGTAATAATGCATGTTATATTGATAATATCGGGAGTAATAAGTATAATTACTATATTTCTAGTGATAATAATAGTACAATATGGCTAATAGTGCATGCTATATTGATAATAATAAAAGTAATAAGTATATTTATTACAGTTCTATCGATAATAACTGCATAATATGGGTAATAATGCATGTTATATAGATGATAATAAAAGTAATAAGTATAATTATTACAGTTCTAGCGATAATAACTGCATTATATGGGTAATAATGCACGTTATATTGCTAATATCGGGAGTAATAAGTATAATTACTATAGTTCTAGCGATAATAATAGCACAATATGGCTAATAGTGCACGTCATATTGATAATAATAAAAGTAATAAGTATATTTATTACAGTTCTATCGATAATAACTGCATAATATGGGTAACAATGCATGTTATATTGATGATAATAAAAGTAATACGTATATTTATTATAGTTCTAGCGATAATAACTGCTTTATATGCGTAATAATGCATGTTATATTGATAATAATATAAGTAATAAGTATAATTATTACAGTTCTAGCGATAATAACTGCATAATATGGGTAATAATGCATGTTATATTGATAATAATATAAGTAATAAGTATAATTATTACAGTTCTAGCGATAATAACTGCATAATATGGGTAATAATGCACGTTATATTGCTAATAATATAAGTAATAAGTATAATTATTACAGTTCTAGCGATAATAACTCCATTATATGGGTAATAATGCATGTTATATTGATAATAATAAAAGTAATAAGTATATTTATTATAGTGCTATCGATAATAACTGCATAATATGGGTAATAATGCATGTTATATTGATGATAATGAAAGTAGTAAGTATATTTATTACAGTTCTAGCGATAATAATTGCATAATATGGGTAATAATGCATGTTATATTGATGATAATGAAAGTAGTAAGTATATTTATTACAGTTCTAGCGATAATAACTGCATTATATGGGTAATAATGCATGTTATATTGATAATAATAAAAGTAATAAGTATATTTATTATAGTTCTATCGATAATAACTGCATAATATGGGTAATAATGCATGTTATATAGATGATAATAAAAGTAATAAGTATAATTATTACAGTTCTAGCGATAATAACTGCATTATATGCGTAATAATGCATGTTATATTGATAATATCGGGAGTAATAAGTATAACTACTATATTTCTAGCGATAATAATAGTACAATATGGCTAATAGTGCATGTTATATTGATAATAATAAAAGTAATAAGTATATTTATTACAGTTCTATCGATAATAACTGCATAATATGTGTAATAATGCATGTTATATTGATGATAATAAAAGTAATAAGTATAATTATTACAGTTCTAGCGATAATAACTGCATTATATGGGTAATAATGCACGTTATATTGCTAATAATATAAGTAATATGTATAATTATTACAGTTCTAGCGATAATAACTCCATTATATGGGTAATAATGCATGTTATATTGATAATAATAAAAGTAATAAGTATATTTATTATAGTTCTATCGATAATAACTGCATAATATGGGTAATAATGCATGTTATATTGATGATAATGAAAGTAGTAAGTATATTTATTACAGTTCTAGCGATAATAATTGCATAATATGGGTAATAATGCATGTTATATTGATGATAATGAAAGTAGTAAGTATATTTATTACAGTTCTAGCGATAATAACTGCATTATATGCGTAATAATGCATGTTATATGGATAATATCGGGAGTAATAAGTATAATTATTATAGTCCTAGCGACAATAATAGTAAACTATGGCTAATAGTGCATGTTATATTGATAATAATAAAAGTAATAAGTATACTTATTATAGTTCTAGCGATAATAACTGCATAATATGGGTAATAATGCATGTTATATTGATAATAATATAAGTAATAGGTATATTTATTACAGTTCTATCGATAGAAACTGCATAATATGGGTAATAATGCATGTTATATTGACGATAATAAAAGTAATACGTATATTTATTATAGTTCTAGCGATAATAACTGCATAATATGGATGATAATGCATGTTATATTGATAATAATAAAAGTAATAAGTATATTTATTATAGTTCTATCGATAATAAGTGCATAACATGGGTAATAATGCACGTTATATTGATGATAATAAAAGTAGTAAGTATATTTATTATAGTTCTACCGATTATAACTGCATAATATGGGTAATAATGCACGTTATATTGAGAATAATATAAGTAATAAGTATAATTATTACAGTTCTAGCGATAATAACTGCATTATGTGGGTAATAATGCATGTTATATTGATAATAATATAAGTAATAAGTATAATTATTACAGTTCTAGCGAAAATAACTCCATTACATGGGTAATAATGCATGTTATATTGATAATATCGGGAGTAATAAGTATAATTACTATAGTTCTAGCGATAATAATAGTACAATATGGCTAATAGTGCACGTCATATTGATAATAATAAAAGTAATAAGTATATTTATTACAGTTCTATCGATAATAACTGCATAATATGGGTAATAATGCATGTTATATTGATGATAATAAAAGTAATACGTATATTTATTATAGTTCTAGCGATAATAACTGCATTATATGGGTAATAATGCATGTTATATTGATAATAATATAAGTAATAAGTATAATTATTACAGTTCTAGCGATAATAACTGCATTATGTGGGTAATAATGCATGTTATATTGATAATAATATAAGTAATAAGTATAATTATTACAGTTCTAGCGATAATAACTCCATTATATGGGTAATAATGCATGTTATATTGATAATAATATAAGTAATAAGTATAATTATTACAGTTCTAGCGATAATAGCTGCATAATATGGGTAATAATGCACGTTATATTGCTAATAATATAAATAATAGGTATAATTATTTCAGTTCTAGCGATAATAACTGCATTATATGGGTAATAATGCATGTAATATTGATAATAATAAAAGTAATAAGTATATTTATTATAGTTCTATCGATAATAACTGCGTAATGTGGGTAATAATGCATGTTATATTGATGATAATGAAAGTAGTAAGTATATTTATTACAGTTCTAGCGATAATAACTGCATTATATGCGTAATAACGCATGTTATATTGATAATATCGGGAGTAATAAGTATAATTATTATAGTTCTAGCGACAATAATAGTAAACTATGGCTAATAGTGCATGTTATATTGATAATAATAAAAGTAATAAGTATATTTATTATAGTTCTAGCGATAATAACTTCATAATATGGGTAATAATGCATGTTATATTGATAATAATATAAGTAATAAGTATATTTATTACAGTTCTATCGATAGAAACTGCATAATATGGGTAATAATGCATGTTATATTGACGATAATAAAAGTAATACGTATATTTATTATAGTTCTAGCGATAATAACTGCATAATATGGGTAATAATGCATGTTATATTGATAATAATATAAGTAATAAGTATAATTATTACAGTTCTAGCGATAATAACTGCATTATATTGGTAATAATGCATGTTATATTGATAATAATAAAAGTAGTAAGTATATCTATTATAGTTCTATCGATAATAACTGCATAATATGGGTAATAATGCATGTTATATTGATGATAATGAAAGTAGTAAGTATATTTATTACAGTTCTAGCGATAATAACTGCATTATATGCGTAATAATGCATGTTATATTGATAATATCGGGAGTAATAAGTATAATTATTATAGTTCTAGCGACAATAATAGTAAACTATGGCTAATAGTGCATGTTATATTGATAATAATAAAAGTAATACGTATATTTATTATAGTTCTATCGATAATAAGTGCATAACATGGGTAATAATGCACGTTATATTGATGATAATAAAAGTAGTAAGTTTATTTATTATAGTTCTACCGATTATAACTGCATAATATGGGTAATAATGCACGTTATATTGAGAATAATATAAGTAATAAGTATAATTATTACAGTTCTAGCGATAATAACTGCATTATTTGGGTAATAATGCATGTTATATTGCTAATAATATACGTAATATGTATAATTATTACGGTTCTAGCGATAATAACTGCATTATATGGGTAATAATGCATGTTATATTCATAATAATATAAGTAATAAGTATAATTATTACAGTTCTAGCGATAATAACTGCATTATATGGGTAATAATGCACGTTATATTGCTAATAATATAAATAATAAGTATAATTATTACAGTTCTAGCGATAATAACTGCATTATATGGGCAATAATGCATGTTATATTGATAATAATAAAAGTAATAAGTATAATTATTACAGTTCTAGCGATAATAACTCCATTATATGGGTAATAATGCATGTTATATTGATAATAATATAAGTAATAAGTATAATTATTACAGTTCTAGCGATAATAGCTGCATAATATGGGTAATAATGCACGTTATATTGCTAATAATATAAATAATAGGTATAATTATTTCAGTTCTAGCGATAATAACTGCATTATATGGGTAATAATGCATGTTATATTGATAATAATAAAAGTAATAAGTATATTTATTATAGTTCTATCGATAATAAGTGCATAACATGGGTAATAATGCACGTTATATTGATGATAATAAAAGTAGTAAGTTTATTTATTATAGTTCTACCGATTATAACTGCATAATATGGGTAATAATGCACGTTATATTGAGAATAATATAAGTAATAAGTATAATTATTACAGTTCTAGCGATAATAACTGCATTATTTGGGTAATAATGCATGTTATATTGCTAATAATATACGTAATATGTATAATTATTACGGTTCTAGCGATAATAACTGCATTATATGGGTAATAATGCATGTTATATTCATAATAATATAAGTAATAAGTATAATTATTACAGTTCTAGCGATAATAACTGCATTATATGGGTAATAATGCACGTTATATTGCTAATAATATAAATAATAAGTATAATTATTACAGTTCTAGCGATAATAACTGCATTATATGGGCAATAATGCATGTTATATTGATAATAATAAAAGTAATAAGTATAATTATTACAGTTCTAGCGATAATAACTCCATTATATGGGTAATAATGCATGTTATATTGATAATAATATAAGTAATAAGTATAATTATTACAGTTCTAGCGATAATAGCTGCATAATATGGGTAATAATGCACGTTATATTGCTAATAATATAAATAATAGGTATAATTATTTCAGTTCTAGCGATAATAACTGCATTATATGGGTAATAATGCATGTTATATTGATAATAATAAAAGTAATAAGTATATTTATTATAGTTCTATCGATAATAACTGCATAATATGGGTAATAATGCATGTTATATTGATGATAATGAAAGTAGTAAGTATATTTATTACAGTTCTAGCGATAATAACTGCATTATATGGGTAATAATGCATGTTATATTGATAATATCGGGAGTAATAAGTATAATTACTATATTTCTAGTGATAATAATAGTACAATATGGCTAATAGTGCATGCTATATTGATAATAATAAAAGTAATAAGTATATTTATTACAGTTCTATCGATAATAACTGCATAATATGGGTAATAATGCATGTTATATAGATGATAATAAAAGTAATAAGTATAATTATTACAGTTCTAGCGATAATAACTGCATTATATGGGTAATAATGCACGTTATATTGCTAATATCGGGAGTAATAAGTATAATTACTATAGTTCTAGCGATAATAATAGTACAATATGGCTAATAGCGCACGTCATATTGATAATAATAAAAGTAATAAGTATATTTATTACAGTTCTATCGATAATAACTGCATAATATGGGTAATAATGCATGTTATATTGATGATAATAAAAGTAATACGTATATTTATTATAGTTCTAGCGATAATAACTGCATTATATGGGTAATAATGCATGTTATATTGATAATAATATAAGTAATAAGTATAATTATTACAGTTCTAGCGATAATAACTGCATAATATGGGTAATAATGCATGTTATATTGATAATAATATAAGTAATAAGTATAATTATTACAGTTCTAGCGATAATAACTGCATAATATGGGTAATAATGCACGTTATATTGCTAATAATATAAGTAATAAGTATAATTATTACAGTTCTAGCGATAATAACTCCATTATATGGGTAATAATGCATGTTATATTGATAATAATAAAAGTAATAAGTATATTTATTATAGTTCTATCGAAAATAACTGCATAATATGGGTAATAATGCATGTTATATTGATGATAATGAAAGTAGTAAGTATATTTATTACAGTTCTAGCGATAATAATTGCATAATATGGGTAATAATGCATGTTATATTGATGATAATGAAAGTAGTAAGTATATTTATTACAGTTCTAGCGATAATAACTGCATTATATGCGTAATAATGCATGTTATATTGATAATATCGGGAGTAATAAGTATAACTACTATATTTCTAGCGATAATAATAGGACAATATGGCTAATAGTGCATGTTATATTGATAATAATAAAAGTAATAAGTATATTTATTACAGTTCTATCGATAATAACTGCATAATATGTGTAATAATGCATGTTATATTGATGATAATAAAAGTAATAAGTATAATTATTACAGTTCTAGCGATAATAACTGCATTATATGGGTAATAATGCACGTTATATTGCTAATAATATAAGTAATATGTATAATTGTTACGGTTCTAGCGATAATAACTGCATTATATGGGTAATAATGCATGTTATATTGATAATAATATAAGTTATAAGTATAATTATTACAGTTCTAGCGATAATAACTGCATTATATGGGTAATAATGCACGTTATATTCCTAATAATATAAATAATAAGTATAATTATTACAGTTCTAGCGATAATAACTGCATTATATGGGCAATAATGCATGTTATATTGATAATATCGGGAGTAATAAATATTATTATTATAGTTCTTGCGATAATAATAGTAAAATATGGCTAATAGTGCATGTTCTATTGATAATAATAAAAGTAATAAGTATATTTATTATAGTTCTAGCGATAATAACTGCATAATATGGGTAATAATGCATGTTATATTGATAATAATATAAGTAATAAGTATAATTATTACAGTTCTAGCGATAGTAACTGCATTATATTGGTAATAATGCATGTTATATTGACAATAATAAAAGTAATAAGTATATTTATTCTAGTTCTATCGATAATAACTGCATAATATGGGTAATAGTGCATGTTATATTGATGATAATGAAAGTAGTAAGTATATTTATTACAGTTCTAGCGATAATAACTGCATTATATGCGTAATAATGCATGTTATATTGATAATATCGGGAGTAATAAGTATAATTATTATAGTCCTAGCGACAATAATAGTAAACTATGGCTAATAGTGCATGTTATATTGATAATAATAAAAGTAATAAGTATACTTATTATAGTTCTAGCGATAATAACTGCATAATATGGGTAATAATGCATGTTATATTGATAATAATATAAGTAATAAGTATATTTATTACAGTTCTATCGATAGAAACTGCATAATATGGGTAATAATGCATGTTATATTGACGATAATAAAAGTAATACGTATATTTATTATAGTTCTAGCGATAATAACTGCATAATATGGATGATAATGCATGTTATATTGATAATAATAAAAGTAATAAGTATATTTATTATAGTTCTATCGATAATAAGTGCATAACATGGGTAATAATGCACGTTATATTGATGATAATAAAAGTAGTAAGTATATTTATTATAGTTCTACCGATTATAACTGCATAATATGGGTAATAATGCACGTTATATTGAGAATAATATAAGTAATAAGTATAATTATTACAGTTCTAGCGATAATAACTGCATTATGTGGGTAATAGTGCATGTTATATTGATAATAATATAAGTAATAAGTATAATTATTACAGTTCTAGCGATAATAACTCCATTATATGGGTAATAATGCATGTTATATTGATAATATCGGGAGTAATAAGTATAATTACTATATTTCTAGTGATAATAATAGTACAATATGGCTAATAGTGCATGTTATATTGATAATAATAAAAGTAATAAGTATATTTATTACAGTTCTATCGATAATAACTGCATAATATGGGTAATAATGCATGTTATATAGATGATAATAAAAGTAATAAGTATAATTATTACAGTTCTAGCGATAATAACTGCATTATATGGGTAATAATGCACGTTATATTGCTAATATCGGGAGTAATAAGTATAATTACTATATTTCTAGTGATAATAATAGTACAATATGGCTAATAGTGCATGTTATATTGACAATAATAAAAGTAATAAGTATATTTATTACAGTTCTATCGATAATAACTGCATAATATGGGTAATAATGCATGTTATATTGATAATAATATAAGTAATAAGTATAATTATTACAGTTCTAGCGATAATAACTCCATTATATGGGTAATAATGCATGTTATATTGATAATAATATAAGTAATAAGTATAATTATTACAGTTCTAGCGATAATAGCTGCATAATATGGGTAATAATGCACGTTATATTGCTAATAATATAAATAATAGGTATAATTATTTCAGTTCTAGCGATAATAACTGCATTATATGGGTAATAATGCATGTAATATTGATAATAATAAAAGTAATAAGTATATTTATTATAGTTCTATCGATAATAACTGCGTAATGTGGGTAATAATGCATGTTATATTGATGATAATGAAAGTAGTAAGTATATTTATTACAGTTCTAGCGATAATAACTGCATTATATGCGTAATAACGCATGTTATATTGATAATATCGGAAGTAATAAGTATAATTATTATAGTTCTAGCGACAATAATAGTAAACTATGGCTAATAGTGCATGTTATATTGATAATAATAAAAGTAATAAGTATATTTATTATAGTTCTAGCGATAATAACTGCATAATATGGGTAATAATGCATGTTATATTGATAATAATATAAGTAATAAGTATATTTATTACAGTTCTATCGATAGAAACTGCATAATATGGGTAATAATGCATGTTATATTGACGATAATAAAAGTAATACGTATATTTATTATAGTTCTAGCGATAATAACTGCATAATATGGGTAATAATGCATGTTATATTGATAATAATATAAGTAATAAGTATAATTATTACAGTTCTAGCGATAATAACTGCATTATATTGGTAATAATGCATGTTATATTGATAATAATAAAAGTAGTAAGTATATCTATTATAGTTCTATTGATAATAACTGCATAATATGGGTAATAATGCATGTTATATTGATGATAATGAAAGTAGTAAGTATATTTATTACAGTTCTAGCGATAATAACTGCATTATATGCGTAATAATGCATGTTATATTGATAATATCGGGAGTAATAAGTATAATTATTATAGTTCTAGCGACAATAATAGTAAACTATGGCTAATAGTGCATGTTATATTGATAATAATAAAAGTAATACGTATATTTATTATAGTTCTAGCGATAATAACTGCATAATATGGATGATAATGCATGTTATATTGATAATAATAAAAGTAATAAGTATATTTATTATAGTTCTATCGATAATAAGTGCATAACATGGGTAATAATGCACGTTATATTGATGATAATAAAAGTAGTAAGTTTATTTATTATAGTTCTACCGATTATAACTGCATAATATGGGTAATAATGCACGTTATATTGAGAATAATATAAGTAATAAGTATAATTATTACAGTTCTAGCGATAATAACTGCATTATTTGGGTAATAATGCATGTTATATTGCTAATAATATACGTAATATGTATAATTATTACGGTTCTAGCGATAATAACTGCATTATATGGGTAATTATGCATGTTATATTCATAATAATATAAGTAATAAGTATAATTATTACAGTTCTAGCGATAATAACTGCATTATATGGGTAATAATGCACGTTATATTGCTAATAATATAAATAATAAGTATAATTATTACAGTTCTAGCGATAATAACTGCATTATATGGGCAATAATGCATGTTATATTGATAATAATAAAAGTAATCAGTATAATTATTACAGTTCTAGCGATAATAACTCCATTATATAGGTAATAATGCATGTTATATTGATAATAATATAAGTAATAAGTATAATTATTACAGTTCTAGCGATAATAGCTGCATAATATGGGTAATAATGCACGTTATATTGCTAATAATATAAATAATAGGTATAATTATTTCAGTTCTAGCGATAATAACTGCATTATATGGGTAATAATGCATGTTATATTGATAATAATAAAAGTAATAAGTATATTTATTATAGTTCTATCGATAATAACTGCATAATATGGGTAATAATGCATGTTATATTGATGATAATGAAAGTAGTAAGTATATTTATTACAGTTCTAGCGATAATAACTGCATTATATGGGTAATAATGCATGTTATATTGATAATATCGGGAGTAATAAGTATAATTACTATATTTCTAGTGATAATAATAGTACAATATGGCTAATAGTGCATGTTATATTGATAATAATAAAAGTAATAATTATATTTATTACAGTTCTATCGATAATAACTGCATAATATGGGTAATAATGCATGTTATATAGATGATAATAAAAGTAATAAGTATAATTATTACAGTTCTAGCGATAATAACTGCATTATATGGGTAATAATGCATGTTATATTGATAATAATATAAGTAATAAGTATACTTATTATAGTTCTAGCGATAATAACTGCATTATATGGGTAATAATGCATGTTATATTGATAATAATATAAGTAATAAGTATAATTATTACAGTTCTAGCGATAATAACTGCATAATATGGGTAATAATGCATGTTATATTGATAATAATATAAGTAATAAGTATAATTATTACAGTTCTAGCGATAATAACTGCATAATATGGGTAATAATGCACGTTATATTGCTAATAATATAAGCAATAAGTATAATTATTACAGTTCTAGCGATAATAATTGCATAATATGGGTAATAATGTATGTGATATTGATGATAATGAAAGTAGTAAGTATATTTATTACAGTTCTAGCGATAATAACTGCATTATATGCGTAATAATGCATGTTATATTGATAATATCGGGAGTAATAAGTATAATTACTATATTTCTAGCGATAATAATAGTACAATATGGCTAATAGTGCATGTTATATTGATAATAATAAAAGTAATAAGTATATTTATTACAGTTCTATCGATAATAACTGCATAATATGTGTAATAATGCATGTTATATTGATGATAATAATAAAAGAAATAAGTATATTTATTATAGTTCTGGCGATAATAACTGCATAATATGGGTAATAATGCATGTTATATTGATAATAATATAAGTAATAAGTATAATTATTACAGTTCTAGCGATAATAACTCCATTATATGGGTAATAATGCATGTTATATTGATAATAATATAAGTAATAAGTATAATTATTACAGTTCTAGCGATAATAGCTGCATAATATGGGTAATAATGCACGTTATATTGCTAATAATATAAATAATAGGTATAATTATTTCAGTTCTAGCGATAATAACTGCATTATATGGGTAATAATGCATGTAATATTGATAATAATAAAAGTAATAAGTATATTTATTATAGTTCTATCGATAATAACTGCGTAATGTGGGTAATAATGCATGTTATATTGATGATAATGAAAGTAGTAAGTATATTTATTACAGTTCTAGCGATAATAACTGCATTATATGCGTAATAACGCATGTTATATTGATAATATCGGGAGTAATAAGTATAATTATTATAGTTCTAGCGACAATAATAGTAAACTATGGCTAATAGTGCATGTTATATTGATAATAATAAAAGTAATAAGTATATTTATTATAGTTCTAGCGATAATAACTGCATAATATGGGTAATAATGCATGTTATATTGATAATAATATAAGTAATAAGTATATTTATTACAGTTCTATCGATAGAAACTGCATAATATGGGTAATAATGCATGTTATATTGACGATAATAAAAGTAATACGTATATTTATTATAGTTCTAGCGATAATAACTGCATAATATGGGTAATAATGCATGTTATATTGATAATAATATAAGTAATAAGTATAATTATTACAGTTCTAGCGATAATAACTGCATTATATTGGTAATAATGCATGTTATATTGATAATAATAAAAGTAGTAAGTATATCTATTATAGTTCTATTGATAATAACTGCATAATATGGGTAATAATGCATGTTATATTGATGATAATGAAAGTAGTAAGTATATTTATTACAGTTCTAGCGATAATAACTGCATTATATGCGTAATAATGCATGTTATATTGATAATATCGGGAGTAATAAGTATAATTATTATAGTTCTAGCGACAATAATAGTAAACTATGGCTAATAGTGCATGTTATATTGATAATAATAAAAGTAATACGTATATTTATTATAGTTCTAGCGATAATAACTGCATAATATGGATGATAATGCATGTTATATTGATAATAATAAAAGTAATAAGTATATTTATTATAGTTCTATCGATAATAAGTGCATAACATGGGTAATAATGCACGTTATATTGATGATAATAAAAGTAGTAAGTTTATTTATTATAGTTCTACCGATTATAACTGCATAATATGGGTAATAATGCACGTTATATTGAGAATAATATAAGTAATAAGTATAATTATTACAGTTCTAGCGATAATAACTGCATTATTTGGGTAATAATGCATGTTATATTGCTAATAATATACGTAATATGTATAATTATTACGGTTCTAGCGATAATAACTGCATTATATGGGTAATAATGCATGTTATATTCATAATAATATAAGTAATAAGTATAATTATTACAGTTCTAGCGATAATAACTGCATTATATGGGTAATAATGCACGTTATATTGCTAATAATATAAATAATAAGTATAATTATTACAGTTCTAGCGATAATAACTGCATTATATGGGCAATAATGCATGTTATATTGATAATAATAAAAGTAATCAGTATAATTATTACAGTTCTAGCGATAATAACTCCATTATATGGGTAATAATGCATGTTATATTGATAATAATATAAGTAATAAGTATAATTATTACAGTTCTAGCGATAATAGCTGCATAATATGGGTAATAATGCACGTTATATTGCTAATAATATAAATAATAGGTATAATTATTTCAGTTCTAGCGATAATAACTGCATTATATGGGTAATAATGCATGTTATATTGATAATAATAAAAGTAATAAGTATATTTATTATAGTTCTATCGATAATAACTGCATAATATGGGTAATAATGCATGTTATATTGATGATAATGAAAGTAGTAAGTATATTTATTACAGTTCTAGCGATAATAACTGCATTATATGGGTAATAATGCATGTTATATTGATAATATCGGGAGTAATAAGTATAATTACTATATTTCTAGTGATAATAATAGTACAATATGGCTAATAGTGCATGTTATATTGATAATAATAAAAGTAATAATTATATTTATTACAGTTCTATCGATAATAACTGCATAATATGGGTAATAATGCATGTTATATAGATGATAATAAAAGTAATAAGTATAATTATTACAGTTCTAGCGATAATAACTGCATTATATGGGTAATAATGCATGTTATATTGATAATAATATAAGTAATAAGTATAATTATTACAGTTCTAGCGATAATAACTGCATTATATGGGTAATAATGCATGTTATATTGATAATAATATAAGTAATAAGTATAATTATTACAGTTCTAGCGATAATAGCTCCATTATATGGGTAATAATGCATGTTATACTGATAATAATATAAGTAATAAGTATAATTATTACAGTTCTAGCGATAATAGCTGCATAATATGGGTAATAATGCACGTTATATTGCTAATAATATAAATAATAGGTATAATTATTTCAGTTCTAGCGATAATAACTGCATTATATGGGTAATAATGCACGTTATATTGCTAATAATATAAATAATAGGTATAATTATTTCAGTTCTAGCGATAATAACTGCATTATATGGGTAATAATGCATGTTATATTGATAATAATAAAAGTAATAAGTATATTTATTATAGTTCTATCGATAATAACTGCATAATATGGGTAATAATGCATGTTATATAGATGATAATAAAAGTAATAAGTATAATTATTACAGTTCTAGCGATAATAACTGCATTATATGGGTAATAATGCACGTTAAATTGCTAATATCGGGAGTAATAAGTATAATTACTATATTTCTAGTGATAATAATAGTACAATATGGCTAATAGTGCATGTTATATTGATAATAATAAAAGTAATAAGTATATTTATTATAGTTCTAGCGATAATAACTGCATTATATGGGTAATAATGCATGTTATATTGATAATAATATAAGTAATAAGTATAATTATTACAGTTCTAGCGATAATAACTGCATAATATGGGTAATAATGCATGTTATATTGATAATAATATAAGTAATAAGTATAATTATTACAGTTCTAGCGATAATAACTGCATAATATGGGTAATAATGCACGTTATATTGCTAATAATATAAGTAATAAGTATAATTATTACAGTTCTAGCGATAATAATTGCATAATATGGGTAATAATGTATGTTATATTGATGATAATGAAAGTAGTAAGTATATTTATTACAGTTCTAGCGATAATAACTGCATTATATGCGTAATAATGCATGTTATATTGATAATATCGGGAGTAATAAGTATAATTACTATATTTCTAGCGATAATAATAGTACAATATGGCTAATAGTGCATGTTATATTGATAATAATAAAAGTAATAAGTATATTTATTACAGTTCTATCGATAATAACTGCATAATATGTGTAATAATGCATGTTATATTGATGATAATAATAAAAGTAATAAGTATATTTATTATAGTTCTGGCGATAATAACTGCATCATATGGGTAATAATGCATGTTATATTGATAATAATATAAGTAATAAGTATAATTATTACAGTTCTAGCGATAATAACTGCATTATATTGGTAATAATGCATGTTATATTGATAATAATAAAAGTAATAAGTATATTTATTATAGTTCTATCGATAATAACTGCATAATATGGGTAATAATGCATGTTATATTGATGATAATGAAAGTAGTAAGTATATTTATTACAGTTCTAGCGATAATAACTGCATAATATGGGTAATAATGCTGGTTATATTGATAATAATATAAGTAATAAGTATAATTATTACAGTTCTAGCGATAATAACTGCATTATATTGGTAATAATGCATGTTATATTGATGATAATAAAAGTAATAAGTATAATTATTACAGTTCTAGCGATAATAACTGCATTATATGGGTAATAATGCACGTTATATTGCTAATATCGGGAGTAATAAGTATAATTACTATAGTTCTAGCGATAATAATAGTACAATATGGCTAATAGTGCATGTTATATTGATAATAATAAAAGTAATAAGTATATTTATTACAGTTCTATCGATAATAACTGCATAATATGGGTAATAATGCATGTTATATTGATGATAATAAAAGTAATACGTATATTTATTATAGTTCTAGCGATAATAACTGCATTATATGGGTAATAATGCATGTTATATTGATAATAATATAAGTAATAAGTATAATTATTACAGTTCTAGCGATAATAACTGCATTATATGGGTAATAATGCACGTTATATTGCTAATATCGGGAGTAATAAGTATAATTACTATAGTTCTAGCGATAATAATAGTACAATATGGCTAATAGTGCATGTTATATTGATAATAATAAAAGTAATAAGTATATTTATTATAGTTCTAGCGATAATAACTGCATAATATGGGTAATAATGCATGTTATATTGATAATAATATAAGTAATAAGTATAATTATTACAGTTCTAGCGATAATAACTGCATTATATTGGTAATAATGCATGTTATATTGATGATAATAAAAGTAATAAGTATAATTATTACAGTTCTAACGATAATAACTGCATTATATGGGTAATAATGCACGTTATATTGCTAATATCGGGAGTAATAAGTATAATTACTATAGTTCTAGCGATAATAATAGTACAATATGGCTAATAGTGCATGTTATATTGATAATAATAAAAGTAATAAGTATATTTATTACAGTTCTATCGATAATAACTGCATAATATGGGTAATAATGCATGTTATATTGATGATAATAAAAGTAATACGTATATTTATTATAGTTCTAGCGATAATAACTGCATTATATGGGTAATAATGCATGTTATATTGATAATAATATAAGTAATAAGTATAATTATTACAGTTCTAGCGATAATAACTGCATTATATGGGTAATAATGCACGTTATATTGCTGATAATATAAATAATAAGTATAATTATTACAGTTCTAGCGATAATAACTGCATTATATGGGCAATAATGCTTGTTATATTGATAATATCGGGAGTAATAAATATAATTATTATAGTTCTTGCGATAATAATAGTAAAATATGGCTAATAGTGCATGTTCTATTGATAATAATAAAAGTAATAAGTATAATTATTACAGTTCTAGCGATAATAACTCCATTATATGGGTAATAATGCATGTTATATTGCTAATAATATAAGTAATAACTGTAATTATTACAGTTCTAGCGATAATAACTGCATTATATTGGTAATAATGCATGTTATATTGATAATAATAAAAGTAATAAATATATTTATTATAGTTCTATCGATAATAACTGCATAATATGGGTAATAATGCATGTTATATTGATGATAATGAAAGTAGTAAGTATATTTATTACAGTTCTAGCGATAATAACTGCATTATATGCGTAATAATGCATGTTATATTGATAATATCGGGAGTAATAAGTATAATTATTATAGTTCTGGCGACAATAATAGTAAACTATGGCTAATAGTGCATGTTATATTGATAATAATAAAAGTAATAAGTATATTTATTATAGTTCTAGCGATAATAACTGCATAATATGGGTAATAATGCATGTTATATTGATAATAATATAAGTAATAAGTATATTTATTACAGTTCTATCGATAGAAACTGCATAAGATGGGTAATAATGCATGTTATATTGACGATAATAAAAGTAATACGTATATTTATTATAGTTCTAGCGATAATAACTGCATAATATGGATGATAATGCATGTTATATTGATAATAATAAAAGTAATAAGTATATTTATTATAGTTCTATCGATAATAACTGCATAATATGGGTAATAATGCACGTTATATTGATGATAATAAAAGTAGTAAGTATATTTATTATAGTTCTACCGATTATAACTGCATAATATGGGTAATAATGCACGTTATATTGAGAATAATATAAGTAATAAGTATAATTATTACAGTTCTAGCGATAATAACTGCATTATGTGGGTAATAATGCATGTTATATTGATAATAATATAAGTAATAAGTATAATTATTACTGTTCTAGCGATAATAACTCCATTATATGGGTAATAATGCATGTTATATTGATAGTAATATAAGTAATAAGTATAATTATTACAGTTCTAGCGATAATAGCTGCATAATATGGGTAATAATGCACGTTATATTGCTAATAATATAAATAATAGGTATAATTATTTCAGTCCTAGCGATAATAACTGCATTATATGGGTAATAATGCATGTTATATTGATAATAATAAAAGTAATAAGTATATTTATTATAGTTCTATCGATAATAACTGCATAATATGGGTAATAATGCATGTTATATTGATGATAATGAAAGTAGTAAGTATATTTATTACAGTTCTAGCGATAATAACTGCATTATATGGGTAATAATGCATGTTATATTGATAATATCGGGAGTAATAAGTATAATTACTATATTTCTAGTGATAATAATAGTACAATATGGCTAATAGTGCATGTTATATTGATAATAATAAAAGTAATAAGTATAATTATTACAGTTCTAGCGATAATAACTGCATTATATGGGTAATAATGCACGTTATATTGCTAATATCGGGAGTAATAAGTATAATTACTATAGTTCTAGCGATAATAATAGTACAATATGGCTAATAGTGCACGTCATATTGATAATAATAAAAGTAATAAGTATATTTATTACAGTTCTATCGATAATAACTGCATAATATGGGTAATAATGCATATTATATTGATGATAATAAAAGTAATACGTATATTTATTATAGTTCTAGCGATAATAACTGCATTATATGGGTAATAATGCATGTTATATTGATAATAATATAAGTAATAAGTATAATTATTACAGTTCTAGCGATAGTAACTGCATAATATGGGTAATAATGCATGTTATATTGATGATAATGAAAGTAGTAAGTATATTTATTACAGTTCTAGCGATAATAATTGCATAATATGGGTAATAATGCATGTTATATTGATGATAATGAAAGTAGTAAGTATATTTATTACAGTTCTAGCGATAATAACTGCATTATATGCGTAATAATGCATGTTATATTGATAATATCGGGAGTAATAAGTATAATTACTATATTTCTAGCGATAATAATAGTACAATATGGCTAATAGTGCATGTTATATTGATAATAATAAAAGTAATAAGTATATTTATTACAGTTCTATCGATAATAACTGCATAATATGTGTAATAATGCATGTTATATTGATGATAATAAAAGTAATAAGTATAATTATTACAGTTCTAGCGATAATGACTGCATTATATGGGTAATAATGCACGTTATATTGCTAATAATATAAGTAATATGTATAATTATTACGGTTCTAGCGATAATAACTGCATTATATGGGTAATAATGCATGTTATATTGATAATAATATAAGTTATAAGTATAATTATTACAGTTCTAGCGATAATAACTGCATTATATGGGTAATAATGCACGTTATATTACTAATAATATAAATAATAAGTATAATTATTACAGTTCTAGCGATAATAACTGCATTATATGTGCAATAATGCATGTTATATTGATAATATCGGGAGTAATAAATATTATTATTATAGTTCTTGCGATAATAATAGTAAAATATGGCTAATAGTGCATGTTCTAATGATAATAATAAAAGTAATAAGTATATTTATTATAGTTCTGGCGATAATAACTGCATAATATGGGTAATAATGCATGTTATATTGATAATAATATAAGTAATAAGTATAATTATTACAGTTCTAGCGATAATAACTGCATAATATGGGTAATAATGCACGTTATATTGCTAATAATATAAGTAATAAGTATAATTATTACAGTTCTAGCGATAATAGCTGCATAATATGGGTAATAATGCACGTTATATTGCTAATAATATAAATAATAGGTATAATTATTTCAGTTCTAGCGATAATAACTGCATTATATGGGTAATAATGCACGTTATATTGCTAATAATATAAATAATAGGTATAATTATTTCGGTTCTAGCGATAATAACTGCATTATATGGGTAATAATGCATGTTATATTGATAATAATAAAAGTAATAAGTATATTTATTATAGTTCTATCGATAATAACTGCATAATATGGGTAATAATGCATGTTATATAGATGATAATAAAAGTAATAAGTATAATTATTACAGTTCTAGCGATAATAACTGCATTATATGGGTAATAATGCACGTTAAATTGCTAATATCGGGAGTAATAAGTATAATTACTATATTCCTAGTGATAATAATAGTACAATATGGCTAATAGTGCATGTTATATTGATAATAATAAAAGTAATAAGTATATTTATTACAGTTCTATCGATAATAACTGCATAATATGGGTAATAATGCATGTTATATAGATGATAATAAAAGTAATAAGTATAATTATTACAGTTCTAGCGATAATAACTGCATTATATGGGTAATAATGCACGTTATATTGCTAATATCGGGAGTAATAAGTATAATTACTATAGTTCTAGCGATAATAATAGTACAATATGGCTAATAGTGCACGTCATATTGATAATAATAAAAGTAATAAGTATATTTATTACAGTTCTATCGATAATAACTGCATAATATGGGTAATAATGCATGTTATATTGATGATAATAAAAGTAATACGTATATTTATTATAGTTCTAGCGATAATAACTGCATTATATGGGTAATAATGCATGTTATATTGATAATAATATAAGTAATAAGTATAATTATTACAGTTCTAGCGATAATAACTGCATAATATGGGTAATAATGCATGTTATATTGATAATAATATAAGTAATAAGTATAATTATTACAGTTCTAGCGATAATAACTGCATAATATGGGTAATAATGCACGTTATATTGCTAATAATATAAGTAATAAGTATAATTATTACAGTTCTAGCGATAATAATTGCATAATATGGGTAATAATGTATGTTATATTGATGATAATGAAAGTAGTAAGTATATTTATTACAGTTCTAGCGATAATAACTGCATTATATGCGTAATAATGCATGTTATATTGATAATATCGGGAGTAATAAGTATAATTACTATATTTCTAGCGATAATAATAGTACAATATGGCTAATAGTGCATGTTATATTGATAATAATAAAAGTAATAAGTATATTTATTACAGTTCTATCGATAATAACTGCATAATATGTGTAATAATGCATGTTATATTGATGATAATAATAAAAGTAATAAGTATATTTATTATAGTTCTGGCGATAATAACTGCATAATATGGGTAATAATGCATGTTATATTGATAATAATATAAGTAATAAGTATAATTATTACAGTTCTAGCGATAATAACTGCATTATATTGGTAATAATGCATGTTATATTGATAATAATAAAAGTAATAAGTATATTTATTATAGTTCTATCGATAATAACTGCATAATATGGGTAATAATGCATGTTATATTGATGATAATGAAAGTAATAAGTATAATTATTACAGTTCTAGCGATAGTAACTGCATAATATGGGTAATAATGCATGTTATATTGATGATAATGAAAGTAGTAAGTATATTTATTACAGTTCTAGCGATAATAATTGCATAATATGGGTAATAATGCATGTTATATTGATGATAATGAAAGTAGTAAGTATATTTATTACAGTTCTAGCGATAATAACTGCATTATATGCGTAATAATGCATGTTATATTGATAATATCGGGAGTAATAAGTATAATTACTATATTTCTAGCGATAATAATAGTACAATATGGCTAATAGTGCATGTTATATTGATAATAATAAAAGTAATAAGTATATTTATTACAGTTCTATCGATAATAACTGCATAATATGTGTAATAATGCATGTTATATTGATGATAATAAAAGTAATAAGTATAATTATTACAGTTCTAGCGATAATGACTGCATTATATGGGTAATAATGCACGTTATATTGCTAATAATATAAGTAATATGTATAATTATTACGGTTCTAGCGATAATAACTGCATTATATGGGTAATAATGCATGTTATATTGATAATAATATAAGTTATAAGTATAATTATTACAGTTCTAGCGATAATAACTGCATTATATGGGTAATAATGCACGTTATATTACTAATAATATAAATAATAAGTATAATTATTACAGTTCTAGCGATAATAACTGCATTATATGGGCAATAATGCATGTTATATTGATAATATCGGGAGTAATAAATATTATTATTATAGTTCTTGCGATAATAATAGTAAAATATGGCTAATAGTGCATGTTCTAATGATAATAATAAAAGTAATAAGTATATTTATTATAGTTCTGGCGATAATAACTGCATAATATGGGTAATAATGCATGTTATATTGATAATAATATAAGTAATAAGTATAATTATTACAGTTCTAGCAATAATAACTGCATAATATGGGTAATAATGCACGTTATATTGCTAATAATATAAGTAATAAGTATAATTATTACAGTTCTAGCGATAATAGCTGCATAATATGGGTAATAATGCACGTTATATTGCTAATAATATAAATAATAGGTATAATTATTTCAGTTCTAGCGATAATAACTGCATTATATGGGTAATAATGCACGTTATATTGCTAATAATATAAATAATAGGTATAATTATTTCGGTTCTAGCGATAATAACTGCATTATATGGGTAATAATGCATGTTATATTGATAATAATAAAAGTAATAAGTATATTTATTATAGTTCTATCGATAATAACTGCATAATATGGGTAATAATGCATGTTATATAGATGATAATAAAAGTAATAAGTATAATTATTACAGTTCTAGCGATAATAACTGCATTATATGGGTAATAATGCACGTTAAATTGCTAATATCGGGAGTAATAAGTATAATTACTATATTTCTAGTGATAATAATAGTACAATATGGCTAATAGTGCATGTTATATTGATAATAATAAAAGTAATAAGTATATTTATTACAGTTCTATCGATAATAACTGCATAATATGGGTAATAATGCATGTTATATAGATGATAATAAAAGTAATAAGTATAATTATTACAGTTCTAGCGATAATAACTGCATTATATGGGTAATAATGCACGTTATATTGCTAATATCGGGAGTAATAAGTATAATTACTATAGTTCTAGCGATAATAATAGTACAATATGGCTAATAGTGCACGTCATATTGATAATAATAAAAGTAATAAGTATATTTATTACAGTTCTATCGATAATAACTGCATAATATGGGTAATAATGCATGTTATATTGATGATAATAAAAGTAATACGTATATTTATTATAGTTCTAGCGATAATAACTGCATTATATGGGTAATAATGCATGTTATATTGATAATAATATAAGTAATAAGTATAATTATTACAGTTCTAGCGATAATAACTGCATAATATGGGTAATAATGCATGTTATATTGATAATAATATAAGTAATAAGTATAATTATTACAGTTCTAGCGATAATAACTGCATAATATGGGTAATAATGCACGTTATATTGCTAATAATATAAGTAATAAGTATAATTATTACAGTTCTAGCGATAATAATTGCATAATATGGGTAATAATGTATGTTATATTGATGATAATGAAAGTAGTAAGTATATTTATTACAGTTCTAGCGATAATAACTGCATTATATGCGTAATAATGCATGTTATATTGATAATATCGGGAGTAATAAGTATAATTACTATATTTCTAGCGATAATAATAGTACAATATGGCTAATAGTGCATGTTATATTGATAATAATAAAAGTAATAAGTATATTTATTACAGTTCTATCGATAATAACTGCATAATATGTGTAATAATGCATGTTATATTGATGATAATAATAAAAGTAATAAGTATATTTATTATAGTTCTGGCGATAATAACTGCATAATATGGGTAATAATGCATGTTATATCGATAATAATATAAGTAATAAGTATAATTATTACAGTTCTAGCGATAATAACTGCATTATATTGGTAATAATGCATGTTATATTGATAATAATAAAAGTAATAAGTATATTTATTATAGTTCTATCGATAATAACTGCATAATATGGGTAATAATGCATGTTATATTGATGATAATGAAAGTAGTAAGTATATTTATTACAGTTCTAGCGATAATAACTGCATAATATGGGTAATAATGCTGGTTATATTGATAATAATATAAGTAATAAGTATAATTATTACAGTTCTAGCGATAATAACTGCATTATATTGGTAATAATGCATGTTATATTGATGATAATAAAAGTAATAAGTATAATTATTACAGTTCTAGCGATAATAACTGCATTATATGGGTAATAATGCACGTTATATTGCTAATATCGGGAGTAATAAGTATAATTACTATAGTTCTAGCGATAATAATAGTACAATATGGCTAATAGTGCATGTTATATTGATAATAATAAAAGTAATAAGTATATTTATTACAGTTCTATCGATAATAACTGCATAATATGGGTAATAATGCATGTTATATTGATGATAATAAAAGTAATACGTATATTTATTATAGTTCTAGCGATAATAACTGCATTATATGGGTAATAATGCATGTTATATTGATAATAATATAAGTAATAAGTATAATTATTACAGTTCTAGCGATAATAACTGCATTATATGGGTAATAATGCACGTTATATTGCTAATATCGGGAGTAATAAGTATAATTACTATAGTTCTAGCGATAATAATAGTACAATATGGCTAATAGTGCATGTTATATTGATAATAATAAAAGTAATAAGTATATTTATTATAGTTCTAGCGATAATAACTGCATAATATGGGTAATAATGCATGTTATATTGATAATAATATAAGTAATAAGTATAATTATTACAGTTCTAGCGATAATAACTGCATTATATTGGTAATAATGCATGTTATATTGATGATAATAAAAGTAATAAGTATAATTATTACAGTTCTAGCGATAATAACTGCATTATATGGGTAATAATGCACGTTATATTGCTAATATCGGGAGTAATAAGTATAATTACTATAGTTCTAGCGATAATAATAGTACAATATGGCTAATAGTGCATGTTATATTGATAATAATAAAAGTAATAAGTATATTTATTACAGTTCTATCGATAATAACTGCATAATATGGGTAATAATGCATGTTATATTGATGATAATAAAAGTAATACGTATATTTATTATAGTTCTAGCGATAATAACTGCATTATATGGGTAATAATGCATGTTATATTGATAATAATATAAGTAATAAGTATAATTATTACAGTTCTATCGATAATAACTGCATAATATGTGTAATAATGCATGTTATATTGATGATAATGAAAGTAATAAGTATAATTATTACAGTTCCAGCGATAATAACTGCATTATATGGGTAATAATGCACGTTATATTGCTAATATCGGGAGTAATAAGTATAATTACTATAGTTCTAGCGATAATAATAGTACAATATGGCTAATAGTGCACGTCATATTGATAATAATAAAAGTAATAAGTATATTTATTACAGTTCTATCGATAATAACTGCATAATATGGGTAATAATGCATGTTATATTGATGATAATAAAAGTAATACGTATATTTATTATAGTTCTAGCGATAATAACTGCATTATATGGGTAATAATGCATGTTATATTGATAATAATATAAGTAATAAGTATAATTATTACAGTTCTAGCGATAATAACTGCATAATATGGGTAATAATGCATGTTATATTGATAATAATATAAGTAATAAGTATATTTATTACAGTTCTAGCGATAATAACTGCATAATATGGGTAATAATGCTGGTTATATTGATAATAATATAAGTAATAAGTATAATTATTACAGTTCTAGCGATAATAACTGCATTATATTGGTAATAATGCATGTTATATTGATGATAATAAAAGTAATAAGTATAATTATTACAGTTCTAGCGATAATAACTGCATTATATGGGTAATAATGCACGTTATATTGCTAATATCGGGAGTAATAAGTATAATTGCTATAGTTCTAGCGATAATAATAGTACAATATGGCTAATAGTGCATGTTATATTGATAATAATAAAAGTAATAAGTATATTTATTACAGTTCTATCGATAATAACTGCATAATATGGGTAATAATGCATGTTATATTGATGATAATAAAAGTAATACGTATATTTATTATAGTTCTAGCGATAATAACTGCATTATATGGGTAATAATGCATGTTATATTGATAATAATATAAGTAATAAGTATAATTATTACAGTTCTAGCGATAATAACTGCATTATATGGGTAATAATGCACGTTATATTGCTAATATCGGGAGTAATAAGTATAATTACTATAGTTCTAGCGATAATAATAGTACAATATGGCTAATAGTGCATGTTATATTGATAATAATAAAAGTAATAAGTATATTTATTATAGTTCTAGCGATAATAACTGCATAATATGGGTAATAATGCATGTTATATTGATAATAATATAAGTAATAAGTATAATTATTACAGTTCTAGCGATAATAACTGCATTATATTGGTAATAATGCATGTTATATTGATGATAATAAAAGTAATAAGTATAATTATTACAGTTCTAGCGATAATAACTGCATTATATGGGTAATAATGCACGTTATATTGCTAATATCGGGAGTAATAAGTATAATTACTATAGTTCTAGCGATAATAATAGTACAATATGGCTAATAGTGCATGTTATATTGATAATAATAAAAGTAATAAGTATATTTATTACAGTTCTATCGATAATAACTGCATAATATGGGTAATAATGCATGTTATATTGATGATAATAAAAGTAATACGTATATTTATTATAGTTCTAGCGATAATAACTGCATTATATGGGTAATAATGCATGTTATATTGATAATAATATAAGTAATAAGTATAATTATTACAGTTCTAGCGATAATAACTGCATTATATGGGTAATAATGCACGTTATATTGCTGATAATATAAATAATAAGTATAATTATTACAGTTCTAGCGATAATAACTGCATTATATGGGCAATAATGCTTGTTATATTGATAATATCGGGAGTAATAAATATAATTATTATAGTTCTTGCGATAATAATAGTAAAATATGGCTAATAGTGCATGTTCTATTGATAATAAGAAAAGTAATAAGTATAATTATTACAGTTCTAGCGATAATAACTCCATTATATGGGTAATAATGCATGTTATATTGCTAATAATATAAGTAATAACTGTAATTATTACAGTTCTAGCGATAATAACTGCATTATATTGGTAATAATGCATGTTATATTGATAATAATAAAAGTAATAAATATATTTATTATAGTTCTATCGATAATAACTGCATAATATGGGTAATAATGCATGTTATATTGATGATAATGAAAGTAGTAAGTATATTTATTACAGTTCTAGCGATAATAACTGCATTATATGCGTAATAATGCATGTTATATTGATAATATCGGGAGTAATAAGTATAATTATTATAGTTCTGGCGACAATAATAGTAAACTATGGCTAATAGTGCATGTTATATTGATAATAATAAAAGTAATAAGTATATTTATTATAGTTCTAGCGATAATAACTGCATAATATGGGTAATAATGCATGTTATATTGATAATAATATAAGTAATAAGTATATTTATTACAGTTCTATCGATAGAAACTGCATAAGATGGGTAATAATGCATGTTATATTGACGATAATAAAAGTAATACGTATATTTATTATAGTTCTAGCGATAATAACTGCATAATATGGATGATAATGCATGTTATATTGATAATAATAAAAGTAATAAGTATATTTATTATAGTTCTATCGATAATAACTGCATAATATGGGTAATAATGCACGTTATATTGATGATAATAAAAGTAGTAAGTATATTTATTATAGTTCTACCGATTATAACTGCATAATATGGGTAATAATGCACGTTATATTGAGAATAATATAAGTAATAAGTATAATTATTACAGTTCTAGCGATAATAACTGCATTATGTGGGTAATAATGCATGTTATATTGATAATAATATAAGTAATAAGTATAATTATTACTGTTCTAGCGATAATAACTCCATTATATGGGTAATAATGCATGTTATATTGATAGTAATATAAGTAATAAGTATAATTATTACAGTTCTAGCGATAATAGCTGCATAATATGGGTAATAATGCACGTTATATTGCTAATAATATAAATAATAGGTATAATTATTTCAGTCCTAGCGATAATAACTGCATTATATGGGTAATAATGCATGTTATATTGATAATAATAAAAGTAATAAGTATATTTATTATAGTTCTATCGATAATAACTGCATAATATGGGTAATAATGCATGTTATATTGATGATAATGAAAGTAGTAAGTATATTTATTACAGTTCTAGCGATAATAACTGCATTATATGGGTAATAATGCATGTTATATTGACAATATCGGGAGTAATAAGTATAATTACTATATTTCTAGTGATAATAATAGTACAATATGGCTAATAGTGCATGTTATATTGATAATAATAAAAGTAATAAGTATATTTATTACAGTTCTATCGATAATAACTGCATAATATGGGTAATAATGCATGTTATATAGATGATAATAAAAGTAATAAGTATAATTATTACAGTTCTAGCGATAATAACTGCATTATATGGGTAATAATGCACGTTATATTGCTAATATCGGGAGTAATAAGTATAATTACTATAGTTCTAGCGATAATAATAGTACAATATGGCTAATAGTGCATGTTATATTGATAATAATAAAAGTAATAAGTATATTTATTACAGTTCTATCGATAATAACTGCATAATATGGGTAATAATGCATGTTATATTGATGATAATAAAAGTAATACGTATATTTATTATAGTTCTAGCGATAATAACTGCATTATATGGGTAATAATGCATGTTATATTGATAATAATATAAGTAATAAGTATAATTATTACAGTTCTAGCGATAATAACTGCATTATATGGGTAATAATGCACGTTATATTGCTAATATCGGGAGTAATAAGTATAATTACTATAGTTCTAGCGATAATAATAGTACAATATGGCTAATAGTGCATGTTATATTGATAATAATAAAAGTAATAAGTATATTTATTATAGTTCTAGCGATAATAACTGCATAATATGGGTAATAATGCATGTTATATTGATAATAATATAAGTAATAAGTATAATTATTACAGTTCTAGCGATAATAACTGCATTATATTGGTAATAATGCATGTTATATTGATGATAATAAAAGTAATAAGCATAATTATTACAGTTCTAGCGATAATAACTGCATTATATGGGTAATAATGCACGTTATATTGCTAATATCGGGAGTAATAAGTATAATTACTATAGTTCTAGCGATAATAATAGTACAATATGGCTAATAGTGCACGTCATATTGATAATAATAAAAGTAATAAGTATATTTATTACAGTTCTATCGATAATAACTGCATAATATGGGTAATAATGCATGTTATATTGATGATAATAAAAGTAATACGTATATTTATTATAGTTCTAGCGATAATAACTGCATTATATGGGTAATAATGCATGTTATATTGATAATAATATAAGTAATAAGTATAATTATTACAGTTCTAGCGATAGTAACTGCATAATATGGGTAATAATGCATGTTATATTGATAATAATATAAGTAATAAGTATAATTATTACAGTTCTAGCGATAATAACTGCATAATATGGGTAATAATGCACGTTATATTGCTAATAATATAAGTAATAAGTATAATTATTACAGTTCTAGCGATAATAACTCCATTATATGGGTAATAATGCATGTTATATTGATAATAATAAAAGTAATAAGTATATTTATTATAGTTCTATCGATAATAACTGCATAATATGGGTAATAATGCATGTTATATTGATGATAATGAAAGTAGTAAGTATATTTATTACAGTTCTAGCGATAATAATTGCATAATATGGGCAATAATGCATGTTATATTGATGATAATGAAAGTAGTAAGTATATTTATTACAGTTCTAGCGATAATAACTGCATTATATGCGTAATAATGCATGTTATATTGATAATATCGGGAGTAATAAGTATAATTACTATATTTCTAGCGATAATAATAGTACAATATGGCTAATAGTGCATGTTATATTGATAATAATAAAAGTAATAAGTATATTTATTACAGTTCTATCGATAATAACTGCATAATATGTGTAATAATGCATGTTATATTGATGATAATAAAAGTAATAAGTATAATTATTACAGTTCTAGCGATAATGACTGCATTATATGGGTAATAATGCACGTTATATTGCTAATAATATAAGTAATATGTATAATTATTACGGTTCTAGCGATAATAACTGCATTATATGGGTAATAATGCATGTTATATTGATAATAATATAAGTTATAAGTATAATTATTACAGTTCTAGCGATAATAACTGCATTATATGGGTAATAATGCACGTTATATTACTAATAATATAAATAATAAGTATAATTATTACAGTTCTAGCGATAATAACTGCATTATATGGGCAATAATGCATGTTATATTGATAATATCGGGAGTAATAAATATTATTATTATAGTTCTTGCGATAATAATAGTAAAATATGGCTAATAGTGCATGTTCTAATGATAATAATAAAAGTAATAAGTATATTTATTATAGTTCTGGCGATAATAACTGCATAATATGGGTAATAATGCATGTTATATTGATAATAATATAAGTAATAAGTATAATTATTACAGTTCTAGCGATAATAACTGCATTATATTGGTAATAATGCATGTTATATTGATAATAATAAAAGTAATAAGTATATTTATTATAGTTCTATCGATAATAACTGCATAATATGGGTAATAATGCATGTTATATTGATGATAATGAAAGTAGTAAGTATATTTATTACAGTTCTAGCGATAATAACTGCATAATATGGGTAATAATGCATGTTATATTGAGAATAATATAAGTAATAAGTATAATTATTACAGTTCTAGCGATAATAACTGCATTATATTGGTAATAATGCATGTTATATTGATGATAATAAAAGTAATAAGTATAATTATTACAGTTCTAGCGATAATAACTGCATTATATTGGTAATAATGCATGTTATATTGATAATAATAAAAGTAATAAGTATATTTATTCTAGTTCTATCGATAATAACTGCATAATATGGGTAATAATGCATGTTATATTGATGATAATGAAAGTAGTAAGTATATTTATTACAGTTCTAGCGATAATAACTGCATTATATGCGTAATAATGCATGTTATATTGATAATATCGGGAGTAATAAGTATAATTACTATATTTCTAGCGATAATAATAGTACAATATGGCTAATAGTGCATGTTATATTGTTAATAATAAAAGTAATAAGTATATTTATTACAGTTCTATCGATAATAACTGCATAATATGTGTAATAATGCATGTTATATTGATGCTAATAAAAGTAATAAGTATAATTATTACAGTTCTAGCGATAATAACTGCATTATATGGGTAATAATGCACGTTATATTGCTAATAATATAAGTAATATGTATAATTATTACGGTTCTAGCGATAATAACTGCATTATATGGGTAATAATGCATGTTATATTGATAATAATATAAGTTATAAGTATAATTATTACAGTTCTAGCGATAATAACTGCATTATATGGGTAATAATGCACGTTATATTGCTAATAATATAAATAATAAGTATAATTATTACAGTTCTAGCGATAATAACTGCATTATATGGGCAATAATGCATGTTATATTGATAATATCGGGAGTAATAAATATTATTATTATAGTTCTTGCGATAATGATAGTGAAATATGGCTAATAGTGCATGTTCTATTGATAATAATAAAAGTAATAAGTATATTTATTATAGTTCTAGCGATAATAACTGCATAATATGGGTAATACTGCATGTTATATTGATAATAATATAAGAAATAAGTATAATTATTACAGTTCTAGCGATAATAACTGCATTATATTGGTAATAATGCATGTTATATTGATAATAATATAAGTAATAAGTATATTTATTACAGTTCTATCGATAGAAACTGCATAAGATGGGTAATAATGCATGTTATATTGACGATAATAAAAGTAATACGTATATTTATTATAGTTCTAGCGATAATAACTGCATAATATGGATGATAATGCATGTTATATTGATAATAATAAAAGTAATAAGTATATTTATTATAGTTCTATCGATAATAAGTGCATAACATGGGTAATAATGCACGTTATATTGATGATAATAAAAGTAGTAAGTTTATTTATTATAGTTCTACCGATTATAACTGCATAATATGGGTAATAATGCACGTTATATTGAGAATAATATAAGTAATAAGTATAATTATTACAGTTCTAGCGATAATAACTGCATTATTTGGGTAATAATGCATGTTATATTGCTAATAATATACGTAATATGTATAATTATTACGGTCCTAGCGATAATAACTGCATTATATGGGTAATAATGCATGTTATATTCATAATAATATAAGTAATAAGTATAATTATTACAGTTCTAGCGATAATAACTGCATTATATGGGTAATAATGCACGTTATATTGCTAATAATATAAATAATAAGTATAATTATTACAGTTCTAGCGATAATAACTGCATTATATGGGCAATAATGCATGTTATATTGATAATAATAAAAGTAATCAGTATAATTATTACAGTTCTAGCGATAATAACTCCATTATATGGGTAATAATGCATGTTATATTGATAATAATATAAGTAATAAGTATAATTATTACAGTTCTAGCGATAATAGCTGCATAATATGGGTAATAATGCACGTTATATTGCTAATAATATAAATAATAGGTATAATTATTTCAGTTCTAGCGATAATAACTGCATTATATGGGTAATAATGCATGTTATATTGATAATAATAAAAGTAATAAGTATATTTATTATAGTTCTATCGATAATAACTGCATAATATGGGTAATAATGCATGTTATATTGATGATAATGAAAGTAGTAAGTATATTTATTACAGTTCTAGCGATAATAACTGCATTATATGGGTAATAATGCATGTTATATTGATAATATCGGGAGTAATAAGTATAATTACTATATTTCTAGTGACAATAATAGTACAATATGGCTAATAGTGCATGTTATATTGATAATAATAAAAGTAATAATTATATTTATTACAGTTCTATCGATAATAACTGCATAATATGGGTAATAATGCATGTTATATAGATGATAATAAAAGTAATAAGTATAATTATTACAGTTCTAGCGATAATAACTGCATTATATGGGTAATAATGCATGTTATATTGATAATAATATAAGTAATAAGTATAATTATTACAGTTCTAGCGATAATAACTGCATTATATGGGTAATAATGCATGTTATATTGATAATAATATAAGTAATAAGTATAATTATTACAGTTCTAGCGATAATAGCTCCATTATATGGGTAATAATGCATGTTATACTGATAATAATATAAGTAATAAGTATAATTATTACAGTTCTAGCGATAATAGCTGCATAATATGGGTAATAATGCACGTTATATTGCTAATAATATAAATAATAGGTATAATTATTTCAGTTCTAGCGATAATAACTGCATTATATGGGTAATAATGCACGTTATATTGCTAATAATATAAATAATAGGTATAATTATTTCAGTTCTAGCGATAATAACTGCATTATATGGGTAATAATGCATGTTATATTGATAATAATAAAAGTAATAAGTATATTTATTATAGTTCTATCGATAATAACTGCATAATATGGGTAATAATGCATGTTATATAGATGATAATAAAAGTAATAAGTATAATTATTACAGTTCTAGCGATAATAACTGCATTATATGGGTAATAATGCACGTTAAATTGCTAATATCGGGAGTAATAAGTATAATTACTATATTTCTAGTGATAATAATAGTACAATATGGCTAATAGTGCATGTTATATTGATAATAATAAAAGTAATAAGTATATTTATTACAGTTCTATCGATAATAACTGCATAATATGGGTAATAATGCATGTTATATAGATGATAATAAAAGTAATAAGTATAATTATTACAGTTCTAGCGATAATAACTGCATTATATGGGTAATAATGCACGTTAAATTGCTAATATCGGGAGTAATAAGTATAATTACTATATTTCTAGTGATAATAATAGTACAATATGGCTAATAGTGCATGTTATATTGATAATAATAAAAGTAATAAGTATATTTATTACAGTTCTAGCGATAATAACTGCATTATATTGGTAATAATGCATGTTATATTGATAATAATAAAAGTAATAAATATATTTATTATAGTTCTATCGATAATAACTGCATAATATGGGTAATAATGCATGTTATATTGATGATAATGAAAGTAGTAAGTATATTTATTACAGTTCTAGCGATAATAACTGCATTATATGCGTAATAATGCATGTTATATTGATAATATCGGGAGTAATAAGTATAATTATTATAGTTCTGGCGACAATAATAGTAAACTATGGCTAATAGTGCATGTTATATTGATAATAATAAAAGTAATAAGTATATTTATTATAGTTCTAGCGATAATAACTGCATAATATGGGTAATAATGCATGTTATATTGATAATAATATAAGTAATAAGTATAATTATTACAGTTCTAGCGATAATAACTGCATTATATGGGTAATAATGCACGTTATATTGCTAATATCGGGAGTAATAAGTATAATTACTATAGTTCTAGCGATAATAATAGTACAATATGGCTAATAGTGCATGTTATATTGATAATAATAAAAGTAATAAGTATATTTATTATAGTTCTAGCGATAATAACTGCATAATATGGGTAATAATGCATGTTATATTGATAATAATATAAGTAATAAGTATAATTATTACAGTTCTAGCGATAATAACTGCATTATATTGGTAATAATGCATGTTATATTGATGATAATAAAAGTAATAAGTATAATTATTACAGTTCTAGCGATAATAACTGCATTATATGGGTAATAATGCACGTTATATTGCTAATATCGGGAGTAATAAGTATAATTACTATAGTTCTAGCGATAATAATAGTACAATATGGCTAATAGTGCACGTCATATTGATAATAATAAAAGTAATAAGTATATTTATTACAGTTCTATCGATAATAACTGCATAATATGGGTAATAATGCATGTTATATTGATGATAATAAAAGTAATACGTATATTTATTATAGTTCTAGCGATAATAACTGCATTATATGGGTAATAATGCATGTTATATTGATAATAATATAAGTAATAAGTATAATTATTACAGTTCTAGCGATAGTAACTGCATAATATGGGTAATAATGCATGTTATATTGATAATAATATAAGTAATAAGTATAATTATTACAGTTCTAGCGATAATAACTGCATAATATGGGTAATAATGCACGTTATATTGCTAATAATATAAGTAATAAGTATAATTATTACAGTTCTAGCGATAATAACTCCATTATATGGGTAATAATGCATGTTATATTGATAATAATAAAAGTAATAAGTATATTTATTATAGTTCTATCGATAATAACTGCATAATATGGGTAATAATGCATGTTATATTGATGATAATGAAAGTAGTAAGTATATTTATTACAGTTCTAGCGATAATAATTGCATAATATGGGCAATAATGCATGTTATATTGATGATAATGAAAGTAGTAAGTATATTTATTACAGTTCTAGCGATAATAACTGCATTATATGCGTAATAATGCATGTTATATTGATAATATCGGGAGTAATAAGTATAATTACTATATTTCTAGCGATAATAATAGTACAATATGGCTAATAGTGCATGTTATATTGATAATAATAAAAGTAATAAGTATATTTATTACAGTTCTATCGATAATAACTGCATAATATGTGTAATAATGCATGTTATATTGATGATAATAAAAGTAATAAGTATAATTATTACAGTTCTAGCGATAATGACTGCATTATATGGGTAATAATGCACGTTATATTGCTAATAATATAAGTAATATGTATAATTATTACGGTTCTAGCGATAATAACTGCATTATATGGGTAATAATGCATGTTATATTGATAATAATATAAGTTATAAGTATAATTATTACAGTTCTAGCGATAATAACTGCATTATATGGGTAATAATGCACGTTATATTACTAATAATATAAATAATAAGTATAATTATTACAGTTCTAGCGATAATAACTGCATTATATGGGCAATAATGCATGTTATATTGATAATATCGGGAGTAATAAATATTATTATTATAGTTCTTGCGATAATAATAGTAAAATATGGCTAATAGTGCATGTTCTAATGATAATAATAAAAGTAATAAGTATATTTATTATAGTTCTGGCGATAATAACTGCATAATATGGGTAATAATGCATGTTATATTGATAATAATATAAGTAATAAGTATAATTATTACAGTTCTAGCGATAATAACTGCATTATATTGGTAATAATGCATGTTATATTGATAATAATAAAAGTAATAAGTATATTTATTATAGTTCTATCGATAATAACTGCATAATATGGGTAATAATGCATGTTATATTGATGATAATGAAAGTAGTAAGTATATTTATTACAGTTCTAGCGATAATAACTGCATAATATGGGTAATAATGCATGTTATATTGAGAATAATATAAGTAATAAGTATAATTATTACAGTTCTAGCGATAATAACTGCATTATATTGGTAATAATGCATGTTATATTGATGATAATAAAAGTAATAAGTATAATTATTACAGTTCTAGCGATAATAACTGCATTATATTGGTAATAATGCATGTTATATTGATAATAATAAAAGTAATAAGTATATTTATTCTAGTTCTATCGATAATAACTGCATAATATGGGTAATAATGCATGTTATATTGATGATAATGAAAGTAGTAAGTATATTTATTACAGTTCTAGCGATAATTACTGCATTATATGCGTAATAATGCATGTTATATTGATAATATCGGGAGTAATAAGTATAATTACTATATTTCTAGCGATAATAATAGTACAATATGGCTAATAGTGCATGTTATATTGTTAATAATAAAAGTAATAAGTATATTTATTACAGTTCTATCGATAATAACTGCAGAATATGTGTAATAATGCATGTTATATTGATGCTAATAAAAGTAATAAGTATAATTATTACAGTTCTAGCGATAATAACTGCATTATATGGGTAATAATGCACGCTATATTGCTAATAATATAAGTAATATGTATAATTATTACGGTTCTAGCGATAATAACTGCATTATATGGGTAATAATGCATGTTATATTGATAATAATATAAGTTATAAGTATAATTATTACAGTTCTAGCGATAATAACTGCATTATATGGGTAATAATGCACGTTATATTGCTAATAATATAAATAATAAGTATAATTATTACAGTTCTAGCGATAATAACTGCATTATATGGGCAATAATGCATGTTATATTGATAATATCGGGAGTAATAAATATTATTATTATAGTTCTTGCGATAATGATAGTGAAATATGGCTAATAGTGCATGTTCTATTGATAATAATAAAAGTAATAAGTATATTTATTATAGTTCTAGCGATAATAACTGCATAATATGGGTAATAATGCATGTTATATTGATAATAATATAAGAAATAAGTATAATTATTACAGTTCTAGCGATAATAACTGCATTATATTGGTAATAATGCATGTTATATTGATAATAATATAAGTAATAAGTATATTTATTACAGTTCTATCGATAGAAACTGCATAAGATGGGTAATAATGCATGTTATATTGACGATAATAAAAGTAATACGTATATTTATTATAGTTCTAGCGATAATAACTGCATAATATGGATGATAATGCATGTTATATTGATAATAATAAAAGTAATAAGTATATTTATTATAGTTCTATCGATAATAAGTGCATAACATGGGTAATAATGCACGTTATATTGATGATAATAAAAGTAGTAAGTTTATTTATTATAGTTCTACCGATTATAACTGCATAATATGGGTAATAATGCACGTTATATTGAGAATAATATAAGTAATAAGTATAATTATTACAGTTCTAGCGATAATAACTGCATTATTTGGGTAATAATGCATGTTATATTGCTAATAATATACGTAATATGTATAATTATTACGGTTCTAGCGATAATAACTGCATTATATGGGTAATAATGCATGTTATATTCATAATAATGTAAGTAATAAGTATAATTATTACAGTTCTAGCGATAATAACTGCATTATATGGGTAATAATGCACGTTATATTGCTAATAATATAAATAATAAGTGTAATTATTACAGTTCTAGCGATAATAACTGCATTATATGGGCAATAATGCATGTTATATTGATAATAATAAAAGTAATCAGTATAATTATTACAGTTCTAGCGATAATAACTCCATTATATGGGTAATAATGCATGTTATATTGATAATAATATAAGTAATAAGTATAATTATTACAGTTCTAGCGATAATAGCTGCATAATATGGGTAATAATGCACGTTATATTGCTAATAATATAAATAATAGGTATAATTATTTCAGTTCTAGCGATAATAACTGCATTATATGGGTAATAATGCATGTTATATTGATAATAATAAAAGTAATAAGTATATTTATTATAGTTCTATCGATAATAACTGCATAATATGGGTAATAATGCATGTTATATTGATGATAATGAAAGTAGTAAGTATATTTATTACAGTTCTAGCGATAATAACTGCATTATATGGGTAATAATGCATGTTATATTGATAATATCGGGAGTAATAAGTATAATTACTATATTTCTAGTGATAATAATAGTACAATATGGCTAATAGTGCATGTTATATTGATAATAATAAAAGTAATAATTATATTTATTACAGTTCTATCGATAATAACTGCATAATATGGGTAATAATGCATGTTATATAGATGATAATAAAAGTAATAAGTATAATTATTACAGTTCTAGCGATAATAACTGCATTATATGGGTAATAATGCATGTTATATTGATAATAATATAAGTAATAAGTATAATTATTACAGTTCTAGCGATAATAACTGCATTATATGGGTAATAATGCATGTTATATTGATAATAATATAAGTAATAAGTATAATTATTACAGTTCTAGCGATAATAGCTCCATTATATGGGTAATAATGCATGTTATACTGATAATAATATAAGTAATAAGTATAATTATTACAGTTCTAGCGATAATAGCTGCATAATATGGGTAATAATGCACGTTATATTGCTAATAATATAAATAATAGGTATAATTATTTCAGTTCTAGCGATAATAACTGCATTATATGTGTAATAATGCACGTTATATTGCTAATAATATAAATAATAGGTATAATTATTTCAGTTCTAGCGATAATAACTGCATTATATGGGTAATAATGCATGTTATATTGATAATAATAAAAGTAATAAGTATATTTATTATAGTTCTATCGATAATAACTGCATAATATGGGTAATAATGCATGTTATATAGATGATAATAAAAGTAATAAGTATAATTATTACAGTTCTAGCGATAATAACTGCATTATATGGGTAATAATGCACGTTAAATTGCTAATATCGGGAGTAATAAGTATAATTACTATATTTCTAGTGATAATAATAGTACAATATGGCTAATAGTGCATGTTATATTGATAATAATAAAAGTAATAAGTATATTTATTACAGTTCTATCGATAATAACTGCATAATATGGGTAATAATGCATGTTATATAGATGATAATAAAAGTAATAAGTATAATTATTACAGTTCTAGCGATAATAACTGCATTATATGGGTAATAATGCACGTTATATTGCTAATATCGGGAGTAATAAGTATAATTACTATAGTTCTAGCGATAATAATAGTACAATATGGCTAATAGTGCACGTCATATTGATAATAATAAAAGTAATAAGTATATTTATTACAGTTCTATCGATAATAACTGCATAATATGGGTAATAATGCATGTTATATTGATGATAATAAAAGTAATACGTATATTTATTATAGTTCTAGCGATAATAACTGCATTATATGGGTAATAATGCATGTTATATTGATAATAATATAAGTAATAAGTATAATTATTACAGTTCTAGCGATAATAACTGCATAATATGGGTAATAATGCATGTTATATTGATAATAATATAAGTAATAAGTATAATTATTACAGTTCTAGCGATAATAACTGCATAATATGGGTAATAATGCACGTTATATTGCTAATAATATAAGTAATAAGTATAATTATTACAGTTCTAGCTATAATAATTGCATAATATGGGTAATAATGTATGTTATATTGATGATAATGAAAGTAGTAAGTATATTTATTACAGTTCTAGCGATAATAACTGCATTATATGCGTAATAATGCATGTTATATTGATAATATCGGGAGTAATAAGTATAATTACTATATTTCTAGCGATAATAATAGTACAATATGGCTAATAGTGCATGTTATATTGATAATAATAAAAGTAATAAGTATATTTATTACTGTTCTATCGATAATAACTGCATAATATGTGTAATAATGCATGTTATATTGATGATAATAAGAAAAGTAATAAGTATATTTATTATAGTTCTGGCGATAATAACTGCATCATATGGGTAATAATGCATGTTATATTGATAATAATATAAGTAATAAGTATAATTATTACAGTTCTAGCGATAATAACTGCATTATATTGGTAATAATGCATGTTATATTGATAATAATAAAAGTAATAAGTATATTTATTATAGTTCTATCGATAATAACTGCATAATATGGGTAATAATGCATGTTATATTGATGATAATGAAAGTAGTAAGTATATTTATTACAGTTCTAGCGATAATAACTGCATAATATGGGTAATAATGCTGGTTATATTGATAATAATATAAGTAATAAGTATAATTATTACAGTTCTAGCGATAATAACTGCATTATATTGGTAATAATGCATGTTATATTGATGATAATAAAAGTAATAAGTATAATTATTACAGTTCTAGCGATAATAACTGCATTATATGGGTAATAATGCACGTTATATTGCTAATATCGGGAGTAATAAGTATAATTACTATAGTTCTAGCGATAATAATAGTACAATATGGCTAATAGTGCATGTTATATTGATAACAATAAAAGTAATAAGTATATTTATTACAGTTCTATCGATAATAACTGCATAATATGGGTAATAATGCATGTTATATTGATGATAATAAAAGTAATACGTATATTTATTATAGTTCTAGCGATAATAACTGCATTATATGGGTAATAATGCATGTTATATTGATAATAATATAAGTAATAAGTATAATTATTACAGTTCTAGCGATAATAACTGCATTATATTGGTAATAATGCATGTTATATTGATGATAATAAAAGTAATAAGTATAATTATTACAGTTCTAGCGATAATAACTGCATTATATGGGTAATAATGCACGTTATATTGCTAATATCGGGAGTAATAAGTATAATTACTATAGTTCTAGCGATAATAATAGTACAATATGGCTAATAGTGCATGTTATATTGATAATAATAAAAGTAATAAGTATATTTATTACAGTTCTATCGATAATAACTGCATAATATGGGTAATAATGCATGTTATATTGATGATAATAAAAGTAATACGTATATTTATTATAGTTCTAGCGATAATAACTGCATTATATGGGTAATAATGCATGTTATATTGATAATAATATAAGTAATAAGTATAATTATTACAGTTCTAGCGATAATAACTGCATTATATGGGTAATAATGCACGTTATATTGCTGATAATATAAATAATAAGTATAATTATTACAGTTCTAGCGATAATAACTGCATTATATGGGCAATAATGCTTGTTATATTGATAATATCGGGAGTAATAAATATAATTATTATAGTTCTTGCGATAATAATAGTAAAATATGGCTAATAGTGCATGTTCTATTGATAATAATAAAAGTAATAAGTATAATTATTACAGTTCTAGCGATAATAACTCCATTATATGGGTAATAATGCATGTTATATTGCTAATAATATAAGTAATAACTGTAATTATTACAGTTCTAGCGATAATAACTGCATTATATTGGTAATAATGCATGTTATATTGATAATAATAAAAGTAATAAATATATTTATTATAGTTCTATCGATAATAACTGCATAATATGGGTAATAATGCATGTTATATTGATGATAATGAAAGTAGTAAGTATATTTATTACAGTTCTAGCGATAATAACTGCATTATATGCGTAATAATGCATGTTATATTGATAATATCGGGAGTAATAAGTATAATTATTATAGTTCTGGCGACAATAATAGTAAACTATGGCTAATAGTGCATGTTATATTGATAATAATAAAAGTAATAAGTATATTTATTATAGTTCTAGCGATAATAACTGCATAATATGGGTAATAATGCATGTTATATTGATAATAATATAAGTAATAAGTATATTTATTACAGTTCTATCGATAGAAACTGCATAAGATGGGTAATAATGCATGTTATATTGACGATAATAAAAGTAATACGTATATTTATTATAGTTCTAGCGATAATAACTGCATAATATGGATGATAATGCATGTTATATTGATAATAATAAAAGTAATAAGTATATTTATTATAGTTCTATCGATAATAACTGCATAATATGGGTAATAATGCACGTTATATTGATGATAATAAAAGTAGTAAGTATATTTATTATAGTTCTACCGATTATAACTGCATAATATGGGTAATAATGCACGTTATATTGAGAATAATATAAGTAATAAGTATAATTATTACAGTTCTAGCGATAATAACTGCATTATGTGGGTAATAATGCATGTTATATTGATAATAATATAAGTAATAAGTATAATTATTACTGTTCTAGCGATAATAACTCCATTATATGGGTAATAATGCATGTTATATTGATAGTAATATAAGTAATAAGTATAATTATTACAGTTCTAGCGATAATAGCTGCATAATATGGGTAATAATGCACGTTATATTGCTAATAATATAAATAATAGGTATAATTATTTCAGTCCTAGCGATAATAACTGCATTATATGGGTAATAATGCATGTTATATTGATAATTATAAAAGTAATAAGTATATTTATTATAGTTCTATCGATAATAACTGCATAATATGGGTAATAATGCATGTTATATTGATGATAATGAAAGTAGTAAGTATATTTATTACAGTTCTAGCGATAATAACTGCATTATATGGGTAATAATGCATGTTATATTGATAATATCGGGAGTAATAAGTATAATTACTATATTTCTAGTGATAATAATAGTACAATATGGCTAATAGTGCATGTTATATTGATAATAATAAAAGTAATAAGTATAATTATTACAGTTCTAGCGATAATAACTGCATTATATGGGTAATAATGCACGTTATATTGCTAATATCGGGAGTAATAAGTATAATTACTATAGTTCTAGCGATAATAATAGTACAATATGGCTAATAGTGCACGTCATATTGATAATAATAAAAGTAATAAGTATATTTATTACAGTTCTATCGATAATAACTGCATAATATGGGTAATAATGCATGTTATATTGATGATAATAAAAGTAATACGTATATTTATTATAGTTCTAGCGATAATAACTGCATTATATGGGTAATAATGCATGTTATATTGATAATAATATAAGTAATAAGTATAATTATTACAGTTCTAGCGATAGTAACTGCATAATATGGGTAATAATGCATGTTATATTGATGATAATGAAAGTAGTAAGTATATTTATTACAGTTCTAGCGATAATAATTGCATAATATGGGTAATAATGCATGTTATATTGATGATAATGAAAGTAGTAAGTATATTTATTACAGTTCTAGCGATAATAACTGCATTATATGCGTAATAATGCATGTTATATTGATAATATCGGGAGTAATAAGTATAATTACTATATTTCTAGCGATAATAATAGTACAATATGGCTAATAGTGCATGTTATATTGATAATAATAAAAGTAATAAGTATATTTATTACAGTTCTATCGATAATAACTGCATAATATGTGTAATAATGCATGTTATATTGATGATAATAAAAGTAATAAGTATAATTATTACAGTTCTAGCGATAATGACTGCATTATATGGGTAATAATGCACGTTATATTGCTAATAATATAAGTAATATGTATAATTATTACGGTTCTAGCGATAATAACTGCATTATATGGGTAATAATGCATGTTATATTGATAATAATATAAGTTATAAGTATAATTATTACAGTTCTAGCGATAATAACTGCATTATATGGGTAATAATGCACGTTATATTACTAATAATATAAATAATAAGTATAATTATTACAGTTCTAGCGATAATAACTGCATTATATGGGCAATAATGCATGTTATATTGATAATATCGGGAGTAATAAATATTATTATTATAGTTCTTGCGATAATAATAGTAAAATATGGCTAATAGTGCATGTTCTAATGATAATAATAAAAGTAATAAGTATATTTATTATAGTTCTGGCGATAATAACTGCATAATATGGGTAATAATGCATGTTATATTGATAATAATATAAGTAATAAGTATAATTATTACAGTTCTAGCGATAATAACTGCATAATATGGGTAATAATGCACGTTATATTGCTAATAATATAAGTAATAAGTATAATTATTACAGTTCTAGCGATAATAGCTGCATAATATGGGTAATAATGCACGTTATATTGCTAATAATATAAATAATAGGTATAATTATTTCAGTTCTAGCGATAATAACTGCATTATATGGGTAATAATGCACGTTATATTGCTAATAATATAAATAATAGGTATAATTATTTCAGTTCTAGCGATAATAACTGCATTATATGGGTAATAATGCATGTTATATTGATAATAATAAAAGTAATAAGTATATTTATTATAGTTCTATCGATAATAACTGCATAATATGGGTAATAATGCATGTTATATAGATGATAATAAAAGTAATAAGTATAATTATTACAGTTCTAGCGATAATAACTGCATTATATGGGTAATAATGCACGTTAAATTGCTAATATCGGGAGTAATAAGTATAATTACTATATTTCTAGTGATAATAATAGTACAATATGGCTAATAGTGCATGTTATATTGATAATAATAAAAGTAATAAGTATATTTATTACAGTTCTATCGATAATAACTGCATAATATGGGTAATAATGCATGTTATATAGATGATAATAAAAGTAATAAGTATAATTATTACAGTTCTAGCGATAATAACTGCATTATATGGGTAATAATGCACGTTATATTGCTAATATCGGGAGTAATAAGTATAATTACTATAGTTCTAGCGATAATAATAGTACAATATGGCTAATAGTGCACGTCATATTGATAATAATAAAAGTAATAAGTATATTTATTACAGTTCTATCGATAATAACTGCATAATATGGGTAATAATGCATGTTATATTGATGATAATAAAAGTAATACGTATATTTATTATAGTTCTAGCGATAATAACTGCATTATATGGGTAATAATGCATGTTATATTGATAATAATATAAGTAATAAGTATAATTATTACAGTTCTAGCGATAATAACTGCATAATATGGGTAATAATGCATGTTATATTGATAATAATATAAGTAATAAGTATAATTATTACAGTTCTAGCGATAATAACTGCATAATATGGGTAATAATGCACGTTATATTGCTAATAATATAAGTAATAAGTATAATTATTACAGTTCTAGCGATAATAATTGCATAATATGGGTAATAATGTATGTTATATTGATGATAATGAAAGTAGTAAGTATATTTATTACAGTTCTAGCGATAATAACTGCATTATATGCGTAATAATGCATGTTATATTGATAATATCGGGAGTAGTAAGTATAATTACTATATTTCTAGCGATAATAATAGTACAATATGGCTAATAGTGCATGTTATATTGATAATAATAAAAGTAATAAGTATATTTATTACAGTTCTATCGATAATAACTGCATAATATGTGTAATAATGCATGTTATATTGATGATAATAATAAAAGTAATAAGTATATTTATTATAGTTCTGGCGATAATAACTGCATAATATGGGTAATAATGCATGTTATATTGATAATAATATAAGTAATAAGTATAATTATTACAGTTCTAGCGATAATAACTGCATTATATTGGTAATAATGCATGTTATATTGATAATAATAAAAGTAATAAGTATATTTATTATAGTTCTATCGATAATAACTGCATAATATGGGTAATAATGCATGTTATATTGATGATAATGAAAGTAGTAAGTATATTTATTACAGTTCTAGCGATAATAACTGCATAATATGGGTAATAATGCTGGTTATATTGATAATAATATAAGTAATAAGTATAATTATTACAGTTCTAGCGATAATAACTGCATTATATTGGTAATAATGCATGTTATATTGATGATAATAAAAGTAATAAGTATAATTATTACAGTTCTAGCGATAATAACTGCATTATATGGGTAATAATGCACGTTATATTGCTAATATCGGGAGTAATAAGTATAATTACTATAGTTCTAGCGATAATAATAGTACAATATGGCTAATAGTGCATGTTATATTGATAATAATAAAAGTAATAAGTATATTTATTACAGTTCTATCGATAATAACTGCATAATATGGGTAATAATGCATGTTATATTGATGATAATAAAAGTAATACGTATATTTATTATAGTTCTAGCGATAATAACTGCATTATATGGGTAATAATGCATGTTATATTGATAATAATATAAGTAATAAGTATAATTATTACAGTTCTAGCGATAATAACTGCATTATATGGGTAATAATGCACGTTATATTGCTAATATCGGGAGTAATAAGTATAATTACTATAGTTCTAGCGATAATAATAGTACAATATGGCTAATAGTGCATGTTATATTGATAATAATAAAAGTAATAAGTATATTTATTATAGTTCTAGCGATAATAACTGCATAATATGGGTAATAATGCATGTTATATTGATAATAATATAAGTAATAAGTATAATTATTACAGTTCTAGCGATAATAACTGCATTATATTGGTAATAATGCATGTTATATTGATGATAATAAAAGTAATAAGTATAATTATTACAGTTCTAGCGATAATAACTGCATTATATGGGTAATAATGCACGTTATATTGCTAATATCGGGAGTAATAAGTATAATTACTATAGTTCTAGCGATAATAATAGTACAATATGGCTAATAGTGCATGTTATATTGATAATAATAAAAGTAATAAGTATATTTATTACAGTTCTATCGATAATAACTGCATAATATGGGTAATAATGCATGTTATATTGATGATAATAAAAGTAATACGTATATTTATTATAGTTCTAGCGATAATAACTGCATTATATGGGTAATAATGCATGTTATATTGATAATAATATAAGTAATAAGTATAATTATTACAGTTCTATCGATAATAACTGCATAATATGTGTAATAATGCATGTTATATTGATGATAATGAAAGTAATAAGTATAATTATTACAGTTCTAGCGATAATAACTGCATTATATGGGTAATAATGCACGTTATATTGCTAATATCGGGAGTAATAAGTATAATTACTATAGTTCTAGCGATAATAATAGTACAATATGGCTAATAGTGCACGTCATATTGATAATAATAAAAGTAATAAGTATATTTATTACAGTTCTATCGATAATAACTGCATAATATGGGTAATAATGCATGTTATATTGATGATAATAAAAGTAATACGTATATTTATTATAGTTCTAGCGATAATAACTGCATTATATGGGTAATAATGCATGTTATATTGATAATAATATAAGTAATAAGTATAATTATTACAGTTCTAGCGATAATAACTGCATAATATGGGTAATAATGCATGTTATATTGATAATAATATAAGTAATAAGTATAATTATTACAGTTCTAGCGATAATAACTGCATAATATGGGTAATAATGCACGTTATATTGCTAATAATATAAGTAATAAGTATAATTATTACAGTTCTAGCGATAATAATTGCATAATATGGGTAATAATGTATGTTATATTGATGATAATGAAAGTAGTAAGTATATTTATTACAGTTCTAGCGATAATAACTGCATTATATGCGTAATAATGCATGTTATATTGATAATATCGGGAGTAATAAGTATAATTACTATATTTCTAGCGATAATAATAGTACAATATGGCTAATAGTGCATGTTATATTGATAATAATAAAAGTAATAAGTATATTTATTACAGTTCTATCGATAATAACTGCATAATATGTGTAATAATGCATATTATATTGATGATAATAATAAAAGTAATAAGTATATTTATTATAGTTCTGGCGATAATAACTGCATAATATGGGTAATAATGCATGTTATATTGATAATAATAAAAGTAATAAGTATATTTATTATAGTTCTAGCGATAATAACTGCATAATATGGGTAATAATGCATGTTATATTGATAATAATATAAGTAATAAGTATATTTATTACAGTTCTATCGATAGAAACTGCATAAGATGGGTAATAATGCATGTTATATTGACGATAATAAAAGTAATACGTATATTTATTATAGTTCTAGCGATAATAACTGCATAATATGGATGATAATGCATGTTATATTGATAATAATAAAAGTAATAAGTATATTTATTATAGTTCTATCGATAATAACTGCATAATATGGGTAATAATGCACGTTATATTGATGATAATAAAAGTAGTATGTATATTTATTATAGTTCTACCGATTATAACTGCATAATATGGGTAATAATGCACGTTATATTGAGAATAATATAAGTAATAAGTATAATTATTACAGTTCTAGCGATAATAACTGCATTATGTGGGTAATAATGCATGTTATATTGATAATAATATAAGTAATAAGTATAATTATTACTGTTCTAGCGATAATAACTCCATTATATGGGTAATAATGCATGTTATATTGATAGTAATATAAGTAATAAGTATAATTATTACAGTTCTAGCGATAATAGCTGCATAATATGGGTAATAATGCACGTTATATTGCTAATAATATAAATAATAGGTATAATTATTTCAGTCCTAGCGATAATAACTGCATTATATGGGTAATAATGCATGTTATATTGATAATTATAAAAGTAATAAGTATATTTATTATAGTTCTATCGATAATAACTGCATAATATGGGTAATAATGCATGTTATATTGATGATAATGAAAGTAGTAAGTATATTTATTACAGTTCTAGCGATAATAACTGCATTATATGGGTAATAATGCATGTTATATTGATAATATCGGGAGTAATAAGTATAATTACTATATTTCTAGTGATAATAATAGTACAATATGGCTAATAGTGCATGTTATATTGATAATAATAAAAGTAATAAGTATAATTATTACAGTTCTAGCGATAATAACTGCATTATATGGGTAATAATGCACGTTATATTGCTAATATCGGGAGTAATAAGTATAATTACTATAGTTCTAGCGATAATAATAGTACAATATGGCTAATAGTGCACGTCATATTGATAATAATAAAAGTAATAAGTATATTTATTACAGTTCTATCGATAATAACTGCATAATATGGGTAATAATGCATGTTATATTGATGATAATAAAAGTAATACGTATATTTATTATAGTTCTAGCGATAATAACTGCATTATATGGGTAATAATGCATGTTATATTGATAATAATATAAGTAATAAGTATAATGATTACAGTTCTAGCGATAGTAACTGCATAATATGGGTAATAATGCATGTTATATTGATGATAATGAAAGTAGTAAGTATATTTATTACAGTTCTAGCGATAATAATTGCATAATATGGGTAATAATGCATGTTATATTGATGATAATGAAAGTAGTAAGTATATTTATTACAGTTCTAGCGATAATAACTGCATTATATGCGTAATAATGCATGTTATATTGATAATATCGGGAGTAATAAGTATAATTACTATATTTCTAGCGATAATAATAGTACAATATGGCTAATAGTGCATGTTATATTGATAATAATAAAAGTAATAAGTATATTTATTACAGTTCTATCGATAATAACTGCATAATATGTGTAATAATGCATGTTATATTGATGATAATAAAAGTAATAAGTATAATTATTACAGTTCTAGCGATAATGACTGCATTATATGGGTAATAATGCACGTTATATTGCTAATAATATAAGTAATATGTATAATTATTACGGTTCTAGCGATAATAACTGCATTATATGGGTAATAATGCATGTTATATTGATAATAATATAAGTTATAAGTATAATTATTACAGTTCTAGCGATAATAACTGCATTATATGGGTAATAATGCACGTTATATTACTAATAATATAAATAATAAGTATAATTATTACAGTTCTAGCGATAATAACTGCATTATATGGGCAATAATGCATGTTATATTGATAATATCGGGAGTAATAAATATTATTATTATAGTTCTTGCGATAATAATAGTAAAATATGGCTAATAGTGCATGTTCTAATGATAATAATAAAAGTAATAAGTATATTTATTATAGTTCTGGCTATAATAACTGCATAATATGGGTAATAATGCATGTTATATTGATAATAATATAAGTAATAAGTATAATTATTACAGTTCTAGCGATAATAACTGCATAATATGGGTAATAATGCACGTTATATTGCTAATAATATAAGTAATAAGTATAATTATTACAGTTCTAGCGATAATAGCTGCATAATATGGGTAATAATGCACGTTATATTGCTAATAATATAAATAATAGGTATAATTATTTCAGTTCTAGCGATAATAACTGCATTATATGGGTAATAATGCACGTTATATTGCTAATAATATAAATAATAGGTATAATTATTTCAGTTCTAGCGATAATAACTGCATTATATGGGTAATAATGCATGTTATATTGATAATAATAAAAGTAATAAGTATATTTATTATAGTTCTATCGATAATAACTGCATAATATGGGTAATAATGCATGTTATATAGATGATAATAAAAGTAATAAGTATAATTATTACAGTTCTAGCGATAATAACTGCATTATATGGGTAATAATGCACGTTAAATTGCTAATATCGGGAGTAATAAGTATAATTACTATATTTCTAGTGATAATAATAGTACAATATGGCTAATAGTGCATGTTATATTGATAATAATAAAAGTAATAAGTATATTTATTACAGTTCTATCGATAATAACTGCATAATATGGGTAATAATGCATGTTATATAGATGATAATAAAAGTAATAAGTATAATTATTACAGTTCTAGCGATAATAACTGCATTATATGGGTAATAATGCACGTTATATTGCTAATATCGGGAGTAATAAGTATAATTACTATAGTTCTAGCGATAATAATAGTACAATATGGCTAATAGTGCACGTCATATTGATAATAATAAAAGTAATAAGTATATTTATTACAGTTCTATCGATAATAACTGCATAATATGGGTAATAATGCATGTTATATTGATGATAATAAAAGTAATACGTATATTTATTATAGTTCTAGCGATAATAACTGCATTATATGGGTAATAATGCATGTTATATTGATAATAATATAAGTAATAAGTATAATTATTACAGTTCTAGCGATAATAACTGCATAATATGGGTAATAATGCATGTTATATTGATAATAATATAAGTAATAAGTATAATTATTACAGTTCTAGCGATAATAACTGCATAATATGGGTAATAATGCACGTTATATTGCTAATAATATAAGTAATAAGTATAATTATTACAGTTCTAGCGATAATAATTGCATAATATGGGTAATAATGTATGTTATATTGATGATAATGAAAGTAGTAAGTATATTTATTACAGTTCTAGCGATAATAACTGCATTATATGCGTAATAATGCATGTTATATTGATAATATCGGGAGTAGTAAGTATAATTACTATATTTCTAGCGATAATAATAGTACAATATGGCTAATAGTGCATGTTATATTGATAATAATAAAAGTAATAAGTATATTTATTACAGTTCTATCGATAATAACTGCATAATATGTGTAATAATGCATGTTATATTGATGATAATAATAAAAGTAATAAGTATATTTATTATAGTTCTGGCGATAATAACTGCATAATATGGGTAATAATGCATGTTATATTGATAATAATATAAGTAATAAGTATAATTATTACAGTTCTAGCGATAATAACTGCATTATATTGGTAATAATGCATGTTATATTGATAATAATAAAAGTAATAAGTATATTTATTATAGTTCTATCGATAATAACTGCATAATATGGGTAATAATGCATGTTATATTGATGATAATGAAAGTAGTAAGTATATTTATTACAGTTCTAGCGATAATAACTGCATAATATGGGTAATAATGCTGGTTATATTGATAATAATATAAGTAATAAGTATAATTATTACAGTTCTAGCGATAATAACTGCATTATATTGGTAATAATGCATGTTATATTGATGATAATAAAAGTAATAAGTATAATTATTACAGTTCTAGCGATAATAACTGCATTATATGGGTAATAATGCACGTTATATTGCTAATATCGGGAGTAATAAGTATAATTACTATAGTTCTAGCGATAATAATAGTACAATATGGCTAATAGTGCATGTTATATTGATAATAATAAAAGTAATAAGTATATTTATTACAGTTCTATCGATAATAACTGCATAATATGGGTAATAATGCATGTTATATTGATGATAATAAAAGTAATACGTATATTTATTATAGTTCTAGCGATAATAACTGCATTATATGGGTAATAATGCATGTTATATTGATAATAATATAAGTAATAAGTATAATTATTACAGTTCTAGCGATAATAACTGCATTATATGGGTAATAATGCACGTTATATTGCTAATATCGGGAGTAATAAGTATAATTACTATAGTTCTAGCGATAATAATAGTACAATATGGCTAATAGTGCATGTTATATTGATAATAATAAAAGTAATAAGTATATTTATTATAGTTCTAGCGATAATAACTGCATAATATGGGTAATAATGCATGTTATATTGATAATAATATAAGTAATAAGTATAATTATTACAGTTCTAGCGATAATAACTGCATTATATTGGTAATAATGCATGTTATATTGATGATAATAAAAGTAATAAGTATAATTATTACAGTTCTAGCGATAATAACTGCATTATATGGGTAATAATGCACGTTATATTGCTAATATCGGGAGTAATAAGTATAATTACTATAGTTCTAGCGATAATAATAGTACAATATGGCTAATAGTGCATGTTATATTGATAATAATAAAAGTAATAAGTATATTTATTACAGTTCTATCGATAATAACTGCATAATATGGGTAATAATGCATGTTATATTGATGATAATAAAAGTAATACGTATATTTATTATAGTTCTAGCGATAATAACTGCATTATATGGGTAATAATGCATGTTATATTGATAATAATATAAGTAATAAGTATAATTATTACAGTTCTATCGATAATAACTGCATAATATGTGTAATAATGCATGTTATATTGATGATAATGAAAGTAATAAGTATAATTATTACAGTTCTAGCGATAATAACTGCATTATATGGGTAATAATGCACGTTATATTGCTAATATCGGGAGTAATAAGTATAATTACTATAGTTCTAGCGATAATAATAGTACAATATGGCTAATAGTGCACGTCATATTGATAATAATAAAAGTAATAAGTATATTTATTACAGTTCTATCGATAATAACTGCATAATATGGGTAATAATGCATGTTATATTGATGATAATAAAAGTAATACGTATATTTATTATAGTTCTAGCGAAAATAACTGCATTATATGGGTAATAATGCATGTTATATTGATAATAATATAAGTAATAAGTATAATTATTACAGTTCTAGCGATAATAACTGCATAATATGGGTAATAATGCATGTTATATTGATAATAATATAAGTAATAAGTATAATTATTACAGTTCTAGCGATAATAACTGCATAATATGGGTAATAATGCACGTTATATTGCTAATAATATAAGTAATAAGTATAATTATTACAGTTCTAGCGATAATAATTGCATAATATGGGTAATAATGTATGTTATATTGATGATAATGAAAGTAGTAAGTATATTTATTACAGTTCTAGCGATAATAACTGCATTATATGCGTAATAATGCATGTTATATTGATAATATCGGGAGTAATAAGTATAATTACTATATTTCTAGCGATAATAATAGTACAATATGGCTAATAGTGCATGTTATATTGATAATAATAAAAGTAATAAGTATATTTATTACAGTTCTATCGATAATAACTGCATAATATGTGTAATAATGCATATTATATTGATGATAATAATAAAAGTAATAAGTATATTTATTATAGTTCTGGCGATAATAACTGCATAATATGGGTAATAATGCATGTTATATTGATAATAATAAAAGTAATAAGTATATTTATTACAGTTCTATCGATAATAACTGCATAATATGGGTAATAATGCATGTTATATTGATGATAATAAAAGTAATACGTATATTTATTATAGTTCTAGCGATAATAACTGCATTATATGGGTAATAATGCATGTTATATTGATAATAATATAAGTAATAAGTATAATTATTACAGTTCTAGCGATAATAACTGCATTATATGGGTAATAATGCACGTTATATTGCTAATATCGGGAGTAATAAGTATAATTACTATAGTTCTAGCGATAATAATAGTACAATATGGCTAATAGTGCATGTTATATTGATAATAATAAAAGTAATAAGTATATTTATTACAGTTCTATCGATAATAACTGCATAATATGGGTAATAATGCATGTTATATTGATGATAATAAAAGTAATACGTATATTTATTATAGTTCTAGCGATAATAACTGCATTATATGGGTAATAATGCATGTTATATTGATAATAATATAAGTAATAAGTATAATTATTACAGTTCTAGCGATAATAACTGCATTATATGGGTAATAATGCACGTTATATTGCTGATAATATAAATAATAAGTATAATTATTACAGTTCTAGCGATAATAACTGCATTATATGGGCAATAATGCTTGTTATATTGATAATATCGGGAGTAATAAATATAATTATTATAGTTCTTGCGATAATAATAGTAAAATATGGCTAATAGTGCATGTTCTATTGATAATAATAAAAGTAATAAGTATAATTATTACAGTTCTAGCGATAATAACTCCATTATATGGGTAATAATGCATGTTATATTGCTAATAATATAAGTAATAACTGTAATTATTACAGTTCTAGCGATAATAACTGCATTATATTGGTAATAATGCATGTTATATTGATAATAATAAAAGTAATAAATATATTTATTATAGTTCTATCGATAATAACTGCATAATATGGGTAATAATGCATGTTATATTGATGATAATGAAAGTAGTAAGTATATTTATTACAGTTCTAGCGATAATAACTGCATTATATGCGTAATAATGCATGTTATATTGATAATATCGGGAGTAATAAGTATAATTATTATAGTTCTGGCGACAATAATAGTAAACTATGGCTAATAGTGCATGTTATATTGATAATAATAAAAGTAATAAGTATATTTATTATAGTTCTAGCGATAATAACTGCATAATATGGGTAATAATGCATGTTATATTGATAATAATATAAGTAATAAGTATATTTATTACAGTTCTATCGATAGAAACTGCATAAGATGGGTAATAATGCATGTTATATTGACGATAATAAAAGTAATACGTATATTTATTATAGTTCTAGCGATAATAACTGCATAATATGGATGATAATGCATGTTATATTGATAATAATAAAAGTAATAAGTATATTTATTATAGTTCTATCGATAATAACTGCATAATATGGGTAATAATGCACGTTATATTGATGATAATAAAAGTAGTAAGTATATTTATTATAGTTCTACCGATTATAACTGCATAATATGGGTAATAATGCACGTTATATTGAGAATAATATAAGTAATAAGTATAATTATTACAGTTCTAGCGATAATAACTGCATTATGTGGGTAATAATGCATGTTATATTGATAATAATATAAGTAATAAGTATAATTATTACTGTTCTAGCGATAATAACTCCATTATATGGGTAATAATGCATGTTATATTGATAGTAATATAAGTAATAAGTATAATTATTACAGTTCTAGCGATAATAGCTGCATAATATGGGTAATAATGCACGTTATATTGCTAATAATATAAATAATAGGTATAATTATTTCAGTCCTAGCGATAATAACTGCATTATATGGGTAATAATGCATGTTATATTGATAATAATAAAAGTAATAAGTATATTTATTATAGTTCTATCGATAATAACTGCATAATATGGGTAATAATGCATGTTATATTGATGATAATGAAAGTAGTAAGTATATTTATTACAGTTCTAGCGATAATAACTGCATTATATGGGTAATAATGCATGTTATATTGACAATATCGGGAGTAATAAGTATAATTACTATATTTCTAGTGATAATAATAGTACAATATGGCTAATAGTGCATGTTATATTGATAATAATAAAAGTAATAAGTATATTTATTACAGTTCTATCGATAATAACTGCATAATATGGGTAATAATGCATGTTATATAGATGATAATAAAAGTAATAAGTATAATTATTACAGTTCTAGCGATAATAACTGCATTATATGGGTAATAATGCACGTTATATTGCTAATATCGGGAGTAATAAGTATAATTACTATAGTTCTAGCGATAATAATAGTACAATATGGCTAATAGTGCATGTTATATTGATAATAATAAAAGTAATAAGTATATTTATTACAGTTCTATCGATAATAACTGCATAATATGGGTAATAATGCATGTTATATTGATGATAATAAAAGTAATACGTATATTTATTATAGTTCTAGCGATAATAACTGCATTATATGGGTAATAATGCATGTTATATTGATAATAATATAAGTAATAAGTATAATTATTACAGTTCTAGCGATAATAGCTGCATTATATGGGTAATAATGCACGTTATATTGCTAATATCGGGAGTAATAAGTATAATTACTATAGTTCTAGCGATAATAATAGTACAATATGGCTAATAGTGCATGTTATATTGATAATAATAAAAGTAATAAGTATATTTATTATAGTTCTAGCGATAATAACTGCATAATATGGGTAATAATGCATGTTATATTGATAATAATATAAGTAATAAGTATAATTATTACAGTTCTAGCGATAATAACTGCATTATATTGGTAATAATGCATGTTATATTGATGATAATAAAAGTAATAAGCATAATTATTACAGTTCTAGCGATAATAACTGCATTATATGGGTAATAATGCACGTTATATTGCTAATATCGGGAGTAATAAGTATAATTACTATAGTTCTAGCGATAATAATAGTACAATATGGCTAATAGTGCATGTTATATTGATAATAATAAAAGTAATAAGTATATTTATTACAGTTCTATCGATAATAACTGCATAATATGGGTAATAATGCATGTTATATTGATGATAATAAAAGTAATACGTATATTTATTATAGTTCTAGCGATAATAACTGCATTATATGGGTAATAATGAAGGTTATATTGATAATAATATAAGTAATAAGTATAATTATTACAGTTCTAGCGATAATAACTGCATTATATGGGTAATAATGCACGTTATATTGCTGATAATATAAATAATAAGTATAATTATTACAGTTCTAGCGATAATAACTGCATTATATGGGCAATAATGCTTGATATATTGATAATATCGGGAGTAATAAATATAATTATTATAGTTCTTGCGATAATAATAGTAAAATATGGCTAATAGTGCATGTTCTATTGATAATAATAAAAGTAATAAGTATAATTATTACAGTTCTAGCGATAATAACTCCATTATATGGGTAATAATGCATGTTATATTGCTAATAATATAAGTAATAACTGTAATTATTACAGTTCTAGCGATAATAACTGCATTATATTGGTAATAATGCATGTTATATTGATAATAATAAAAGTAATAAATATATTTATTATAGTTCTATCGATAATAACTGCATAATATGGGTAATAATGCATGTTATATTGATGATAATGAAAGTAGTAAGTATATTTATTACAGTTCTAGCGATAATAACTGCATTATATGGGTAATAATGCATGTTATATTGATAATAATATAAGTAATAAGTATAATTATTACAGTTCTATCGATAATAACTGCATAATATGTGTAATAATGCATGTTATATTGATGATAATGAAAGTAATAAGTATAATTATTACAGTTCTAGCGATAATAACTGCATTATATGGGTAATAATGCACGTTATATTGCTAATATCGGGAGTAATAAGTATAATTACTATAGTTCTAGCGATAATAATAGTACAATATGGCTAATAGTGCACGTCATATTGATAATAATAAAAGTAATAAGTATATTTATTACAGTTCTATCGATAATAACTGCATAATATGGGTAATAATGCATGTTATATTGATGATAATAAAAGTAATACGTATATTTATTATAGTTCTAGCGATAATAACTGCATTATATGGGTAATAATGCATGTTATATTGATAATAATATAAGTAATAAGTATAATTATTACAGTTCTAGCGATAATAACTGCATAATATGGGTAATAATGCATGTTATATTGATAATAATATAAGTAATAAGTATAATTATTACAGTTCTAGCGATAATAACTGCATAATATGGGTAATAATGCACGTTATATTGCTAATAATATAAGTAATAAGTATAATTATTACAGTTCTAGCGATAATAATTGCATAATATGGGTAATAATGTATGTTATATTGATGATAATGAAAGTTGTAAGTATATTTATTACAGTTCTAGCGATAATAACTGCATTATATGCGTAATACTGCATGTTATATTGATAATATCGGGAGTAATAAGTATAATTACTATATTTCTAGCGATAATAATAGTACAATATGGCTAATAGTGCATGTTATATTGATAATAATAAAAGTAATAAGTATATTTATTACAGTTCTATCGATAATAACTGCATAATATGTGTAATAATGCATGTTATATTGATGATAATAATAAAAGTAATAAGTATATTTATTATAGTTCTGGCGATAATAACTGCATAATATGGGTAATAATGCATGTTATATTGATAATAATAAAAGTAATAAGTATATTTATTACAGTTCTATCGATAATAACTGCATAATATGGGTAATAATGCATGTTATATTGATGATAATAAAAGTAATACGTATATTTATTATAGTTCTAGCGATAATAACTGCATTATATGGGTAATAATGCATGTTATATTGATAATAATATAAGTAATAAGTATAATTATTACAGTTCTAGCGATAATAACTGCATTATATGGGTAATAATGCACGTTATATTGCTAATATCGGGAGTAATAAGTATAATTACTATAGTTCTAGCGATAATAATAGTACAATATGGCTAATAGTGCATGTTATATTGATAATAATAAAAGTAATAAGTATATTTATTATAGTTCTAGCGATAATAACTGCATAATATGGGTAATAATGCATGTTATATTGATAATAATATAAGTAATAAGTATAATTATTACAGTTCTAGCGATAATAACTGCATTATATTGGTAATAATGCATGTTATATTGATGATAATAAAAGTAATAAGTATAATTATTACAGTTCTAGCGATAATAACTGCATTATATGGGTAATAATGCACGTTATATTGCTAATATCGGGAGTAATAAGTATAATTACTATAGTTCTAGCGATAATAATAGTACAATATGGCTAATAGTGCATGTTATATTGATAATAATAAAAGTAATAAGTATATTTATTACAGTTCTATCGATAATAACTGCATAATATGGGTAATAATGCATGTTATATTGATGATAATAAAAGTAATACGTATATTTATTATAGTTCTAGCGATAATAACTGCATTATATGGGTAATAATGCATGTTATATTGATAATAATATAAGTAATAAGTATAATTATTACAGTTCTAGCGATAATAACTGCATTATATGGGTAATAATGCACGTTATATTGCTGATAATATAAATAATAAGTATAATTATTACAGTTCTAGCGATAATAACTGCATTATATGGGCAATAATGCTTGTTATATTGATAATATCGGGAGTAATAAATATAATTATTATAGTTCTTGCGATAATAATAGTAAAATATGGCTAATAGTGCATGTTCTATTGATAATAATAAAAGTAATAAGTATAATTATTACAGTTCTAGCGATAATAACTCCATTATATGGGTAATAATGCATGTTATATTGCTAATAATATAAGTAATAACTGTAATTATTACAGTTCTAGCGATAATAACTGCATTATATTGGTAATAATGCATGTTATATTGATAATAATAAAAGTAATAAATATATTTATTATAGTTCTATCGATAATAACTGCATAATATGGGTAATAATGCATGTTATATTGATGATAATGAAAGTAGTAAGTATATTTATTACAGTTCTAGCGATAATAACTGCATTATATGCGTAATAATGCATGTTATATTGATAATATCGGGAGTAATAAGTATAATTATTATAGTTCTGGCGACAATAATAGTAAACTATGGCTAATAGTGCATGTTATATTGATAATAATAAAAGTAATAAGTATATTTATTATAGTTCTAGCGATAATAACTGCATAATATGGGTAATAATGCATGTTATATTGATAATAATATAAGTAATAAGTATATTTATTACAGTTCTATCGATAGAAACTGCATAAGATGGGTAATAATGCATGTTATATTGACGATAATAAAAGTAATACGTATATTTATTATAGTTCTAGCGATAATAACTGCATAATATGGATGATAATGCATGTTATATTGATAATAATAAAAGTAATAAGTATATTTATTATAGTTCTATCGATAATAACTGCATAATATGGGTAATAATGCACGTTATATTGATGATAATAAAAGTAGTAAGTATATTTATTATAGTTCTACCGATTATAACTGCATAATATGGGTAATAATGCACGTTATATTGAGAATAATATAAGTAATAAGTATAATTATTACAGTTCTAGCGATAATAACTGCATTATGTGGGTAATAATGCATGTTATATTGATAATAATATAAGTAATAAGTATAATTATTACTGTTCTAGCGATAATAACTCCATTATATGGGTAATAATGCATGTTATATTGATAGTAATATAAGTAATAAGTATAATTATTACAGTTCTAGCGATAATAGCTGCATAATATGGGTAATAATGCACGTTATATTGCTAATAATATAAATAATAGGTATAATTATTTCAGTCCTAGCGATAATAACTGCATTATATGGGTAATAATGCATGTTATATTGATAATAATAAAAGTAATAAGTATATTTATTATAGTTCTATCGATAATAACTGCATAATATGGGTAATAATGCATGTTATATTGATGATAATGAAAGTAGTAAGTATATTTATTACAGTTCTAGCGATAATAACTGCATTATATGGGTAATAATGCATGTTATATTGACAATATCGGGAGTAATAAGTATAATTACTATATTTCTAGTGATAATAATAGTACAATATGGCTAATAGTGCATGTTATATTGATAATAATAAAAGTAATAAGTATATTTATTACAGTTCTATCGATAATAACTGCATAATATGGGTAATAATGCATGTTATATAGATGATAATAAAAGTAATAAGTATAATTATTACAGTTCTAGCGATAATAACTGCATTATATGGGTAATAATGCACGTTATATTGCTAATATCGGGAGTAATAAGTATAATTACTATAGTTCTAGCGATAATAATAGTACAATATGGCTAATAGTGCATGTTATATTGATAATAATAAAAGTAATAAGTATATTTATTACAGTTCTATCGATAATAACTGCATAATATGGGTAATAATGCATGTTATATTGATGATAATAAAAGTAATACGTATATTTATTATAGTTCTAGCGATAATAACTGCATTATATGGGTAATAATGCATGTTATATTGATAATAATATAAGTAATAAGTATAATTATTACAGTTCTAGCGATAATAGCTGCATTATATGGGTAATAATGCACGTTATATTGCTAATATCGGGAGTAATAAGTATAATTACTATAGTTCTAGCGATAATAATAGTACAATATGGCTAATAGTGCATGTTATATTGATAATAATAAAAGTAATAAGTATATTTATTATAGTTCTAGCGATAATAACTGCATAATATGGGTAATAATGCATGTTATATTGATAATAATATAAGTAATAAGTATAATTATTACAGTTCTAGCGATAATAACTGCATTATATTGGTAATAATGCATGTTATATTGATGATAATAAAAG